>OY755243.1:71941105-72371105 GCA_963576725.1 Azorinus chamasolen
TCCCATATGCTTGTAAAATGCTGGACAGATTGCTCTTAGAATGATAAGGGTTAACTCTTTCCTTGTTGAATATTCATAAGAAATAATGAAATCATTAATATTTATAAAGCTTAATTTTTAGCTTATCTGTTTCGAAGAAAAGTCGAGCTATTGTTATCACTGGGTCGTAGGCATTGTCGTTGTCGTGCAAAAACTTTAATGTAGCTCATTACTCGAAAAGTATAAAAGGTATCAACATGAAACTTCATAGGTTAGTAGATCTTATTGAGGGTAAGGTCCCTACATAAGAGCCATAACTCTTGATTTCAAAATTTTGGAGTCGTGGCCCTTTTTTTTCTTTTTTAAATTTAGCTGGACAAGCACCAAATCAAATGATTGTTGGTGCTGCATGCGGCTCTTGTTATAATATGTGATTTTGGAAGATAAGTTATGTATAATACTTTTCCTTTAACCCTTTCTTTCATATAAAAGCCTTTTCATGCATTTGCAAACAGAGTAGACCCAGATCAGACTTCTCCTATAGGAGCCATGTTATCAGGATCTGCTCTGTTTGCTAATGGAATTATACAGATATGTTCTGTTACAATGTTCCACCTTTCATATTTATAACTATTTTGTGCATGAATATTCTGAAGGTATTGAAATTAGGGGATTTATCTCGGTTGAGTTGAAATGAATGAATTTGTCTTGGATGAATTGAAATCAGCAGATTTGTCCCAAGTGATTTGAAATGAATGGAGGTGGGGTCAGTTTTTTATAATAACTATAGATAGAGCCTGAAATTTGATTTTACCAATCAGGAAGTCAATTAGAATTAATGTTCCCATCATAAAACAAAGGTTGTCATGAACGAATGTGAGGAAACATACCTAGTTGACTTTTGTTTTTTGTTTCAGTGGCCAAAAAGTGTGCTGACAATAACAAATATCACAATTCCTCTAAACAAAGAGTTTACTGTATATTTAAGGTAAGTTACCTCAAATTGTTAGAAAGATATTTGCTTATTATACAAGAAAAATAGATTTCTAGATTAAAATATTGTCCATAACATTCTCAAAGTATGCATGGTACTGAAGAAGTCACCTTACATATAAAACCATGTTTCCTTTTTGTAATGTATATTTATATGTCTAAGTTAAATATGTGGGTAAACACTGCAGGCATTTACACCTTTTATGTTAAATTCATGTAATTTTTATCTCATAGAAAATGATTCCATATTCAATGTTGTTATTTCATTACACACCTGTCTTTAGACTGGACATAGGAGGTCACTTTCCAAAAGTTTTGCCCTTGCTGAAGTCAAACTGTTTTCATTCAATCTTCATCATACTTCATGAAATTGTGTGTGGTCATAATATCTTGTCCAAATTTGATATCCAACCAAAAGATCCCAGACACTTAAGAGTTATGGCCCTTGAATTAGCCAAATTGCCTGTTTAGCCTAGTCACTCTCTGAGTTGACCAGCTTTTATTAGAATAATAATCAAATACAAATTCATGATGTCATTATTTCTTACATGTAAACACATAGTGTAATGGGTTTAATGCATGTTTGTAAAATAGCTATCAAAAGGCCATTGTGAAGTATCCAAGACCATGTGATTAATATGATTTATGTTTCATTAAAGTACCGATGATTCTGATGAAACAAAGCACCTTGACTGCTACCCAGAAGCTCAGGGTGGGGTGGAAAAGGTTACCAAGGAAACCTGTGAATCCAGAGGTTGTATTTACAACCAAGCATCCACAATAGGACCAATGTGTTACTTCAATCTCACCAACTATGGCTACAGAGTTGTTGGTGACAAAATTGACACAGATTTAGGGTTCACTTACAAACTGGAGCATAAGGGAACTCCTAACCCCTACAGCTACACAGGAAGTAGGGATATACAGAATGTGACCTTCATGGTGGAGATGAGAGGAAATGATGTACTGAGGATAAAGGTATCAGTTTATCAGTAACAAAACTTGTCATAGAGCTGTCTAAAATCTCAAAATCCCTCTCTTCTCGGCCAAACCCTATCTTGTTGGTACTCATTAGAATCATATCAGAGAAGCAATTCTGAGTAAAAGAGAGATAGTGTCTGATGGAGGAGTATATAATTATATAAAAACATTTTAATTAAATTTCTTCGAGTTTTCCTCTTATCTAGGGCTCTGTTATTGTATTACTATTACAAGAGTGATCTTGCATTCTATATCTGTATGAGCATAAATATAATGTTAAATTCCTGTGTTAACTCTTTTGCTGTCAATGTCGTATCTGTCATTACATGCAAACAGTTTGGATCCAGATGAGACACCGAGTAACTGGGCGTCTCATCAGGATCCAAACTGTTTGTTTCTGTTACTATTTTATGAAACAAAAATGAAGAAAAACTGAAAATTGTAGCAGACAACAGAGTTTGGAGAAACAAAATAGTTCAGCCATTTACTACTCTTACATACAGTAATTGTTTCTTAATTAAATATTTGTTGGGTAAGGGGTTAACAGCCACCAATTAGATCTGGTTCATTGTGAAGCATTTAAATACCACTTTTGCCTTGTCTCCATGTTTTATCTTCCACATGTTTTGTATTTAGCATGTCGAAGAGCAGGCAACACATGTATGCATTCCAATACAGTGAAGCTCTCTAATAACATAATTCGGGGGACCTAAATATTTCTTTCACTATGTCCAAACTTTGTTATATCGATAATACAAAGTTTCGTTATTAATGTTTGGATATAACGAATTTCGTTATAATGTACCGAAGTCCTACAGATCGTGTTCCTGATCAGATGCCACATTATTATGTAGCTGCTGACTATGGTCTACATGCATACAGTTGGCATTGCCATATGTTTGGTAATTCCATAGCATGTCTCTTATGAAAATAAAAGGAAATAAAAACATACAAACTTTATAGTCAGTGTCTTATTTGCATATAAATGTACACTCCATTTATTAAAAATACCTTTTGTATTATCCAGTCTTTTGTATTATCTGAATTCAATATAAGTGAGCTCCACTGCAATCTTATTCATTTGCTTGGCTTTGAATTATAATAAAGCTTTAGTACATATATTTAAAAATTCTTATTCAGTTTGAAGATGCTGATAGTAACAGGTTTGAGGTACCCATCACATTGAACCTTGCATCTAGAAAAGCAACCAAACCCAGATATGAGGTCAAGGTCACTAGTAATGACCCCTTCAGTTTCCAGGTCATCAGGAGAAGCAATGGAGAAATTCTGTAAGTGGTTTTGATGCTGTAACGCTATTCCTTCCTAATTTTCTACAGTGGAACCTCGATGTCTCGAATTTCAAGCTACATTGAGATAAAAGATGTTTGAGTATCAGGTTTCTAATCTGGACAATTTCTCAAGTTCACAGTTTAATTCAGATCGAAAGTAATGCTGAAAGCCTGCATGTGTTTCTAGATATGTGTAGTAATGAATTTTAGAACAACTCTGTATTGTAAATTTCTCAAGGACTAAACTTTTACTTCAAGTTACCGAGAAGCTCGTTATCCGAGTGTGACATATTGAAGTTCAATTGTATTAAGCATATGGATACCCATGAAATTATCTAGACTTGAAAACAGAGGTCCAGGTAAGATGCATAAATTAAAACAACCTTTTCGAGAATAACTTTTTTCTCCACCAAACTCAATGATGTGACCACTCTTTAGAATCATCTTGAAGATGTGTATTTATAGAGTAAAGGGTTAAACCTTTACCTCATAGGGATGTCTATGGACATGTTTATAAATATCTCATAAACCCAGCTCCGTTTGCTTATGAAATGATACACTGATCTTACCGTTTCTGTCATGGTCAAAATTTCCTTGTTCATGTTTACATTGTAATAATTGATTATACTAATGTCATTATTTCTTATATCATGTTAATATTTTTGATGTCATTATTTCTTATATCATATTAATATTCTTGATATCGTTATTCCTTATATGAATATTCATCAAGTGAAGGGTTAAAGGACAAATGGTTAAGGTATTGAATTAATTGCAAAGTTCACTATATTGGTTTTGTGTTAACAGGTTTGAAAGTGATTAACCGTTTCCCTGTTCAATATTCATGCAAGAAATAATGACATCATGAATATTTATTAGCTGAATTTTTAAAGTATAAGCTTTTGAAGGAATTTTTTTTTTTTGCTTTGACCAAAAACTGTAGAATCCGATCTATATCATGTCAAAAGCAAACAGAGCAGACCCTGATCAGACTGTTCCTATAGGAGTCATCTGATCTGGGTCTACTCTGTTTGCAAATGTATGAAAATGCATTTGTATAAGGGAATGGGTTAAATGCTTGTATAGAATATAATTTTGTGGATACAGATGGTGATGTTGAAATATTATTGCTGAAAGGAATGTTATGTCTTCAAAGTTTTACTATGGTTTGCCCTTTAGTACTTCTGTGACAATTTTATATTGATATTTTGATCACATTTGGGATGGCACTATTTGACATGATGTTCCATGATATTTCTGTGATTTGAACATTTTGTTTTTTCAGCTGGGACACAGGAGTGGGTGGACTGACGTTCTCTGATCAGTTCTTACAACTGTCTACAGCTCTACCATCCAACTACATCTATGGGTTTGGTGAGAATGTACACCACTCTTTCAAGCATGATCTCGCTTTCAGAACATGGCCCATGTGGTCTAGGGACCAGCCCGTCGGCTGGGGAGTGAGTATTAGTTATCAAATTCTTTAAATAATTGAAATTTATCTCACTTTGATTTTGTCATAACAATAATGCCTGTTTTCATCTGACCTTTTGAAATGTAAAACAATGCCATCAAATTCAGGAATAGACATGATTGGATTTATTTTACATTCTTTGCTCAATTTAAGATTTGCAACATAATTTGAATCATTTTAAACCTTCTATCAATACTAAAAACTCATTTGTACATATGCAATTATGTGTATAAAAAGTCAGCTAATAAATAATCATAACATCATTTTTTCTAACGTGATTATTAAACGGGGAAAGGGTTAAATCTTCAAAAAAGGTGATGAATTAGGATTAGTGTATTTCTGAAAATTGGTGAAATCAAGAGCCTTGTAATATAACCCTTTACCTGATATAACCTTTACCTGATAGAGACACATTTTGACGCCTTGGATAACGGCTGTTTGATCAGGATATGCTCTATTAGCTTATGAAATTCTAGTGTCTGTCATGGCCAAAAGCAAAAAAAATCCTGTGTCAATTTACCCATGTAATAATTCGGCTAATAAATATTCATGTCATTATTTCTGACATAAATATTCATCAGGTAAAGGATTAAATAGCCTTTACAGTACTAGTCCTGTTTCAGACTAACCTGAACCATTATGGAGTACATCCATTCTACACATGTATGGAAAACGGTGGTCACTCACACGGAGTGTTGCTACTAAATAGTAATGCACAAGGTATGTTGTCTTGCCTGTGAGGAGTTTTTCTATATTAATGATTCAATTGCTTAGTAAGATATAAGTTAAGATGAAAATAAATTAATTGGCTGTATAAAGCTCTCCATGAATTTACATTTATGACAAAACTTTGCTGAACCTAATTCCTCATATTGTTGCCTTGGTAAAAGTCACGTTTTGAAACCAATTTGATAAATAGAGCATTTGCTCCATGGGAACGAATTAATGCTCTATTTATCAAATTGGTTTCAAAACTACACAATTCTAAACTTTTCCGTTTTGCTAGTTAATCCCCCTTTTCAGTAGATTTGTTCAGAGGTTGGATTTAAAAATAGCCTATGAGGTAATAGGTTAAGCTATTCTTATATTGTCAAATTGAAATGTCTTAAACCTTTTACCTGATAGGGAAGCCTTTTGAGACCTTTTCAAGCAGAGACGATCTAGATCAGATGGCTGCCCTAAGAGCTGTCTTATCGGGGTCTGCTTTATTTGCTTATGATATAATATTACTCAGTTTCTTCAGTTTCTTCGTTTTTCGAAATTCCTTTCTTTACAATGCCATTATTAAAAAATCTGCTAATTATGTCTCCCCCCATATTTATATGGGGGAGACATATTGTTTTCGTGAGAGTTGTCTGTCTGTCTGTCTGTCCGTCTGTCTGTCTGTCTGTCTGTCCGTTACACTTTTTGTCCGGACGATAACTTCAATATGCCTGATGCCAGTTGATTGAAACTTCATATATGGAAAGAGCATAATGAGAGGAAGTGTCATGCACAAGGTCCATAACTCTGGCTTCACTAATATAGGAGTTATTGCCCCTTGTAAAAAAAAATCACACTTTTTTGTCCGGACGATAACTCCTATATGGCTCATGCCATTGGATTGAAACTTCATATATGGAAAGATCATGACGAGAGGAAGTGTCATGCACAAGGTCCATAACTCTGGCTTCACTAATATTGGAGTTATTGCCCTTTGTAAAAAATATCACAATTTTTTGTCCGGACAATAACTTCAATATGCCTGATGCCAGTTGATTGAAACTTCATATATTGAAAGAGCATAAGGAGAGAAAGTGTCATGCAGAAGGTACATAACTCTGGCTTCACTAATATAGGAGTTATTGCCCTTTGTAAAAAAATTCACACTTTTTTGTCCGGACGATAACTTCTATATGGCTCATGCCATTGGATTGAAACTTCATATATGGAAAGATCATAACGAGAGGAAGTGTCATGCACAAGGTCCATAACTCTGGCTTCACTAATATTGGAGTTATTGCCCTTTGTAAAAAAAATCACAATTTTTTTGTCCGGATGATTACTCCTATGTGACACATGCCATTGGAGTGAAACTTCATACATGGAAAGATCATGATAAGAGAAAGTGTCATGCATAAGATCCTTAACTCGAGCTTCAATAAATTTAGAGTTATTGCCCCTTGTACATTTGTTTAATTCTTTCTTGTCCGGACGATAACTCCTACATGGCTCTTGCCATCGTATTGAAACTTCATACATGGAAAGAGCATGATGAGAGAAAGTGTCATGAACAAGGGCCATAATTCTGGCTTCAATACTTTTGGAGTTATTGCCCTTTGTTAAATTTTTTGGCCGATCAATAACTCCTGTTCGACTGATGCTATTGGAATGACATTTTATTTTTGGAAAGAGCATGATGAAAGTAAGTGTCATGCACAAGGGCCATAAATTTGGTATCAGTATTTTTGGAGTTATTAGCTGTTATCATTTTCTTCTTGAAAAATGTAGTGTGGAAAGCACATAATGAGGGGAAGTATCATTCATCAAGACCATAACATTTTTAGTGATTTCCCTTTACATATTGTTTTTATTAGAGGGGAGACATCCGTTTTTGTGACAAAAACCTCTAGTTAATCTTTATTCTTATTTTTGTGAGAATATAAATCTTGTATACTTGTTTAAAAATATGTTATCAAGAGTTTAGTTCTAACAGCATATTAGTATTATTAAGTATGATGATGATGGTCACTTTACACGGTTGCTTTTACCTTAAGACTACAGTTTCACACCCCTGCCGATGCTGACATACAGAACTATCGGAGGTGTGCTGGACTTCTACATGTTCTTGGGACCTGAACCAGAAAATGTTGTACAGCAGTACACTGGGGTATGTTAATGATGATGAATATTGTTGATTACTGGTAGACGCTTATGTATTCTGTAGAACGGAAATATGTTAATTTGCCCAAGGGTTGAATTCAGTCAATTCTATATAATATAAGCCTTTCTATAATCCCATGTTTTAATACTTTTGCAAACAGAGTTGATCCAGATCAGGCAGTTCTTCTAGGAGCTGGCTGATCAAGCTCTACTCAGTTTGCTTATGGAATGATATATCTGATTCTACAAAATTTCTTGTACATTGGCCCTTATGAAAATGTCATGGTCATGAATTCTGCTAAAATCTGTTTCATCTTTTTTATTTACCATTATAAAAATTCTTACAGGAATATTCTCCAGTTATAAACCTAATGTTTTGTGCAGTTTTCGGTTGAAAGTTGTCCATCACAACTGTTGGGTTGGTTGGTTTGTCTCCATCTTAAACGTTGGCGATAATTTTGGCATGCATTAGCAACTTATGGAGGTAAACATTTTCAGGGGTGAGTTATTATGGTCAAGGTCATATGTCAAGGTCAAAGGTCATATCGGGAACATAGTGTTTCACAAACACATCTTGTTCGAACCAGAGCTTGTCGAAAACGTCTTAAATTAAACCAATCCTAAATTTTAAAAGTGATTTTCATTTGTAATTTCTGAATTGAACCATGTAAAATGTAGAATTGAAAAGTTAATATATGTCCCATAATTGTGTTACATAATACGCATCAATGGTGTTCCAAATAATTATCAGAATGTCATGCAACACTAAACAAATGATCAGGAGTGATGGTAATGAAGAGAAATTTAAGCAAATGCAATGCTCATTTCAGATGGTTGGCCGACCTTACATGCCCCCATACTGGAGTTTGGGTTTCCAACTTTGTCGCTATGGTTACAACAGCCTTGACAACCTGAAAGCAGCTGCTGAGAGAACTATACACGCTGAAATACCATATGTATGTATAATGTTTCTTTTCAACTTCTTTCTAAATTTATGTTATCTTATTGTACAGGGGGACAGAAGAACTTAAGTTACAGTTCCTACAAGTTTGCAGTAATTGAACCTACTGCATTGTTTAATCCTTTACTGCATGGATATTCATTTGAGAAATAATGACATCATGAATATTAATAGCACGAAGTCATTGGAATATTTGGCCATGGCAGAAACTGTAGAATCACATCTAAATTACATCACAAGCAAACTGAGCAGACTCCTATAGGAACTATCTGATGTGGGTCTACTCTGTTTGCAGAGGCATAGAAAGCTGTATTTATGGAGTGAAGGGTTAACACAATTACTGTAAGATGTAAATTTTTATAATGGGATATGGGGATGTTTTGTCCATGGCTAAAACTGTAGAATCATCTATATTATTTCAAAAGCAAATACAGCAGGCTCTAATCAGATTATTATTGCAGGACCAATCTGATCTTGGTTTACTATGCTTGCAATGGTATCAAAAGATATATCTATGAAATAACAACTTGATCCTTTTTTTGATAAAAAACGCAAATTTATGCAATTGCAAACAGAGTAAATCTGGCAGCTCTTGTAGGCGTTGTTTGATCAGACTCTGCTCTATTTGCTTATTTACTAATGTAGATCGGATTCTACAATTTCTGCAGTAGCCAAAATTTCCTGTATTCATATGCCATTACAAAAATTCATTGATTGATATTCATAATGTAATTATTTCTTAAACAAGTATTGATCAGGTAATGGATTAAGGAATACCCAAATGTATTATCCAGACACATAATTTATCAGTCCTTGATCTACCAGTGTTGATGGTTAGTTTAATTTAGGCATTGCCATGGACTTGAATCATTAATCCTAACCCTTACTTCAGAAACAGCCCAATTAAATGCCACACCTTTTGAAAGTCCATAACCAAATCATACCGTAAATTTTTGCATTCCTTGAAAACATTATGAATTTGTGAGTGTGTGAGTGAGTTGGGTTTTACGGCACCGCGACACTAAGTAGGTCATATAGCGCCAATGACGAAAATTATAATGAAACGATGAAAATCAATAAAAAATCTCGATCAACGAGTATGTAAATCATTAAAATATACGAAGATGAAAATGTAGAAAGGAATACGGAAATAAAATGATAGAACTGGTTAAACAGATTTATATTTTAGAATAAAGACCAGTCTCTTTCAAAAACGAAATTATATTATCGTACGGAACTGTATTAAATAACTGTTGCATAGAATCAACAGAAAAGTATTTATGTCTTATTATAGAAAGGTCAATACATTCAATCAAAAAATGTTTTACTGTGTATGGCTCTTGACAGAAGACACATTCTGGCTGAATTTCGCGCTTTAGTAAATAGGAATGAGTAATATGAGAGTGTCCAATGCGACAGCGAGCAAGGACCACCTCATCTCTTCGAACAGCTCTATAATTTAACAGAGAATCACCAATGGTTGGTTTGATGGCATGAAGTTTATTGTTAACATTGCTGTTCCAAGAAACCTGCCATTTGGAACATGTATGCTGTTTAATCAATGGTTTAAAATCAGTATATGGTATTTTGAAAACTGCCTCATTCAGATTCAGGGATGACTTGGCCGTTTTATCTGCCTCTTCATTTCCCCGAATTCCAACATGACTAGGTAGCCAACAGAAAACAATATTGTTTGACAGAGATAATTTATGGTGTTTAAGAAGAATTTGCTGAACTAATGGATTATTCATATTTCTGTTGTTCAACGCTTGAAGAACAGAGAGCGAGTCTGAAAAAATTATGTATTTGTTCATATTGTGCACCGATATGAATCGAAGGGCAAGGTCAATTGCTTGAACTTCAGCTGTAAATATGGAAGATTTGTCGGGTAGTCTTACTTTAGAGGTATGAAATTTACTGACAGATGCACAACCGACTTTGTTTTCATCTTTAGAACCATCAGTGTATATGGGAATATGGTCAGGATACTGTGATTTAAGTTCTTCAAATTCGGATTGAAATTCCAGTGCATTTGTAGAAGACTTTTTTTTTGAAGCCAGATGTAAGAAAACATTAGGTTGTTTGATAGTCCATGGCGCAATGTTTGAAACTTTATGTTGCCTAACAGAGTCCATTCTCAGACCCGCTTCGTCAATTGCCGATCTAAGACGGAGACCGATAGGCTTAATAGCATTAGGTTTCCTTTCATAAAGCATTTCATATTTGGGTTCAAAAATTATTTCATTAGCAGGATTGGTAGGATTTGCCTTCACTTTAGTGACATAATTAAGAGCTAGTTGCTCTCTTCGAATGTATAAAGATGGTTCATTTGCTTCTACTAAAAGACTTTCGATTGGTGAGGTTTTAAAAGCACCAAGGGAAAGCCGAAGTCCTTGATGGTGAATTGGGTCAAGAATCTTCAGGTAAGACTTTCTAGCTGATCCATATACAATGCTTCCATAGTCCAGTTTAGAGCGAATTAATGATCGGTAAAGGCGCAGCAGCACTTTCCGATCAGCTCCCCAGTCAGTGTGAGCTAAAACTCGAAGAAGATTAAGAGATTTAAGACATTTTGTTTTCAAATGCTTAATATGAGGTATAAATGTTAACTTTTTGTCAAATATAAGTCCTAAAAATTTGGCTTGATCAACCACAGGGATTTGAATATTATTAAGATTTAAAACCGGGTCTTGGTGACAATTTCGTAACTGACAAAAATGAACACATTGCGTTTTTGACGTTGAAAATTTAAAGCCATTCTCATTATTCCATGTTTCAAGTTTGTTGAGACATTGTTGAAGTTGTCTTTCAATAGTATGCATATTTTTGGAGCGATAACATATTAAAAAATCATCTACATACAAAGAACAGTCAACACCTGAATTTAAACATTTGACAATATTATTAATTTTTAAACCAAATAAAGTTACAGATAAAATGCTTCCTTGAGGGACACCCTCTTCCTGCTGTTGTGTGTCAGAAAGTGTCGCCCCAACTCGCACTTTAAAATTTCTGTCAGAAAGGAAATCCGCAATGAAAGTAGGTAGCCTACCTTTCAGACCTAGATCTTTCAGGTCTTTCATAATTCCGTACTTCCATGTTGTATCGTAGGCTTTTTCCATATCAAAAAATACTGCAACAAGATGTTCTTTTTTAATAAAAGCATCACGAATAAATGATTCTAAACGGACAAGATGGTCGTTTGTACAACGTTGATTTCTAAAACCACTTTGAAAGTTAGTTATAAGATTGTTAGATTCCAGAAACCAAACAAGACGTGCATTAATCATTCTTTCAAGTGTCTTACAGACACAACTAGTAAGAGCGATAGGGCGATAATTAGTAGGATTAGATGCATCCTTACCTGGCTTTGCAACAGGGACAACAATAGCCTCCTTCCATGAAGGTGGAAGTACACCAGAATCCCAGATATGGTTAAAAATTGATAAAAGTGCTTGCAAAGATACATCAGGTAAATGTTTCAAAAGCTGATAATGTATGTCGTCTGGTCCTGTAGCAGTATCAGATGACTTGCTCAAAGAATCCCTGAGCTCTAATAAAGAAAACGGTTTGTTATAATTTTCATCATTATTTGATTTGAAATTTAGTTTCGATCTTTCTTCTTTTCTTTTAAATGATTGGAATGTTTCCGAATAGTGAGATGACGATGAATTTTTAGAAAATGTTTCAGCCAAAGTGTTAGCAATATCTTTTTTGTCAGTTATTGTATCATTATTCTGCTTCAGATGAGAAACTGTTGAAGATTTATTTTTGCCGCTAATTTTCCTTACCATTTCCCAAACCTTTTTAACTGATGTACGAGAATTAAGTTTTGATACATATGATTGCCAGGACTTCTTTTTTGTCTGTCTTATTGTACGACGTGCTTTTGCTCTAAATATTTTAACACTCTCTAGATTTTCACGAGTGGGACGAATATTAAATTTTCGAATTGCTGCCCTTCGTTCTTTAACAGCATTTTTACAATCATCATTAAACCATGGCCTTGCACGTTTAAAATTAGTCGAGGTCTTAGGTATACATTCTTCTGCTATTTGTATTAAAGCAGAAGAAAATTCTGCAATCGGATCTTCAGTATTTTCAAACAGTTCTGTTATAAGTTTTGAGTGGCATTTAAAATTAAACATTTCCCAATTGGCTTTCGAAAATTTCCAATGAGGAACAGATTCAGATGTAAAAGCTGATGTATTAGATAAAATTAAAGGGAAATGATCACTACCACATAAATCATCATGAACCTTAAAAGTATAGTCAAGAAATATCGATGGGCTGCTCATTGCAAGATCAAGAGAAGAATAATGTCCAGTGGCAGGGTGTAGATAAGTGGAAGATTTATCATTGTGTAAGCATATATCATTTTTAGTCATAAAATCTTCTATAATTTTTCCTCTGTTATTGAGATTGGAACAACCCCACAAAGGATTATGCCCATTGAAGTCACCTAGAAGAATAAATGGTTCTGGTAACTGACCAATTAAGTTTTCCAATTCCAATATATCAACAACATCATTTGGGGGGAGATAAATTGAACATAAAGTAATAGCTTTGTCAAGAGTTACACGAACAGCAACTGCCTGCAGCGCTGAATTTAGAGTAACAGAGCTATGAGGTAATTTATTATTAATTGCCAAAGAACATCCTCCTGAGGCCCTGCCCAAATTATTGTTAATAAAATTGTAAAGAGCGTAACCGTTTAAGCTAATACTACCAGATGTTTTAAGATATGTTTCTTGAAGGCTAAGAACTGCTGGTTTATAAGAAGATAAAAGCAAAAGAATTTCATTATAATTTACCTTAAGACCACGACAGTTCCACTGAATAATTTTCCGATCCATATTTCAAACATATACAAAGATATAACATTTAATTATATCTAAGTATTTGGAGGAAGTATGGGGGAGCGAGATCTGGCCCGACCTTCCTTATCAGACTGACTGCTTTCATCACAGTCCATCCGATCAGGGTCAGCCAAACCAGACTTCCTCCCAGGCCCTTTCTCTTTGTTGCGGCCGGCAGATTTGCCGGGCCGACCAACAGGCTGCGAGGCAGAATCTTTCTGCCCTTTCTGGGTTTTCTTTTTAGACGCGGGTTTCCCCTGCGTCTCCGTACTACCAGTACAACCAGTAGTAGTAGTAGTAGCACTACCAGTACAACCAGTAATAGTAGTAGAAGTACTACCATTAGCAGTAGGTATACCAGATACCGGCACATTAGATGCACCAGTACTGGGTATTATAACAATTGACTCAGGAGTCTGGGTAGACGAATCAACAGTTTGCGTTTGAGCGTCTTTCATTTCAACAGATGCTGATTTCGATTTAATAACAGATGCATAAGTTTGCTGTGGGATGTTTTCGACCAGTTTTCTTGCTTCTGGGTATGAAATATTGTTGGTGAATTTAATACGTGTAATTTCTTTCTCTTTTTTCCAAACAGGACATTGGTTAGATTTTGCTGGATGAGGGCCATTGCAGTTTGCACATTTTGTAGGATTCTTGCAATTTTCTTCATGGTGGTTGCCTACGTGTGCACAGTTGACACATACATTATTGTTTCTGCAATTGTTCTCATGGTGTCCGAATTTCTGACATTCAAAACAGCGCAGAGGATTTGGAATATAAGGGGTTACAGGAATTATTTTATAAAAGATTTTCAAATTAGTTGGTCGTGTTGGTTTATTGAAAGTAAGAATTAAAGTGTTTGTTTTCACAGAAGAGCCATTTTTCCTAATTTCAACTCGTCGAACACTTGAAACACCCTGTGCTGAAAGATTTTCTCTGATTTCATCTTCGGAACAGCAGTACAATCTCCTGTCCCGAATCACACCCTTTGAAGAGTTCAATGATCTATGAGGGTAAACTTTGACTTTTAATCCACAAAACATTTCCAATTTTTGTAAATTTAAAGATTGTTTTTTCCTAATTATTTGAACCAGAAGCTTGCCGTCTCGTAGTTTTTTAACCTCTTGAGTATTGCCAATTGCCCCGAAAAGTGATTTTTCAATGACAAAAGGCGATACATTTGAAAAGTTGGTTTCTTCCTTAGATTCAATGATCAGATATGCATCAAAAGTATTTGCTGATTCGTCATCAGATCCTGAGTCAGGTTCCGGCCGGAGCCGCTTTTCTCGAAGTGAATTTGCCATGATTGTGATCACGACGATTCACCGTCTGTGCTCCTCACCCGCCTCGGAGCCCAACAAGGGGACGCTTATACGGAGCGGTATTCCAACTCCAAGCGCCAAGAATACACAGACAGTATACTCGAACCCAGTAAACGGATAAGATTGACCCGTCTGGCCACCGTGCTAGGTATAAAAAGATAATAGAAAGAATAAAAGATTGACACACGGTTTGAACCAGACAACTGATTCGATGAAAAGAAAAAGACAGAAGAACTGAGACCTAGAACAGACATGACCAGCCGATTGATTACACCGGATCAATGCAATCACCCGACTACACAGAGTTAGAGGCCAAAGTGGAGTATTGCAGTCCAGAAACTTATCACCTGTTTCCAGAACCACTCAGCCACCAGGATCCCCCTTCCCTGCTTACGGGACGCCACCCACGGCAAACAGGTGGTCCTTCCTCTTAGTTCTTGCCAAGGGGGATGATTCATGCTGCAAACACGAACATCCCCGATGACAATTAAGCCCCCCAACCACGACAAGGTGGGAAGGAACTGGGTTTTTTTTTTTTTGAATTTGTACTGATTTGCATATAGGCAAAATTAAAAGCACTGGCCTCAAATGTAAAATCGTCCTCAAAACTACTTTAATGCACATACACATATTTTTGTCTTTGTTCTTGTAGCAGAATTGGAAGTTAGGAACAATTGTATTATCTGATTGCAGGACATTCAGTATGCAGACATTGATCATATGGACGAGAGGAAAGACTTTACCATAGACTCAGTCAACTTTGCTGGGCTGGACGACTACTTTAAGTCATTGAAATCCAGGGGAATGCACACCATCATAATACTAGTGAGTCAGGGGTTTTATTTAGTGAGTCAGGGGTTTTATTAGCCCTTTCCTCCATAAATACGCCTTTCTATGCCTCTGTAATAACCACTTCTTGAAACCATTGTAATGAATAGAGCATTTGCTCCCATAGGAGCAAATGCTCTATTTATCACAATGGTTTCAAACTACAAAATTCTAAAAAAATTCCTTTTCTCTAGTAAATGCTCCTTTTTGGGTAGATTCATTCAAAGAGGTTGGGTCTAAAAATAGCCTATGGAGGAAAGGGTTAAAATAATGAACAGAAGTTTTTGCAAAAAGCATGAAATTAATGTTTTACCTTAGCAAGATAACTTTCGATGCCTTTGCAATCAGAGTAGACACAGTTCAGATGGGACCTGTAGGGTCTGTCTGATCAGGGTGCTCTCTCTTTGCTTTTGGTTCTGTACTAATTAAGCCTGTCCATTCTTGATCAAACTGAAACAGTTGTAATTAGCATACTGACCCACTTGCAAAAGAAGTTGTCGTTACCGCAGAAGGACCAGTCATTTTTATCGGCTGAACAAACAAATCATTCTGACTCCGTAGCAAATGTCCCAAGAGTATTCATGTAAACAATGAGATGGCTTTCATGTCCATTCGTACTGTACTGTATTGCACATCACTTCTTTTGGCTGCATGATGTATGCTTGTTATACCACGAGTCACAGTACTAACACTTTATTAGCCCAGACCTTGGGAGAGGCACTGTACTGTGTTGCACATCACTTCTTTTGGCTGCATAATGTATCCTGTTCATACCATGAGTTGCAATATTAACACTTTATTTTACCCCCACAAACAAAGTTTGGGGGGGTATACTGGAGTGGCCATGTCCGTCCGTCCGGCTTTGCCACATCATTACTTCCAAAGTATAAAAGCTATTGACTTCAAACTTCATATATAGATAGATCACATTAACCGCAAGTGCAGTGCACAAGGTTTGTAACTCTGTCTTCAGTATTTTTGGAGTTATTGCCCTTTGTTATTTTTCAGTTTTCCGGAGTTTTTTTCTAAACCTTTACAGATATTGTAGTGATATGTGGAATGTGGTTTTATTATAATGAGTTACAGATCAAGTTTGAATTTCGTTACGCTTCATTGATTTTTCACGGAAATACAGTGATTTTACTTAGAAATTTTCCGGAAATTCAGGTTTTCTGGAGTTTTTTCTAAACCTTTAAAGATATTGAAGTGATATTTAGTATGTGGCTTTATTATAATGAGTAACAGATCAAGTTTGAATTTCGTTACGCTTCATTGATTTTTCACGGAAATACAGTGATTTTACTTAGAAATTTTCTGGAAATTCAGGTTTTCCGGAGTTTTTTTCTAAACATTTACAGATATTGAAGTGATATTTAGTATGTGGCTTAATTATAATGAGCAACAGATCAAGTTTGAATTTCGTTACGCTTCATTGATATTTCACAGAAATACAGTGATTTTACTTAGAAATATTCTGGAAATTCAGGTTTTTCGGAGTTTTTTTCTAAACCATACAGTGATTTTACTTAGAAATTTTCCGGAAATTTAGGGTTTCCGGAGATTTTTTCTAAACCTTTACAGATATTGAAGAGATATATGGTATGTGGCTTTATTATAATGAGTAACAGATCAAGTTTGAATTTCGTTACGCTTCATTGGATTTTTAAAGGAAATACAGTGATTTTACTTAGAAAATTTCCGGAAATTCAGGTTTTCCGGAGTTTTTTTTCTAAACCTTTACAGATATTAAAGTGATATTTGGTATGTGGCTTTATTATAATGAGTTAGGCAGATCAAGTTTGAATTTCGTTACGCTTTATTGATTTTTCACGGAAGTACAGTGATTTTTTTTACTTAGAATTTTTCCGGAAATTCAGGTTTTCCGGAGTTTCTAAACAGTTGCATGATATTGATGTGATATTTGGTATGTAGCTTTATAATAATGAGTTACAGATCTAGTTTGAATTTTGTTACACCACATTAATTTTTTAGGAAATTTCAGGTTTTCCTGATATTTTTTTCTAAACTGTAGTAGATATTGTAGTGATTTATTTCTATAACCCCCATCTCTGTGTCAACCTTTAGTGGTAGTTCTAGTTAGCCCAGCCCTTGTGAGTAGTAATTATTCCAAACATTTTCAATTTCGTTATACAACAATTTCACACGAAACCAAAATTATGCCCATACGATTGTTATTTTTACAAATACATATATATAACATTTTATTTCATAGATATTGCCATTTTTACACTCATAAACCAACAAATACACTTCAATCATGTTTTCGCAATTCTTGATAAATCGGCTCTTCTACCAGTGAAATTTTATCATCAACATTCTGAAAATATGCCTCACCCCGGTGAGACGCAAATAAAGTAAATATATGTACTTGTCCTTTCTTCTAATTTCACTCACATCTTTATAACTAAATTGATGTTGGGTTTACAAGCTTGCATTTTTCTGTAGACATTCATGTGTTTTCAAACCCAATATACAAATTGTTTTAAGGACCCAGCACTGATCTCTAACAACACAGGATATGAGCCATATGACAGAATGCGGGATACCAACAGCAACATCAAATGGCCAGCGACTGGTGCCCAAATACCTCCTGACAGCTCTACAGCCAATAATGACCTTCTTGGATATGTAAGTTCTACAAGACCTGGTTGTTGCGCAATATAGTCGTCAACAATATTTCTCTCTTTTGTTTGAATAAATTTTTTATGTTTGAGGAAGATGTTAAAAAGAAAGTGACAAGATTTATTTTTTGTCAAATACAAAAGTTTATTGGTGTATTTTATCATTGTTATCTGAAGATGAAATAACTTACTTAGAATCATAAAAGGGTAGAACAAATTAACCATATTCATGATGATAGTATTAAGTCAAATGTTTATAATGGCTTCACAAACAAGATGTTTTTAACCATGGTAGAAACTGTAGAAATACATTTTAATATGATATTTCATAAGCAAACAGAGCAGACCCTGAGCAGATTGCTCCTACAGGAGCAGTCTGATCTGGGTCTACTCTGGTTGCAAAGGTGCCAAAAGGTGTCTGTTTATTCAAAATTCTGTTTGATAGAATATTTATGCAAGAGCTGGCTGATCTGGGTCTTCTCTGTTTGCAGAGGCATAAAAAGGCCATATTTATCAGTTGAAGGGTGCTGATCTGGGTCTTCTCTGTTTGCAGAGGCATAAAAAGGCCATATTTATCAGATAAAGGGTTAACCCTTCAACTGATAAATATGGCCTTTTTATGCCTCTGCAAACAGAGAAGACCCAGATCAGCCAACTCTTGCATAAATATTCTATCAAACAGAATTTTAATAGTGACATATAAATAAGCAGATACCATGTTCATCCAATAAAATTGCAGCCTAGAGATACAAATTGGACTGTCTAACTCAAGGGAATAAATCACAAGATTCATACAAATCTTTATACCACCCATTATGTAATACTTATATGCAAGTGTTTTGTTTCCAGGTGTGGCCTAAGGGTAAAGCTGTGTTCCCAGACTTTTTTAAAGACAGCACTAAGACTGTGTGGAGAGAACTCATCAAGAATCACCACACCAATCTAACCTTTGATGGACTCTGGATTGTAAGTACAGTTGAACTTGGATATCTCTAACTTGGATTACTGGAACTTCAGAAAACTGGAAGTAAAAGTTAGATCCTTTCATGATTTACAATACATGGGTCATGTTGGCCATAGCAGAAACTATAATATAAGCAAACAGAGCCAGATCAAATGGCTGCTGCAGGATCTCAGTTTACTTTGTTTGCAAAGACATGAACAAGTGTCCCTATCATGTAAATGGTTACAGACTTACAGTAGAAAATTTATTCGTTATTCTGAGTAACATTCACTTGTCAAAGTTTTGTGTTGTTTTGATTAATTAGTTTGTGCCTTGATTAACCCATTCCCTCATATTGACGACTCTAAAAGTTTTGAAACCATTGTGATAAATAAAGCATTAGCTGCACAGGAGCAAATGCTTATGAGATATAAGGGTTTTAAAAACTACACACTTCTGAAGTTTTTCTTTTTTGCTAGTAAATTCTCCTTTTCAGAAGATGTATTCAAAGAGACTGGGTCTTAAAATAGCCTATGGGGGAATGGGTTAATCCTTTACTTGATAAATATTCATACTAGGCTGCCCATTATGAATATTGATTTACTTCAGTTTAACTGAAACAGTCTATTACAAATACGACTCGTAAGTAAGAAGTATAGACCTTGATCAGTCAGTTTCTACGGGAGCTGTCTGATCTGGGTCAACCCTGTTTGTGAAGGCATAAAAAGATGGGACTATCAAGTAAAGTGAAAATGGCTATTTGTTTCAATTTTTCAGGCTATAATGATTTTTAATGCCAACATTTTTGAAAATTGGGGTGTATTTAGATATATCCCTATTGTTTGATGAATGGTATTGGGAAAAGAAAGCCCTGGATTGGTTGAGATCATTGTCAACCATTGTGCAGACATTTCATTACAATTGTAAAAAATGTCTTGACTCATCTGAATTACGACAAAAGTAAGAGGAGACTTTTTTGGCCCCCCCCCCCCCCCAAAAAAAAAAGAAAAGAAAAAAGAATGAACTGCACCAATATTCTACTGACCTTTTATGTTGCGTACATTATTCCTCAATTCAATGGACAAACGAGAGTGTGTATGTGTAATTCAAGTCTAGCATCAAATTCACATTTATAAAGGTGTAGCCTAACTTATGTTTGATTTTTTCACTTGTGTTAAAATTATAGATGTGGTATTTCTCGCAGGAGCTAAATGACACTTTTAACCCTTAATCTGCTGGTTGCAAGCGTCATGCCATGATGTATGCAAACAAATTGGATCTGGATGAGACGCAGAGTAACTCAGAGCCTGATCTGGATCCAAGATGTTTGACACTCGGTCAACATCATCAAATTCTACAAGAAATATAAGCGAATTTGTGAAGTTTTAAAAAAGAAGCAGACGGGAGTCTTCACATGTGCAAACTTTCGTAACAGGCAAAGGGTTACAGGATGTTGCAAATTTTAACTCGAGGTCACTCCATTATCACTCCAAGTGCGGCTGTGAAATTTTGAAATTGTTAACAATCATTCACCAGGATTAAGGGAAATTGGGACAAGAGCCGTACCGTTAATCCGGACTATTAATTTATAATAATTGTACTGTATAAACAATGGCGCAAAGTGACATGTTGCAAAAGCGTGTCGAGAGGCCTGTCAGCAAATTACATTCAGGTCGGCTGGTTTTGGCATCCAGTTTACAGAGATGAATTTATGTTGAAATAAAGTAAATATTTTGCGATATCCGTGCGGTATCCGATTTTCACAGGGTCCATTTTTTTACAGGGATTTTCATAATGGGAAAAGAAGGGAAAAACTCGGGACCGAACAAATTGTCCGGTATCGAGAGTATTACGGTTTACACAGGGTCCAGTTTTCACAGGTTTCACTGTATATACTTTCATTTTTATATGCCCGAAGGGACGTATTATGGTATGGCGCATGTCGTCCGTCCGTCTGTCTGTCTGTCCGTCCGTCCGTATGTCCGCACTCACCAAAGGGTAGTTGTGTGACTTTTTCTAACTAGTCCCACAAGTAAAATCATTAACCTGGCCATCTCTTGTGACATTAACCTGGCCATTTCTTGTGACATTAACCTGGCCAGTTGTGGGACATAGGGTTAGGGTTAGGGTTAGCTTCCAGATCATTCTTTTCCAAAGTTAGAGCCAAAAATAGTTTTTCTTGTGGGACTAGTCACACAAGAAAAGATCAAAGGAAAAAGTCACACAACTACCCATTTGTTAGTACGTCCGTCTGTCCGTCCGTCCGTTAGCAATTTCTTGTGCAACTAACTCCTCCTTTATTTTTCAACATAATTTCTTCAAACTTTCAGGAATGATAGATACTGATGTGTAGTTGTGCATATCAGTGAGATAACTCTCATATCATTTTTCATTCTGGAGTTATTGCCCTTTGATAGTTTCGGGTAGCAATTTCTTGTGCAACTAACTCCTCCTTTATTTTTCAACATAATTTCTTCAAACTTTCAGGAATGATAGATACTGATGTGTAGTTGTGCATATCAGTGAGATAACTCATATCATTTTTATGCCCCCATAGACGATAGTCGGGGGGCATATTGTTTTTGCCCTGTCTGTCTGTTTGTCTGTTTGTCTGTTTGTTTGTCAGCAACTTTAACATTGGTCATAACTTTTGAGCCAGTATAGATAGAGACTTGATATTTGGCATACATATGTATCTCATGAAGCCGGACATTTTGACATGTCAAGGTCATCCTTCAAGGTCAGAGGTCAAATATATGGGTCAAATCGCCGACTTTAACATTGGCCATAACTTTTGGACCAGTAGAGATAGAGACTTGATATTTGGCATGCTTGTGTATCTCATGAGGCTGCACATTTTGAGGGGTGACATGTCAAGGTCAAGGTCAGAGGTCAAGGTCAGAGGTCAAATATATGAGGGGGCATAGTGTTTCACAAACACATCTTGTTCATTCTGGAGTTATTGCCCTTTGATAGTTTCGGGTAGCAATTTCTTGTGCAACTAACTCCTCCTTTATTTTTCAACATAATTTCTTCAAACTTTCAGGAATGATAGATATTGATGTGTAGTTGTGCATATCAGTGAGATAACTCTCATATCATTTTTCATTCTGGAGTTATTGCCCTTTGATAGTTTCGGGTAGCAAGCCTTCGGGCGTATATTGCCCCGTCTCGCGGTGCTCTTGTCACAACATAGGTCAGCAAAGGACTGTAAATGTACATTTAACACCCCTATTGTTTTTCAGGATATGAATGAACCAGCCAGTTTTGGTACAAATGAAGAGAAGGCCTTTAACTGGCCTGAAAAAGATAAACCCTACTGGTCACTGAACTGTACACTAGAGGGCAGCACCGTTGAGCATCCTCCATACAGAACAAGTAAGTTTAACAACTAAATATCCCTTGGTAAAGTAAATTAATTACCTAGGTTGTCTTATATTGTACACTAGAGGGCAGCACCGTTGAGCATCCTCCATAGTCCATACAGAACAAGTAAGTTTAACCTTACACCTTTTCATCCTCATATAAATTATATATATATGCCTTCGCAAACAGAGTAGACCCACATCAGACAGCTCCATTAGGAGCCGTCTGATCAATGTCTGCTCTGTTTGCTTATAAATTTATAATAGATCTGACTCCGCAGTTTCTACCAATACCAAAACACATTAGAAACCATTATAAGATATCAGCTAATGAATTTTGCCATTATTTATCACATGAATATTCTACAGGGGAAAAATAATCTAATTAATATTCATGATGTCATTATTTCTTACATGAATACTTATGGAGTAAAGGGATAACAAATGAACATCCTTGGGTATGTTTAACCCTTTCTTCCATAAATACTCCTTTCTGCGCCTCTGTAAAAATCACCAATTGAAACCATTGTGATAAATAGAGCATTTGCTCCTATAGGAGCAAATGCTCTATTTATCACAATGGTTTCAAACTACAAAATTCTAAATTTTTCCTTTTCTCTAGTTGATGCTCCTTTTGGGTAGATTTGTTCAAAGTGGTTGAATCTAAAAATAGCTTATGAGGGAATGGGTTAAACATCTTGCGTATGTGTCCTCTACTGTCATTGCGGTAGAGGTTAGGACCATTGAAAATATCCTTTATATAGAACACGTTAGTTTTAACAACTGAACATTTTGGATGTATATGTACTATACTGTGCCATGGAGGGCATCATGCTTTAAAATTCTGAATAGACAACAAAAATGTTTAACGGTAAGTAAGCTCCCACAGGATCTGTTTGATGAAGGTGTGCTGTGTTTGCATATATTACAGATTTGATTCTCTGCTATTTGCCGTGGCAATAAATTTCTTTTATTTTTAATAAAAGAATTGTGTTAACCCTTTACCTTATACGCGCGAGAAAGCGCGAGTTTGCTTATCACCTGATAGAAGCGAGATAACGCGACTTTGCTTATTCCCTGATAGAAGCGGCTAAGCGCGGGTCTATCCATTACCGTGTATAAGCGGGTTTGAGCGAGTCCAATGTTTACCTGCTAATATCTCAATTTTCTTGTTAAATTTCTTTTATCTGGATGTCTACACATTTAAAGTGTGATAATATATCTTCTGAAATCACAAATCTAATAATAGTGTTACTACAGAAAAATATCGCAAAAAACGAGGCTGAAGTAGAGTGGTATATTCTTTTTATATGTTCGGTGATCATCGTAAGACATGGGTATAATACTATTCGTCATTATTCGGAAAGTACGAACTTTGCCGATAAATGATTACACGAAAATTTTCCACTGTCGCCAAGGTCAAATTCTAAATATAAATATGTTAAATATAATTGACCAATGACTATTTGGAACTCCATAAATCACGCGCGACTTGCCTTGGGGCTAAAATAACACATGGGGAACCCGTTGTCAACCTCAAAACACACCGGCGGAAATTGGGCAATAAAACTTTCGTAAGTATAATCCGATTAGAGGGTAGATAGCAATATCAATCAAATAACTTAGCTAATCAACCAATTTAACCATTCAAACGAATCCTGTCTGGGAATTCATTCATAAATGTCAAACAGTTAGGATCTCGTGTGGACGCCGATATTTTTTATCGAGATCCAAACTGTCTGAATTGATATAAAACGAATAATTCGTTCATAAGCGCCATTCAGTTTAGATCTGGATGAAATGACAAGCTACGTGGCGTCTCATCTACATCAAAATTAATTTAATAAATATAGATACCATAATGCAAAAAACCTGAATTTGTGTAGACTCAGATCAGGAACTATTCTAAATCTCGATTAATGCATAATGAATGCAAATAAGACAGATATCAGGAAAAGTGGGTTGGGAGGTTGTAAACAGTGTAGTCCCAGATCAGCAGCCGCTTTTCCCATGCGGCATCTGATCAGGATCTACACTGTTTGCTGGGCCACATAAATAATGCATATATTCTGGTGATTTTCAAACAGTGTGAAGCAGATGCTGCGTGTGTGATGCAGCTGATCTGAGTCTACACTGTTTGAAATGCAACGCATTCTCCACTTTCCTTGTGCCCGACTCAAATGCATTATAAAAACTATTTACATGAAAAACTCCATGATAATGAATATTCTTTAATTCATGTATTAAAAATATATGTATTATAATGCATTATTATGTGTCGGAATTTCATGATTTCATTTAGTTCAGTGAACATGCAGATGAAATTTGTCTTCCGATTATTATTTTTTCAGGTGGCGCCATTCGTTTTGGAGCCAGGCCCTAACCTGGACGGGTTCAATACTTAAGATCCAGAACAGGCACCAGATAACTCAACATCTAATCTGGATCTACAATTTGATTCAGATCAGACATACAGTTACCCAGAATCTAATTTAGATAAATGTTGGACCCAGGTCCGGAGCCGAGTTACTCAATATCTGATCTAAATCAATGTTTGGATCTAGATCCAGATCAGACACCATACTCAACTACTGATCTGGATCTAACCTTAATGGCTGAAATGAGTCTCTCGGCGTCTGATATCGATCCAAGCGTGGATCCCGTACCGGCGCTGAGTTACTCGCTGTATGATCTGGGTCCGCGCTGAATGAATATAGGAATTATTTACTCAGCTCTGATCTGGATCAAGCCTGTTTGGAAATGATATTTTATTTTGAATAGCAGGCGATAGGTTACTGTTCCGAACATATTTAGCTGAGATTTTAAGGTCAATTATAATAAAGTTCTGATAATATATTGACTTGCCTCGTTTTATCCCCGTGTATTTTGCTTATACATACTTCAAATTGCATGAAAAATACACCATCAAAAAGAGAATTTAATTCCCTAAAAACTTTTTATTTACACTATAATGATAATGGTAAACATAAATGCATTTATATGGGATTGAAAAGAACAGGTGTCAGATTCAAACTAATTTTCCAATATTTCCAATAAACTGTATTGGTGAGAGTGTGTTACGCTTACCACATGGATATTGGTTATTGATTATCGGATAAGGCTTACCTATATCGGTGTAAGATAAGGGTTTGGAGGTTTGGCTATTGGGTAAAGGGTTAAGATTGGTAATTAATGGACTGAGTCTTGCATTACTATTCAGCAAGTAATAGCTTAAATGAATATCTAACCTGTCTGTTATCTGTCTTCCAAAGTATATTACCATAGATACCTGGTACACTGTACTAGTGCTTTTAACCCTTTATTCCATGAATATTCGTGTAAGAAATAATTTCATCATAAATATTAGTTACAGTAAAATCTCGATTATTCGAAATATTAAAATAGAAGAATTTAGACTCTTTTAGGCAGGTGGCTGCTTAACGCATGGTGAAAGTCATGCAGGAAGCTCCTAGAGGAGCTTTCTGCATTACTTTCACCATGCATTAAGCTGCCACCTGTCATAAAGATTGATAATAACACATATTTAGTGTTCTAATAATCGAGATTTTACTGTACATTAGTTTTTATAATTGCATATATAAATACAGGAATTTTAGTCATGTCAGAAGCTGTAGAAGCAGATCTATATTATTCCATAAGCAATCAGAGCAGACAATTCCAACTTTGTTTGCAAATCTTTAGAGTAGATGGTCAATGCCACACCATACAGAACTCAAGAGTCCACTATGTACCAACACATTGCCAAAGTCAATGTTACTAAACTACTTCTAATATTCACTCAGAATCATACAAGAAACCATTTATACAGTTGATTTACATTGGTTCCCATCCGTAATAAGCCTTGTAAAAAAAAAGTGTGGCCTTACTGGTACTCGAGCATAGGACGGACCTCTGGTACATATTTCAGCTCTATAATTACAGTAAATTCTATCTTAAGTGACCATTAAAAAGAAGTCTAATTCTGGTCATTTAACCCTTTCCCTCATAGGTTATTTTTAGATCCAACCACTTTGAATAAATCTACCGAAAAGTAGCATTAACTAGAGAAAAGGAAACCTTTAGAATTTTGTATTTTGAAACCATTGTGATAAATAGAGCATTTGCTCCTATAGGAGCAGATGCTCTATTTATCACAATGGTTTCAATAGGTGGATTTTACAGAAGCGTAGAAAGGCGTATTTATGGAGGAAATGGTTTAAGCATGTGGTAGTTTAATACAGGACAACAGTAATGTGGAAAGGGCTTTATCATGCATTAAGCAACCATTCACTTATTATTAAGACTCCTGTGTTTCATCATTTAGTTAAATTGATAATTGTTGATGGGCTCTATATATTTCAGAGGCAGCCTATGTTCATGATGGCAATGGCAGGAAGGCAATGTTGTCAGACAAGACTATTTGTCTGCGGGCAGTGCAAGGAGAGGGAGGCCTTTACCAACACTATGATGTGCACAGTCTGTTTGGATGGAGCCAAACACCGCCAACACTTGAGTAAGAAAATCAGCAGATCTATCAGCAGAATATCTCATAGACCCTTGGATATTTTCAAAATACGATAAATCAAGGGCTTGTTTTATAACAGATGGTTTGACCAAAATTATCGTATGTCCTAATTTGAAACTATTGGTTATATTCCCATAGCTTAACTTGTTTGATATTCTAATCAAGTAAGAAATAATGACGTGATGAATATTGATTCCCTGAAGTTTTATAATGGCATATGCTTACAGGAATTTGGTATTGGTAGAAATGGAAGAGTCAGTTCTGTTATAATTAGGGCCCTGCATTGAAAATGCATGAGCCCTATAGTAATCACATTTTCTGTCCATCTGTACATCCGTCCATCCGTCAACACTTTTGATGTGATGTGATAACTCAAACAGTACTTCACATATTGGTTTCATATTAAGGGCATATGCTGAGTATCATCAGAGGAAGACACCAGTCCTATAGTTTTTGGGTTGAATCAGATCACTATGTCTAGAGTTATCTGCCTTTGATTACAGGACCCTCTCTGACCAAGTCAGTTTTCTAGTTTCATAAGCAAACAGAGCTGACCCTGATCAGATGACTCCTATAGGATCTGGTTCTTCTCTGTTTGCAAATGTATTAAAAAGCGTTTATATGAGGGAAAGGGTTAAATCATACATTCTAGCCTGCAGCAAGTTTGGCTAAATTTGTTTGATAGAAATTATTAAACAACAGTACTGATAATCACAATTTTCATTTTCGATCATTGTAAGTTGGAATTTACAATAAATTAAATCATATTATCTGAAGTAACTGTGATCAAAGATTTTTAGCTTGTCTTTTTTGAAGAAATCACGAGTTATTTTCGGTGTCCGCGTCATCGTTGTCATCGTCCGAAATATTAACATTGACCCGACCATAATTTCTTCAATTTTTCATTTACAACCTTCATTTTTGGTATGCATGTTCATCTTGACAATGAGGACAGATGAGTGTTGGCACCCGCTTGCGGTGCTCTTGTTAAACATATCATTAACATCGATTAAACATCAATAACATCGATTGGCTTGTCAGATTCTCAGACTTTGTATAATGTGCTTTAAAGATGTATTCTGCTCATTTTTCGTATTAATCAATCGAAACCAGAAGCTGTACTGTTATACATACAATGAAAATAATGCTTACAACCCATTTTCCGACAGAATATATTTTTGTTCAGCTAAATATTATTGCTATCCAAATACTGCTAAATTCTTTAAAAGGAGCCTCCTTTTTGAAACGGGGATTTTGTACAGAAATCAGCCAAGTTCTGAATGACTCCGGTTCTATTTCGGAACAGTGCTTTGAATATTAATTAGGTTGTTCACACATGGAACAAGCATGATGAGAGGAAGTGTCATGCACAAGGGCCACAACTCTAGTTTGTTAAAGTATACCTATTTACATAACCCTTTGAGATAAAGCCTTGAAACTTGAAACACTTCCATCACAAGCTTCATCTGTTTGAGAGAAAAAGCCAGGATGTATTATGGAATGGCACTGTCTGTCTGTCTGTCTGTCTGTAACATCTGCTTGGTTGATCCTTCTCAAATTACACCACACACCACAATGTTTATCTGGACATCCCACAGTAGCATGGGTGTGTCCCAGTATGTATATCCAAGGTCAAGTTCGCACAATTGGACTTAGAATTTGCATTTAGCATTAGCATTTGCGTTTAACCTCAGTTTATGTTGAACAAGACCTCGATGTGTGTATATTGTGCCCACTGGCACTCTTGATGAGTTATTCCCCATTGTTTACACTTGTTTTAAAGTAATCATTATAGAGCTTTCAAATTTCACATGTGTCGTCCTCTCATTGAGAGGACCATTTATGTAACTAAGGTCCATCACACTGCATGCAATACTTTTTGAGTTATTCCCCTTTGTTCTGATTTCCAGCATATTCACAGTTTTTGTGTCAGCTGCGAGCAGGTGACACATGTTTCTCCAAACACTCTTGTTCTATTTTTTTTTAAAACAAACAGCCATTTACTAACTGTGCTGTTTAGTGTTAAATAAGTGTTAAGGTACATAGATTCAGATTCTGAAGTCAGTTTGAAATGCAAAATTTGCGGAAATTTGCGCAGCATAATCTTTAATATTTATTCCATTAATACGCTTTTCTATGCCTTTGCAAACAGAATAGACCCAGATCAGATGGCTCCTGTTGGAGCCGTCTGATTAGGGTCTACTCTGTTTGCTTATGAAATAATATAGATATGATTCTACAGTTTCTGCCTTGGCCAAAAATTCCTGTGTCCAAGTGCCATTATGTATATTAATCTAGTTAATATTCATGAAGTGATTTTTTTTGTAGAGAACCGGCTACAATACACATCCAATGTATAATACAGTAAAACTTCCAATGAACATTCATGAGTTGAAGAAATCTTGCATAAATGTTAACCCTTTCCTCCATAAATACGCCTTTCTACGCCTCTGTAAAAGTCACCTGTTGAAACCATTGTGATAAATAGAGCATTTGCTCCTATAGGAGCAAATGCTCTATCACAATGGTTTCAAACTACAAAATTCTAAAATTTTCCTTTTCTCTGGTTAATGCTCCTTTTCGGTAGATTTATTCAAAGTGGTTGGATTTAAAAATAGCCTATGATGGAAAGGGATAAACAGGGTAAGGCTTAAAGTTACATTTGTGGTTTTAATGCACACAATATCTGACATATTCTGTAGCAATTATTCAATAAGTTTTAAACTTGCGATGTAATTCACAGAGGTCTTCGTGAGGCAACAGGAGAGCGAGGTATTGTGATCACACGGTCAACATTCCCAAGTAGTGGTCATTATGCAGGACACTGGCTGGGAGATAATGACAGTAAATGGGAAGAGATGAGACTGTCTATTATAGGTAAGAATCTATTGAACATTGTTATCCCCCGCTGACGGCAGAAGGATATTGTTTCGAAGTTGTTGATGCAAAACTGGTCAAATTTTCAAAAAAATATTTTTCCGCCATCTTCACTTTTATGTAGTTTTAGAGGTATTCTTGACATTTTTTCTAATCATTTTCTAAGATAGAGCCGCTGCTCATTTTAGATAAGATTTCACACCTTTCAAGGGGTTTACTTGATCAATTTCACACATTTTTTAGATTTGAAACCAGATTTGAACTCGTCTCGACAAGTCCTTTCCAAAGGTTTATTTATGACTTGCCATGATTGAAGAAAAAATTATTTTGGGCCAATTTAACTGTGGTTGACCTGTGAAAAGCGGGTCAAATTCTCAAAAAAGTATTTTCACACCATCTTCACATATGTTAAAGATAAATTACTTTAAAGTAATTCTACATATAATTTAGATATTTTGTCTCGTCATTTTCTAAGACAGAGCCACCGCTCAATTTTGTTAAAGGTTTTCACACCTGAAAGGTGATACAAAAATTGCTAAAATTTAACCTTTTTCGTCTGTCCAGAGCCATTTCTCAGAAGTTGTTTTGCACAGATAATATAGTTCCACAAAAGTAAAAAAATTCCCTCTTCAATGCTCCATTTTGTTGGATTCTGTCCATGAATATTCATGTGGTGAAAATATCATGCATAAATATTAAACAGGGAAAGGGTTAACCCTTTCCCTCATATAAACGTGCTTTCACACATTTGCAAACAGAGTAGACCCAGATCAGACGGTTCCTATAGGAGCCGTCTGATCAGGGTCGGCTCTATTTGCTATTGAAATTTGATAAATCCGTTTCCTTATTTTCCAAAATGGCTACAATGTTTCACCTTCCACATTTCATTATAACTGTCTTGTCCATTAATATTCAGTAGGTACTGAAAGTTGGCCTAAATACAGAACAGGGAAAGGGTTAATGTATCATAACTGTTTAAAGTTCAAAGTTAAGTCCGTTGAATGCTGAATCCATTCAGTGTGAAAAACTTCATCCTTACCACTTTCCCTGTTCTATGTTTATTCCTTATTTCAATACCTACTGAATATTCATGGGCAAAATAGGTATAAAGAAATATGGAAGGTGGAACATTGTAGATATTTTAGAAAGCAAAGAAACAGAACTATTAAATATTATTAGCAAACAGAGCAGACCCAGATCAGATCAAATGACAGGAATTTCAGAATCAGAACTATATTATTCCATAAGCAAACAGAGCAGACCGTGATCAGACAGCTTCCGCAGGAGTGTATTGATACCAATATCTACAATATTTCTGGAAATTTGCAGCATTTCTATGTAATTGGTAGTGTATGCAAGGGAAGATTTTCTATAGCTTTTTAGAATTTGCTAGCTACTCTTTGTCTTAGCTGATGCTATTTGTATGATTTTGCTATGCTTATTTCCTTGTACAGTAAAACCCCTCTGAAGAGGAATTCAAATAGAGAAGAATTTATATACTTTTAGGCAGGTGGCTGCTTAATGCAGAGTGAAAGTCATGCAGAAAGATCCAATAGGAGCCTTCTGCATGACTTTCACCCAGCATTCCACCTAGTCTCCAAGACCGATATTTACATTAAATTGAACATCTGGTTTAGAGGGTTTTTACTGTGTATCATATTTGAAACTCAAAGATATCTTATCATTGTTAGTTTTGTGAAAACGATAACAACAAAGGTTTTGAAGAGATTTGTGTATGGACATGATGATGAGACAGTATCATTAACCCATTCCCTCATATTGACGACTTTTGACGACTCTGTAAAATTAAAGTCACTTTGTAAAACCATTGTTTCTACCATTGTAGAGCAAATGCTCTATTTATCACAATGGTTTCAAACTACACAATTCTAACAGTTTTCTTTTCTCTAGTTAATGCTCCTTTTTGGTAGATTTATTCAGAGGTTATATCTAAAAATAGCCTATGAGGGAATGGGTTAACTATTGTACAGATATATTTTGCATTTGTCTACAATTTATTATGGATGATTTTATTTGAATTTGCTGTAGGTATTCTGGAATTCAACTTGTTTGGAATCCCTTATGTAAGTACACTTTACATGCTACATTAAAGAAAATTAAAAGCTATATCTATATACTGAAAATATTTTGTAAAAGTTACTATAGTTACATTTTCTCCCTTTTGTTTTTAAAAGATAAACAATTTCAGTTTGGGAAACATGTCACTAAAACAGTGTAGACCCAGTTGAGAAGCTCTCTCATCAGGATATATACTGTTTCTAATGTAACATTTTTATTTTTTTTAAAAAAAACCAAGTCAGTCATGTAGGGTCAAAAACTAGGTCACTAGGTCAAATAGTAGAAAACCTTGTGAACACTATAGAGGTCACATTTTTTGCCAAATCTTCATAAAACTTGATCAAAATGATTGTCTTAAAAAAACACCGACTTGTTTGATAGTGGGTCACGTGGGGTCAAAAACTAGATCACTAGGTCAAACAGTAGAAACAATTTATGAACACTCTAGAAGTCACCTTTTTTGTCCAATCTTCATCAAACTTTGTCAGAATGATTGTCCTGATAAAATCTCGGACGAGTTTGAAAGTGGGTCCCGTTGAGTCGAAAACTACGTCACTAGGTCAAGTAGTAGGAAAACCTTGTCAAAACCCTAGAGGTCACATTTTCAGCCCAATCTTCATGAAACTTGGCCAGAATGATTGTCTTAATAAAACCTCGGACAAGTTTGAAAGTGGGTCATGTGGGGTTGAAAACCAGGTCACTAGGTCAAATAGTAGATAAACCTTGTGAATACTCTAGAGGTCGCATTTTTAGACGAATCTTCATGAAACTTTATCTGAATGATTGTTTTAGTAGCAAAATACATTACCTGCTGTGAAATATGCTTAGGTTATTTGATTTAACCGTATGGCCGGAATAAAAAAGTACCGCATATACCGTATGGCCCGCCCGTTAGCCATACCTCATTATAAATGCTCCCAGCATTCCACAATTAAGATCATTGGTTATTTCTGGTCGGCCATTAACGTCGGCGTTTATTAGCCTCCCGAGTTTTACACCTTACTAGCTGTCTGGGTCTATTCGACTTAATACAGTCCTTTCCTACAGCTTTCTTACCGGATCCTGTATCCTACCATATACTTTATATACAGATTACACTGCATATACCTTTGTGTTTTATTCACTTTGTTCCTGTGTTATCGGTCTCCCTTGTGCCCTCAACAATGGCTTCTCGGCACAAAGCTTCCTGCAGACACTTTACCGCAGACTGGGATACGCACTCCTCTGTGTGTTTCTCCTGCTGCGGGTGCTCTGCAGAGGACCCTTGTCAGTTCTCCACTGCCTGGTCTTCTGAGACCTGGGGGTTAGCCTCTCGTCGAGGCTCTCAAGCTTGGCGTTCGTCTACCCCCGCCAGGTCGGACAGTGATATTTCACGCAAACCTAAGAAACCCAAAAAGAATGTTTCTTCTTCCAGTGGCTCGTCTGTGTCTACGACACAGCCCATCCATCAACTGGCTGCTTTGAAAGTCCCAACTTCGGTCCCGGGACGAGGGTCCCTATTCCGACCAGGGAATATCCCTCTACCAGTGACGTCACCATCCAGTGCTTTTCACTTGGCTTCTCCCGGCGGGGTCTCGCCAGGTTTACCTGGTCGACCTCTTCCAGGTCATCCCGTGCTTGCCACTGCTCTGACTGGATCCGGGTATATAGCTTCTCCGGCTAATACCTCTGGGTATTCGATGCTAGCTAAACAGGTCAACCACCTATCTAGGTCAACCACACCTGTTTCTGAAAAATGCACTCTCGCTCCGGGTCAACCGGCAATTGCGAACCCAGTTCATAGTAGCATTTCAACGCCTGGCCTAACTAGGTCAACCAGCGTAAGGTCAACCAGTGTAACTAGGTCAGCCAGGCATGCTACAACCGGTGCTATAGTAAATTCTTCCCCGGTGTTTTACACTGGTCAGACAAAGGCAACCGGTGTTACAGTAAGTTGTTCCTCGGATGTTTCCTCCGTGAATACACTTAATTCCTTTGGATCCATTTCGAGTGTGTCTGCCTCCTATAAAACAACACACCCGATCTTTTCCATTGAACAAACTTCTTCGAATTTTGTTCCTGACTACATTCTTAGCTCTGCTGAGCTGAGTTGCCGAGCAGAATCTCCTTCGCCTATTAGACCCTCTAGGGCACGTAAACGGCGTCGGTATACTTCTTCTTCGTCCTCTGACTCTGCCTATTGTCACAGACGTCGACGCAGTTCCTCTTTTTCTTCGGACGACAGCCGCCGTTCGCGACGCTCTCGGCACAGGCCCCGGTCTAGTTCTAAATCTAGACATAGGCGCCATAAGAGACATAGGTCCTCTTCCTATGACTCTCCCCCGGCTCGCTCCCGCCGTTCTCATCAGGGATCTCGTGTCAGACAGGATGAACCTATCTAGACTCAGATCTCTGATGAGCAGGGGACGTCTTTTAACCAGACTTCTGATCCCCTCTTGAGCCGGGCCCCTTACTTCTATGACCCTAGGGTCAATTCTACGGGGAATTATTCTTTGGACCCTCATGTTCCAGTTGCCTTGCAAGCTACTGTGTCGGGTCCTCCGGTCCCTAGAGTCCCGCCTACGGCTACGGCCACCAGGCCAGACCAGGATCAGGATGATGTTTTATCCATCCTTGCTAACCCAGAGGACCCTTTCTTTCAAGAATTGGGTACCCAGGGTAATTCTGAATTAGAAGACTCCCTCTCATCTACTCTTGAAGAGCCCGAAAGTCACTCTAATTCTTTTGACAAGGCCTGTGAGGACTGCTTTGCCATCCTTCCGCCCTCTGTCTGCCTTAGACCCCAGCCTATGTGTCACAGTGGAGTAGTTTCTTCGATCCTTTTCCTCCAAACACAGAGAGGTGAAACGGTTGGTCCGAATAAATCTCGACCTGCCCTCCCTCCTTGCCGGGGTCTAGCCACCTGCCTTCCTGACATTGACACGGACTTCCGTTCTAGGCCGAAGGCAGGTTGGTCAGTAGCTACTAAGGTTATGCGCTTTTTAGTACCTCCTTCCCTGAGGCTTCCGGCTTCAGTAGATAACCACCCGGGTCTCTTTGACCGAATTCCTCTTCTGGATTCTGATAGTCCCCGGGTTGGTATTAGACCTGCCTCCCAACCCTCGCTCTCTATGAGTATGCTTGAGCGTTGGGAATTACGTCAGAGACAGCAGATGGGGGTAGCATCCAATGTGGATCTTTTGTCAGTTGCCCTCTCTGAGGAACTCCTTTCTGACTCCCCTTCACAAGAGAGAACCCGGCGTCTGGCCTTTCAATTGGGTCTCTCTTCCCAGCTTTCTCTGCGGCTAGGTCTCGCCTCCGCAGCCGAAATGCTCCGCTGCAGACGAGATGCCTTCCTTCAGTCTGCGTCCAAACTTCAGGACACTTCTAAAGAAGAACTCAGGTCTCTTCCTTTCACCTCTGAGCCCCTTTTTGGCGGTCTCATCAGAGAGAAGAAGGCGGATGAGACCACTCTACAAGCTCCTACTTCGAGCAGTCCTCCCAAAACCCTCCTCCAAACAGTCTGGCAGGAAACAGTCTGCTCAGCCAGCTCCTGCTCCCCGCCAGCGGGGCCCGGTTAGGGCCCGCCTAGGGTCTGCTCCTGTCCCTCCCCAGAATAGAGGCTCAGCACAGGGACAGAACCGGCCCTCCCGTCCCTACTCGAGAGGGTCTGATCCTTCTAGGCGCCAGCCCTAGGGACTCGCCCTTTCTCCCCCCCCCCCCCCTCCCCCCCTCTGATCCGACCCCAATTGCCTGTGGGCGCCAGGCTCCTGCACTTCGCCACGGCCTGGCGCAACATTACTCAGGACCCCTGGACTCTGTCCATAGTGGAATCGGGCTATCGCATCCCGCTGGATCGGCAGCCTCCTCTTTCCAGGGTCCCCTTACATCTCTTGTCGGATCACCCTCATATGCAGAATGCAGTAATGTCGCTTCTGCAAAAAGGGGCGGTAGAAAGGGTTCGGAACGAGAACACACCGGGATTTTACAGCCGCCTGTTTCTCGTTCCAAAGAAAAACGGCATGTTTCGGCCCATCATCGATCTTTCAACCCATAATCGGTTTTTAAAGATCGATTCTTTCAAGATGGAGACGGTAGCTACCATTCGGTTGGCAATCAAACCAAACCAATGGGCCGTCTCCCTGGATCTGTCGGATGCTTACTTTCACGTACCTATTCATCCTTCAGACAGACATCTCCTTCGCTTTTGCCACAGGGGCGCTGTCTATCAATTCCGGGCCCAGCCTTTCGGCCTTTCTACGGCACCCAGAGTCTTCACAAAACTCATGGGGACCGTAGCGGCCTTTCTCCGCCAGAGCGGAGTTGTTCTTATTCAATACTTCGACGATTACACCTTCTCAATCGTCAGACCCTCCTTCGCAATCTCCACTTCAGTTGGAAAATTGTCTCTCAGTTGGGTCTCGTATTGAATGCGGAAAAATCAGATCTGATCCCGTCTCAAGACTTTGTCTTCGTGGGATTAAATTTTCTGACGAACTCCAGCTTAGTCAGGATTTCTCTTCAACGTGTAGAGAATACCCTACACCTGCTTTCTCTGTTCAGTCAGAAGGATCGCTGCTCTGCTCGCTCTCTTCTGTCTCTACTGGGAGTTCTCAATTCCGCAGCAGATTTTGTGTCTCTAGGCAGGCTTCATTTACGCCCGCTCCAGTTTTACCTGCTGACACAATGGTGTTCTCGTCTAGACGCTCTGTCCGTTTCTCTTCCACTCCTACCTATTTTCCACACTGCTCTTCAGTGGTGGAAGGTGAAGGATTGCTTCCTTCAAGGAGTGCCGATTGCTCCTCTGGATCCAGATCTTTTTCTGATCTCAGATGCCAGCAATCAGGGCTGGGGAGCCCATTTGGAGCCTCTCGGACTCATGACTTCAGGCCATATCAACAATCTCGAACTCCTGGCTGTTCTGAAAGCCTTGGAATTCTTCGAGATGAAGGTTCGCAACCTTTGTGTGTTAGTACAGACAGACAACACAACAGTTGTGTCTTACATCAAGAGACAAGGGGGGACACACTCCCTCTCCCTCTTCAAGGGCACGAGGGATCTACTCTTATTTTGTTACAACAGACAGATCACTCTGCTCGCCAAGCATCTGCCGGGCAGACTGAATGTCTTGGCGGACGGCCTCTCTCGCAGACGTCAAGTACTACCTGCCGAGTGGACCCTCCACAAAACCGTAGTGGCTCAGATCTTTCACATGTTCGGGTTTCCGTCAGTGGATCTCTTTGCCACCAGGTTCAATCATCGACTCCCGCTGTATGTGTCTCCAATCATGGATCCAGCAGCTTGGGCGGTCGATGATCTGTCTTTTCCGTGGGACCGACTGTTCGGGTATGCTTTTCCCCCAGTTCATTCTGATCCCCACGGTTCTCCGGAAGATCGCTCTGTCGGATTGCAGGATCCTCCTGATTGCCCCCCTGTGGCCTCAGCGAGCCTGGTTCAACGATCTTCTCAGTCTCCTATTCGAGTCTCCACGGTCGATCCCGCCCAGTCGGGATCTACTCTCTCAGAAGGGCGGGGTTCTCCACAGGGACCCCGCTATCTTCCACCTTCACGTCTGGCCGTTATCAGGACGGGTCTCCGAAAGAGAAAGTTTTCTCAGCCGGTTGCTAACCTCGTCGCCAAGGCCAGACGATCCTCCACTTCCATTGTTTACAATGCCAAGTGGAGAATCTTTTCGGATTGGTGTCGTTCAAAACAGATTAATCCAATCCGTCCGACTATCCAAGACATTGCCGACTTTCTAGTTTTCCTCTTTCTAGAGAAGAATCTAGCTGTCAGCACTATTAAAGGATATAGAGCTATGTTATCTCATACCCTTAGTTTCAGAGATATTAAGGACATCGGTTCTCACCCGATCCTTTCTGAATTGGTTCGAGCCTTGGAGCTTCAAAGACCGGTTTCTCGCTCTCTTTTGCCTAAGTGGGATCTGTCGTGTGTTCTCTGGTCACTTACTAAAGCGCCCTATGAGCCATTAGATAAAGCGACCTTGACTCATGTCACGTGGAAGACTGTGTTTCTCCTCACTTTTGCTGCGGCTAAACGCAGAAGCGAAATTCATGCCTTATCTGTAGAAGGTTTTCTTCGCTGGAATTCTGACGGGTCAGTTTCCTTAATGTGTCAGCCTGGTTTTTTAGCTAAAACCCAGCTTCCGTCAGTAGCTTCAGATCCGTTTGTTGTACCCAGTCTCTCGAAAGATTTGGATCATTCGGACCCTGATCGAACCCTCTGTCCTGTCAGAGCCCTGAAGTTCTATCTTAAGAGGGTTCAGTTCCTGAGGGGAAATAGGAAAAGGCTTTTTATCCCTATTAAAGGTCATAGAGAAATCTCAGCAGCGTCTATTTCTCGCTGGATTGCTTCTGCCATCAAATTGGCTTACTCTGACCTATCTGATCTAGATCTCGGCTTTTTAAAGATCAGGCCACATGAGCTCAGAGCCCTGTCTACTTCCTGGGCTTTCATTAATCATGCGCCCTTGGATGAGATTCTCAGGGCTGCTTCTTGGAAGAATAGCTCTACTTTTTCTTCCTTTTATCTGCGCTCTTTTGCGACTCTTCAGAGCAATCTGCTCTCTCTAGGTCCTCTTGTGGCCTCTCAGCGAGTTGTTTAACTCCTTGGCTTTCATTCCGTGTTCTTGGCCTACGGTGCGACCAATTACGGTTATTAGTTTATGAAAGCAGTATATCTAAGAAAACTTCCTCCTGAAACTATGATTTGGAGAAATTTCTACAGCCAAGTCTTGGTGTTGTTCTGGTGAGTATACCTTCCCACCTTTGCGACAAAGTCAGCATATTTCACAGCAGGTAATGTATTTTGCTACTAAAATGAGATTTTTAAAGTAAAATCTGTTTTAGTTAGAAATACTTACCTGCTGTGAAAGGGATTGCCCTCCTCCCACCCCGCAATTATTTGTTGTTTTTGGGAGCAAATAACCAATGATCTTAATTGTGGAATGCTGGGAGCATTTATAATGAGGTATGGCTAACGGGCGGGCCATACGGTATATGCGGTACTTTTTTATTCCGGTCATACGGTTAAATCAAATAACCTAAGCATATTTCACAGCAGGTAAGTATTTCTGACTAAAACAGATTTTACTTTAAAAATCTCATTTTGAATAAATCTGGGACGAGTTTGAAAGCGGGTTATGTTGGGTCAAAAACTAGGCCACTAGTCAAACTGTAGAAAAACCTTGTGAACACTCTAGATGTCACATTTTTTGTCCAATCTTCATGAAACATGATCAGAATGAATGTCGTGATAAAATCTCGGACAAGATCGAAAATTGGGCATGCAGAGTTATAAACTATGTCACTAGGTCAAATAGTAGGAAAACTTTGTGAACACTCTAGAAGTCACATTTTTAGCCAAATCTTCATGAAACTTGATCAGAATTATTGTCCTGATAAAATTTTGAACGGGTTGTAAGTGGGTTACGTGGGGTCAAAAAGTAGGCCACTGGGTCATACCTTAGAAAAATCTTGTTCACTCCAGCGGCCACATTTTTAGATCTTCCTCAAACTTGCTCAGAATGTTTGTCGTGGTGATATCGGGGTTTAGTTTGATCATGGGTGTTTTGGGGGGGGGGGGGGGGGGGGGGGGGGTTAAAAAGTAGTTCACTAGGAAAAATCATACCCAGCTATAGTCTTAAATCTATGGTAATCAGGTGAGCGACTAAGGGCCATCTTGGCCCTCTTGTTTTTTATAGTGACTCATGAAACTAGAAATTTTCTCCATGGGAGGAACTTTAGAATAAAATCTATATCATTCCATAAGCAAACAGCAGACCCTGATCAGATGGCTCCTACAGGAACTGTCTGATCTGGGTCTACTCTGTTTGCAAAGGTGTTAAAAGGCGTATCCATGGAGTAATGGCTTAACTAAGACCATTACATTAAGATTGTTCTAGCTTACCTCAACAGACAACACATGAGCTTCAAGTAGATTATTGATAATAATCTATGCATATTGACAGTATTGTCCATTTACTTGATAATGCAGGAAACCCTCTCTAAACTAGACATTCTATTTAGTATAAATATCGGTCTTGGAGACAGGTGGCAGCTGAATGCAGGGTGAAAGTCAAGCAGAAAGTTCCTCTAGGAGTTTTCTGTATGACTTTCACCCTGCATTAAGCAGCTACCTGCCTAAAAGTATCTAAATTTTTCTCTACTAGAATTCTGGGTTTAGGGGGGTTTACTGTACAGTGTACTGGTTTTTTACGCCTTTGTAAACTCAGACCAGATAGCTCATATAGGAGCTTTCTGATCAGGGTTTGTTCTGATTGCTTACAGAATAATACACATTCTACAGTTTTTGCCATGACCTAAAAATCACTTGTTCATAATTATGCTGTTTCAAAATTTCAGCTAATTAATATTTATCAAGACATAATCTTGGCTTGTTATATGCCATTGAAGCCTTAGACTTTACTAAAAGAAAAATGGGCTATTTATCTAAGCTTAATATTCAGTGTTGCACATTTCTTATAACATTTTATGTTTGACATAAAGTTTATTTCAACAGATTGGAGCTGATATTTGTGGGTTCTTTGGTAACACCACCCCAGAATTATGTAAGAGATGGATGCAGTTGGGGGCCTTCTACACCTTCAGCAGGAACCATAATGGCCTAGGAAATATTGTAAGTGTACCATAAGATAGAGAGTTTCCATTTGTATTCATTGTGTAAATTTGTGTGAGTGAGATAAATCTGAAACCTACCTAAAGCAACCATTTAGTAAAAGATGTCTTGGGTGAAAATGGTAGTTGGTTATCATACAGTAATACATTGCTAGTTCAAAATATTGATATACAATAATTCAGACACTTTTCCAATTTTCACCAAACTTGCTCAGTGTACCTGATATCCAGTTACCTCATATGGGTTTTTTTGTGGTTGGCATATTCTGCACATATTTATTGATGATGATACAATCTGGTTGGCTGATTGTTTCTGTGACATATCTTCTGAAAAATTGGTCCGATTTCTATCAAACTTGCTCACTATATGCTTATTATTCATGTACCTAGCAAAGAGTACCAGTTTAAAGCAAACTACATGCATATTTAATTATGTTACTTCAGTTCTGCATTAGGAAAATCAGGCTTTACTCCATATATATGGAGTAAAGGGTTAAGAAGACTTCAAAAGGATGGCATATCTTGAAAAAATATGTAAAAATAAATGCAGGGTGTTTCTCACTTTTTTGTCAATCTCAGGAGCAGGACCCAGCAGCTCTAGGAGATGATGTTGCGAAGGCCTCCAGGGTTGCCTTGGAAACAAGATATCGCCTTTTGCCTTATTTGTACACATTATTCCATGATGCCAGTGTAAAGGGCAACACTGTCATCCGTCCATTGCACCATGTGTAAGTATTTTAATTATTTGCATGCTAAACATATTGTCATGTGTTACAGTTAACAGAATTATTTCTTTTATCATTTCTCTTTAACACTTTTCCTCATATAAATGCTTTTTAATACCTTTCAAACACAATAGACCAAGATCAGATGGTCCTATAGGAGCCATCTGATTAGAGTCTGCTCTGTTTTTTTATGAAATAATATACAGTATTCCCTCCAGTAATGTCACCTCTCTCGACCGACATCCTCCTTCCAACGACAGTCTCAATTGCCCCGTGCATTTTAAACACAAATTTTCCTCTCACAAACTACACCTCTAATAACGACAAACGTCACTAAATTTTGCTCCGGCTTGTAACATTTACCTCTTTCGAACAATTGCCAGCTCTCATAAAACAATGATGGGTTTCAGCATGGGAACCAGGCAGCTAAAAGGTAATGTCGAGTGACTCATCACTGATTCCTGTGCTATCACAACATTATTGACTGTTACGAGCCGGTAATCAGCGGTGTAATACATTCATGGCTGCATATACGAGTTGATACCTGACAGTAATTCACGTGTTAGATTGGCTTCAATTGGTTCTTTATTCTGACAGTGTCAATTAAAGTCCCTGAACGCCTTTGCATTAAAGGTATATGTTGAATGTACCTTTCAGTATACCATTTAAACAGTCTTGCTTTTTATATGGTCGTTTTCTGTTGAAAAACATCAATAAAACTCTAAAATATTTTGAGCTGTATTTTTATACGCCTGTTTGAAAAAATGGGACATATTATGGAATGGCGCTGTCTGTCTGTCTGTCCGTCTATAACATCTCTAACTCAAGTTATGTTGGGGTAGATCCTTCTCAGATTTAACCACAATGTTTATCTGGACATGTTACAGTAGCATGTCCAGTCCCGAACGTATATCCAAGGTCAAGGTTGAAAATTGGACTTGAATGTGCGTTTAGCATTTGCGTTTAGCAAATATGTTAAATGACTGTCTGTCTGTAACATCTCTAACTCAAGTTCTGCTTTGTGGATCCTTCTCAAATTTCACCACAATGCTTATCTAGACATGTTACAGTAGCATGGATGTGTCCCCGTATGTATATCCAAGGACAAGGTCGCACAATTGGACTTAGAATTTGTGTTTAGCATTTGCGTTAAGCAGATATGTTGACCTCAATTATGTTGTAAGTCCATTTATTTACATAACCCTTTGAGATAATGCTTTGAAAGTTGGAACATTTATTCACCATCACAAGCTTCACCTGTAGGCAAGAGTACATAACTCCATCAAACTTCATATAAGGTTTATGTAAGGTTTATGTTCAAGTCCACTTATTGACATAACCCATTGAGATAAAGCTTTAAAACTTGAAACACTTGTCTACCATCACAAGCCCCACCTGTAGGCAAGAGTACATAACTCTTTCAAGCATTTTGACAGAATTATGGCCCTTTAAAACACAGAATTTTTGGTTAAGGTTTTTGTTAAAGTTCACTTATTTACATAACCCTTTCAGATAAAGCTTTGAAACCTGGAACACTTGTTCACCATCACAAGCTTCATCTGTAGGCAAGAGTAAATAAGTATCTCAAGCATTTTTTCAGAAGTATGGCCCTTTTTAATTTAGAATTTTTGGTTAAGGTTTTTGTTAAAGAGCACTTATTTACATAACCCTTTGAGATAAAGTCTTGAAACTTGGAATACTTGCCTACCATCACAAGCTTTATCTGTTTGAAAAAAAGGGGATGATTATGGAATGGCACTGTCTGTACTTCTGTCTGTCTGTCTGTAACATTTCTAACTCAAATTCTGCTTGGTGGATCCTTCTCAAATTACACCACAATGTTTATCTGGACATGCTACAGTATTATGGGTGTGTCCCGGTATGTATATCAAAGGTCAAGGTTACACAATTGGACTTAGAATTTGCCTTTAGCATTTGCATTTAGCAAATATGTTAACCACAGTTTATGTTGAATAAAGCCTCGATGGGCGTATATTGTGCCCACTGGCACTCTTGTTTGTTCTAGCAGTCAAAAAAGTATGACAGAGTACTTTATAAATATTTGCTATAAGTACAGCAAACACTTCGTGCGTGTGCCTCTCGATATCAAACAATGCATTTAGGCCTCTCATGGAAGCCGAAGTGGGATGAGCGCTGTCTCTAAAAAAATCGTCGCCAAAGAGGAAAGAAAATGTAGAAATAAACATACTCACAGTCTCCATATTTAAACCTATTTTCGTTTTCATCAATTTAAAAAACATGTAATTTAACATAAAAACTTACATTTGAAACTTTTTAAAGACCAGTTTCTTTCAAATGGATGGGCACATTTTTCAATCTCAGGGCATCTAGGGACTTTAAACATCACACATTTCCGATGGTAATCTGACACAGAAAACAATAGTATTCGGGAGATCGAGGATGGGAAATTAGATTACGTATGTTTGAGTTAAAGTGTTTATATGGGGACCAGTGTTTGTTTTTAAAATGATAAACTGATTCGTTTCATGTGTGTTTTACGCTCTGATTACATCGTATCGAGTATCTAGAGATTGTTTGCCAATTGGATATTTCAAGCTGAAGTTTTTATTACCGTCTTTCTTCTTTTACTATATGTAATGAAGCTAAAACTGCATTGTCTCTATTTGGTTTCTTATAAATACGATTCTTTGTAATGTTGATGATGATGTAAAACTTAGGTTAGTAATTTTTACGGATTAAATTTCCATCGAATTGCTACATGTAATTCCCTCTCTACAACAAACAATTTCTGTGTCGATGTTGCTTGAGAGAGGGAACACTGCAGATCTGATTCTACAGTTTCTACAACCCCCGAAAAATCCTATGCACATATTCCATTTATAAAATTCAGCTAATAAACATTCATGATGTCATTAAACAGAGAAATGGTTCAAAACTCAAAAGTGTCAAACAACAGGATCATGCTGTGTTACAAAGGCTTACAATCCTCCCACATACACCTCCCTAGGAGGGGTAATAAAATATACTACAACATGGCTCTAGTAGCTTGGATGTGGATGTTAACCCATTACCTCATAGGCTATTTTTAGATCCAACCACTTTGAATAAGTCTACCGAAAAGGGGCATTAACCAGAGAAAAGTCAAATATTTTTTTAGAATTTTGTAGTTTGAAACCATTGTGATAAATAGAGCATTTGCTCCTATAGGAGCAAATGCTCTATTCATCACAATGGTTACAATAATTGTCTATTACAGAGGTGTAGAAAGACGTATTTATGGAGGAAAGGGTTAAGACACGATGAATCTGACAGTGTAATTTCTTACAAATATTAACCTCTACCAGAAGTCCAGATAAAATGCGTAAACTAAACATTTTCAAGAATAGCTCCTTTATTTCTCAACCAAACCCTATATGTTGTGACCACTCTTTAGAATTGTCTCTTTCAGACAATTCTAAAGAGTGGCCACAACATAGGGTTTGGAAAATGATGAATTTAGTACTTGAGTACGCACAGTTATCTGTTGCTCTGAACCTCTACTAAACTGAGCATCCTGTCTAACAGAATTGTATCCTGGTTCAACTCTCAGATATTTCTTTTCAGAAACAAAATCAGACTGGACATTGTCTCATTCTGTATCCAAACAGTTTGCAAAGGGTCTTATAAATCTTTTACCCGATAGAGACATCTTTTAATACCTTTGCAAATAGGGTAGATCCAGATCAGATCGATGCTGTTGGAGTTGTCTGGTCAGGCTTTGCTCATGGAATTACATAGATCTGATTCTACAATTTCAATGGTCAAAATATCCTGTGTTTACATGTATAATTATGCTATTATAAAAATTCGGCTAATAAATATTCATGATGTTATTATTTGTAACTTGAATGTTCATCAGTTAAGAGGTTAACCCTTTCCTCCATAAATACGCCTTTCTATGCCTCTGTAAAAGTCACTTTGTGAAACCAATGTGATAAATAGAGCATTTGCTCCTTAGGAGCAAATGCTCTATTTATCACAATGGTTTCAAAACTACACAATTTTTCTAACATTTTCCTTTTCTATAGTAAATGCTTCTTTTGGGTAGATTTATTCAAAGAGGTTGGGTCTAAAAATAGCCTATGGAAGAAAGGGTTAACAGTATTTTCATTCCCCTCTCAAATTTACTGTCAATCCTCTGTCTCTCATCCAGGTTTCCTTATGATGTAACTACATACCAGATTGACAAACAGTTTATGTGGGGATCAGCCTTACTGATATCTCCAATACTTTATGAGGTAAAGAATCTCTGTACAATTTTATTTAACCCTAAATTCCCTCACATAAACGCATTTTCACACATTGGCAAACAGAGTAGATCCAGATCAGATGGTTACTATAGGAGTCGTCTGATCTGGGGCTGCTCTGTTTGCTAATTTGGTATTTGATTGATCCGTTTCTTTACTGTCTAAAATGGCTACAATGTTACACCTTCCATATTTCATTATGACTATTTTTGTCCATGAATATTCATTACATATTGAAATTTGGAATAAACATAGAACAGGGAAAGGGTTAATACTTTCCCTCATATAAACGTGTTTTCACGCATTTGCAAACAGAGTAGACCCAGATCATTTTAGGAGCTGTTTGATCAGAGTTTGCTCTGTTTGCTAATGGAATTTGACAGATCTGTTTCTTTTCTTTCTACAATGGCTACAATGCACCACCTGCCATATTTCATTATAACTATTTTGTCTATGAATATTCAGTAGGTATTGAAATTTGGAATAAATATAGAAGAGGGAAAGGGTTAAGACATTGATGTTCACTCTACTGCGTATTATTGATGAAATAAGAAGATATTCTGCAAACTACAAAAGGAATGTGAAATAGAATTATCAATGCTTATCTCTTTACTCCATATCCCACCAATTAATGCCTTTGCATGCAGAGTAGATCCAGATCAGACAGCTCCTATATTAGATCTCTGATCAGGATTTGCTCTGTTTGCAAATGAAATTATATATCGAGGGCTTGGTGCAAAACTATTGTAACTCCTTCACTTTGTGAAGGAGTTACAATAGTTTTGCACCAAGCCCTCAATATTGTCTCAACAGTTTCTACCAGTACCAACACATCCCAAGTTCATATACCACTGTCAAAATTCAGCTCATAATTATTCATGTAAATCAATGTTGAGCAGGGAAAAGGTTAAGCAACCACTTACTGATTTAACATAGAAATCTGAATATGTTGAGTAATGCAAAGCAAAAGTAAAGCAGAAAGATCCTTTTGGAGCTTTCTGCATTACTTGTATCCTGCATTAAGCTACCATCTGCCATAAAGGGCTCACATTAAGACTTCTTTTAATGGTCGCCTAAGATATTTTTTGCAGTACTTTCATGAATGGGTTAGCAGTGCTATCAACTTTTATCCAAAATAATATTTTATTATAATGTACAATTTTTAAAAAAAAATCAAATCTAAATTATATTTCGATGAAGTCTTTCCAAAAAGGCGTTGCACATTTGTATAGGTTTTAGGCTTGAGTATTAAAGGTAAAATCTTTGCTCAGAGCTTTAGTTTCTAACTTTCCATAACTATCCTTTTTAGAAATACATATTTAGCCTAATGAAGAAAGAGTTTACTTTAAAACTCCTTTTAGCAACTAATGTTCTGGTCTGTTAACTTTTGTTCTTTACAAATGTATACATAATTGACTAATTATTGACTACTCTTTGCAGGGCCAGACATCCTTGTCCATATACTTGCCACAAGGACCTTGGTATGACTTCTACACAGTAAGTTCAAAACCCTTTCTCTCTTTAACCTTTATTCGATTAACACACCTTTCTCTGCCTTTGCAAACAGACTAGACACAAGTCAGACTGATAATGTTTTGGCATTGTCCTTCTATCAGTGCATCTTTCCATCCTTCTGTGCATCTCAGAAGCCGTTTGGAGTTTGTCTTTGAAACCTTGTGTACCATAAAGGAATGTGGGCCTGCAAGTGTCACTCACATTGACCTTGGAATACCAGAGTTATGGCCCTTTGTTTGCCAAATTATGTTTTTGTCTGTCGTGTGCCATGTCTGAGGAACTCTTTTTAGTGTTTCTATGAAACTTAAGGTAAATGTTTAGTGCCATAAGGAATTGCAGCCCTGCCAGTACTACTTACATTGACTTTGGAACACCAGAGTTATGGTCCTTTGTTTGCGAAAAACTTAACCTTTTGTACGTTTAAGTCATATCTCAAACTGAAAGTTTTCAATGAAATGTGTAGATGTTGAGTACCATAAGGAAATGTGTAGATGTTGAGTACCATAATGAAATGTGTAGATGTTGAGTACCATAAGGAAATGTGTAGATGTTGAGTACCATAATGAAATGTGTAGATGTTGAGTACCATAATGAAATGTGTAGATGTTGAGTACCATAAGGAAATGTGTAGATGTTGAGTACCATAAGGAAATGTGTAGATGTTGAGTACCATAAGGAAATGTGTAGATGTTGAGTACCATAAGGAAATGTGTAGATGTTGAGTACCATAATGAAATGTGTAGATGTTGAGTACCATAATGAAATGTGTAGATGTTGAGTACCATAATGAAATGTGTAGATGTTGAGTACCATAAGGAAATGTGTAGATGTTGAGTACCATAAGGAAATGTGTAGATGTTGAGTACCATAAGGAAATGTGCAAGTATCACTCACATTTATACTCGCTCACATTGACCTTGAAATACTAGAGTTCTTGTTCTTTTTGTTTGCTAAAAACTTAATTTTTTTGTTCACCGGGTCAATAACTCAGTAAATTACTGAGACCAGCTCTAGTTTGGCGGGGATATCAATTCAGTGAATTTGCTTTGTTACTTTTACACAGGGGGTTGAGCTAAATAAAGGATGTCACTATAAATTAATAAGTGCAAATGAGTAGAATATGATTCGCCTTTAGTGATTTGTTGGAAAGCACTACAGACCACTGCAAGTTCTTGGGAACAACTCATCAGAATACATATATTGCTATTAGATATGATTGTTACCAGATATTGATGACATAACAAAATGAGAAATTTTATAGCTTTTCATTGGAATGTTCTTCTTAACCTTTAAAGTCATTTAAAACAGATGAACACTTTTTGAGCAAATACTGTATTTATCACAATGGTTTCAAACTACAAAATTCTAAGTCCTTTCCTCTAGTTAATGCTCCTTTTTGGTAGATTTATTCAAAGTGGTTTGATCTAAAAATAGCCTATGAGGTAATGGGTTAAAATGTAATTGATGTGTCTAATAGTTTGGACCCTAATGAGACACCTATTTTCTCAGTATCTCATCTGTATCCAAACAGTTTGCAAAGGTAATCACTGATTGGTCCACTGCAGCAAGCCCTGTGAGTCGCATTGGTGGTGAAAGGGCTGGACTCCAGTATGCAGGAATAATTATAATGCCTTTGTTCCTCAGGGCTTAGAGGCTCCTGTCCAGGGTAGTTACCTGACTCAACCGGTTGGACCTGACTCCCAGATCCCGTTACATGTGCGAGCTGGACATATTCTACCCTTGCAGGCCTCAGCAAATAACACACATTACAGGTAAGCTCCATGGTAACAAACACACATTACAGGTAAGCTTCATGTTAACAAATAAAATGCAGGTAAGCTACATTGTAACAACACACTACAGGTAAGCTTCATGTTAACAACACACATTACAGGTAAGCTCCATGGTAACAAACACACATTTCATGTAAGCTCCATAGTAACAACACACTACAGGTAAGCTTCATGTTAACAACACATATTACAGGTAAGCTCCGTGGTAACATACACACATTACAGGTAATCTCCATGGTAACAACACACTACAGGTAAGCTTCATGTTAACAACACATATTACAGGTAAGCTCCATGATAACAAACACACATTACAGGTAATTTCCATGGTAACAACACACTACAGGTAAGCTTCATGTAAACAACACACATTACAGGTAAGCTCCATTGTAACAACACACATTGCAGGTGAGCTCCATGATAGCAAAACACATTACAGATAAGCTCCATGACAACACACATTTCGGGTAAGCTCCATGGTAACAACAAACATGATTTACAACATATATCTAAGCTAGCATACATAATACAGCTAGGATCTAAGCCAGGGATACACATTACAAGCTAGATTCAATCTGAAATAGACTGCAAGTAGGATTGAAGCTGACATCAAAGTGGAGGCAATATTATTTATGAAGCAGAAATTTTCACAAAGTCCTAATCATATATTAAGTGTGTAATTATTTACATTTCAAACCTTAAAGATTTTTAATCTGCCATTTGCCTTAATTTTGTGGAACTTGTGCTAATTTATCAAATTAGTTAAAATCTTTTTGCTTTTATTTCAGTCGCCAGAATCCGTTCACCCTATTGGTTGCACTTGAGGACTCCCAAAATGGTGGGCGGGGTTTCAGAGCCAATGGAGAGTTGTACTGGGATGATGGGGTCACAATAGGTAATGATGTATATTTTGTTGATGATGCTGTTTAATGGATTGATGGATTTTGTTTTGCTAATTGATGAGTTGGTGTATTATGATGTGGCGTCAAGAAAAGAGAGGCTGTTTTTATTTAGATGAGGAATTTCATCAATTAATGCATTTTAGCTTGTCTGTTTTTTAATGAAAAAATGTCAAGGTTTTGCCATAGCATTAGTGTCATGGACGTGGTTTGCATCAAACTGCATACAAGCATTTCCCTATCACAAGGTCTTCAATCTGATAAGAGGTCATTACTCTTTTAATTCATTTAACCCTTTCGTTCTCAGCATTATTTTGGAAATTTGCATACTATTATTTATTAAAGGGTACTGATGTATGTAATCACTAATATTGTGTTTGTTATTTGTCTAAGACCCATAAAACTATATACCATTGGAAAGGGTATGATATTTTCTTTTGTATTAGCATATGCAAATTACAAAAAATCTGCATATAATTAATATTCATAATATGCAAATGAGCTCCAGTGACCGAAAAAATGACATTTTGTTGTTTTTCCTCTTATAAAACTGTTTCTAACAGATTTTTTTGCAAATTTCAGTCTGAATAAGCTTTACTATGTTGTTTAGGTATATTTTACGACAAATGTCAAAGTTATTTGTAGTTTGGGGGGCTTTGTTTTGAAAATAAAAACGGATATATAGATCCTACTGGAACTGTTTGTTCATGGTTGCCATCAAGGACGGAGTTGTTTATAATTGTCCAGTGATCTAAATCACACCATTGATAGTCAGGATTTTGGGTCTGAGGGGGGCTGAAATGCATTTGCTGAGTTCTGGATCTGATTCGATCATTTCTGCCGAGTAATCGTCTTCCACGGCGATCTCACATTTTTCTACTACAATCAAGACCACGCCCACTCGAAACCCCCACCCCTGAGGCAGAAGAGAGGGGGTTGAATATACAGTGTGATCTGTTTCAGAGCGGTTCGATTCACTAAAGGACGGTTCCGAAACAGACCCGTCTTCTAAGTCACCTTTTACGCCGAAAAAATCAGTATAACCGCTATCAGAACCATTGGGCATTGATGAAAAGGTTCACCGAGCTTCCTCGGCAAAAAATCGCACCCTTTGGGCCATTATTCGCCTTCAAAAAAACCCTCAAAAATGCGATTTTTTGTTTCGTTTTTGATACGTTCGTTTACAGTCATTCACTTCCGCTTACACGGTGTCGTAGTACCGATTTGCTCATTAAAATTGTCAGCTATGGTAATAGATCCAACGAACATATAGAAGTGCGCTTGAGAACGAAAGGGTTAATGAGCCGTATAACCTTTTCTCTGTGAATATTCGTGTTGCAATGATATCACGAATATTAACCCATTCCTCCATAGGCAATTTTTAGACCCAACCTCCTTGAATGAATCTACCCAAAAGGGGCATTTACCAGAGAAAAGGAAAATTTTAGAATTTTAGGAGCAAATGCTCTATTTATTATAATGGTTTCAAAAAGTGGTTATTACAGAGGCGTAGAAAGACGTATTTATGGAGAAGAGGGTTAAATAGATAAATTGTTATAATAGCACATGGACACAGGAATCTTTGGCCATGGTAGAAACTGTAGCATACTATCTATTTCATAAGCAAACAGAGCAGACACTGATCTGACGGTTCCTACAGGAGCTAAACTGAACTTTTCAATGTCACAGCCAAGAAAATTTGAAAGCTACCCATGAGCTTTCATCCACATGCTGCAGGCTTAGCTAGTAGATTGATTTCTACTGGGCATTAACACCACTCGATGGGATGAGCGTGTTAAGGCAGAAATAACTGGCTATGTAGTTGTCCCTTCTTTAAACATTGCCTCTGAATGACATGATCCCATAGAATACTGGTGTGCTAACATAATTTATATGCTATGAAAACTGACACTACCCTCTGTTTTATGTTCACAGATAGCTTTGGGAAAGGCCTATACCACTATGCCACCTTTAGCAGTGGTCAGGTAATTTGCCCATTCCTCTTTGGCATTCTACATTTAACCCTTTCCCTCATATTGACTCCTTTTGATGCCTCTGCAAAAGTCATCTATTGAAACCATTGTGATAAATAGAGCATTTGCTCCTATAAAACAATGGTTTTAAACTACATAATTATAAAATTTTCCTTATCTAGTTAATGCTCCTTTTCGGTAGATTTATTCAAAGAGGTTAGATCTAAAAATAGCCTATGAAGGAATGGGTTAAATAAATGATGTCATTTGCAAACTTGTTGGTTTTAACCCTTTTCTTGTTTAATATTCATAGAGGAAATGATGGCATCACAAGTAATAATCAGCTGAAATTTTGTAGTGGGGTTAATTTATCAGTTTATAGTTCCTTTGTTGAATCTTTCACAAATTTGTATTCAAAATTATAAAGATTATACATAATAAATTATGTGTTTTCAGGATACATTGAGCATGACTGTTGAGCACAGTAATGAGACATCCATCAACAGTCTCTACATAGAATCTATCATAGTTATGGGAATAAGGACAAATGTGCAGCATGTCTACATTGGTGACACAAAACATACAAACATCACATATAACAAAGACATGAAGGTAAGATTAACAGTCTCAAAACAGAGTCTGTAGTCATTTTGAAGTGTCAGAGGAAAAAAATGGACATCATGTCGGCGTTAGCGCAGAGGAACATATCAACCCTTTGAATGCTTGAAATAAGTTGACTGCCATTTGCAAACAGTGTAGACTCAGTCTGCACACAAACAGTATAGACCCAGATCAGAGTGCTCCAGGAGGAGGCCTCTGATCAGGGTCTGTACTGTTTGTCAGTCAAAACCCTTATATAAATTATAGCCTTTCATACTGAATGAACTCTACCTTTAATCATTGATGGACTATTCCACTTTAAAACATCAGCATTGAAAGGGTTAGTGTTATAAAGAACTTCTCTGCTATTGATGGAATGTTGTACATGGTCAACTTCACAAAGTGTTCTTGATATCAAGAGCAATGTTCAAAACATTAATAAGGCTTGAACTCATAGAGTCATTAGGTATTGAATGAATGAAATGTATGAAAAATATATGTTATATGAGGGTATTTTACCCTAGATGGTTTCATTTTGGAACCCGCCTCACTTGTCTTTTGGCAATATTGATGAAACTGCAGAGGTGCTTTTTGAAAAATTGAAATTATTAATGCTCTTAGCTTCAATCATGAATTATATTTACTAAATAGCATTGTTCTTGTAGGGTCTACACTATGTTTAAAGTTGGTAAATAAGATCCAGATGAATGTCAAACAGTATATACCCAAAGCAGTCAGTATGTCCCTGACATGGAAGTGTTTATGTTACCAGTTGGAAGCAGGATGACACTCAGATTGCTTCTCCATTAGCTGTCCATCCATCTCTCTATCTGACATACCAGCTGTCTGACTTTCAGTCTGTTTTGCTTTTCTTTCCATGCTTTTCTTTCCATGCTTTTCCATCACACTCTCACCTAGCCAGGCAACATGTGTTCCTTTGCATACCCTTGTCCTATGTCTTCACAGTTTGAATATCTAGAAACACTTATTCTGTGTCCATGCTTATAAAACTTTTAGTTGAGTCTGAGTTCGTTCTCAAGTTTTTGATTGGTCAGATTCGAGCCTTTGGCTCAAATCTGACCAATCAAAAGCTTGAGAACTCAAATCTGACCAATCAAAAGCTTGAGAACGAACTCAAACTCAACTAAAACGCTTTATAAGCAGGGACCCTGATTAGTTGTCTCAGATACTGTCTCTGTTTCAGTTGCTGAATCTTGGAGGTCTCACCTTGCCAATGAAGCAGAGTTTTAGCTTGGAGTGGCGGTATGGTGGAATCAGTTGTCTTTGTGATCACAGTACAGTAAAACCCCTCTAAACTGGAATTCTAGTAGGGAAGAATTTAGATACTTTTAGGCAAGGGCTGCTTAACATTAAACTCCATGAAGACACCTTTCTACGCCTTTGAAAACAAAGTAGACTCAGATCAGACAGCTCCTACAGGAGCCGTCTGAGCAGGATCTGCTCTGTTTGATGATGATATAATATCGATATGATTCTACGGATTCTGCCATGACCCAAACTTTCTGTATTCATACGCCATAAGAAGAATGCATCTAAATAGTATTAATGGCATCATTATTTCTTACATGAATATTCATGGGGAAATGTACGGTGAAAATCAAGCAGAAAGAGCTTTCTGCATGAGTTTTACTCGGCATTAAGCTGCCATCTGTTTCCAGGACTGATATTTATATTGAATATAATGTCCTGTTTAGAAGGGTTTTACTTTAATATACCCCTGCAAACGAAGTTTGAGAGGTGGTATATAGGAGTCAGTGTGTTGGTCAGTTGTTGGTTGGTCAGTCTGTCTGTCTGTCTGCCATCTGTTTTCAAGACTTGATATTTATATTAAATATAATGTCAGGTTTAGAAGGGTTTTACTTTATTATACCCCCGCAAACAAAGTTTGAGAGGGGGTATATAGGAGTCAGTGTGTTGGTCAGTCGGTCCGTCAGTTGCTTGGTTGGTCTGTCTGTCTGTTTGTGGCACAACCTGGCACAAATCTTGTATGATTTGTGATCAAGGCAGCCGAGCGGGGTATTCCATCACCTTTAATGATAGTTCTAGTTCCAGTTGCAGTTAAATTTCAGACAGTTTACAGTTCAAATGGGCATTAGATTTCTCTGACATTTTAATATGTCTGTCACATGTCCTTCTATCCAGGCTTGTGTCCATCCACTGTCATAGTTTTCCAGACTTTTTTCTATCATACATTTAGACAATAAACAGAAACATTCTGCCTGGCTTTATTATCAAGTATTTAGGCAGATGGCTATTTAATGCAGGTTGAAAGTCATGCAGAAAATATTCCTAGGAGTTTTCTGCATGATTTTCACCCTGCATTAAACTGCCACCTGCCTATAAGACTAATATTTATACTGATCTGAATGTCTGGTTTAGAGGGGTTTTACTGTACAATGCATTTGATTGATTTCATTTTATTGCTTTGCATACCTTTTGCACTTAGAGAATTTGAGAGGCCGTCAACTGGAGACTTTGACAGGTTTGACTGCTATCCGGACATTGATGACAGGAATGATGCTAATTCCAGGCCAGGGTGCGAGAGGAGGGGGTGTATATACAATCCCAATCCTAATAAACCTTACCTGCCAAAATGCTACATTGACAGGTCAGTGAACTTGTAGCATGATACACTAAACGTATCTTAAAAATACCATTAGAGAAGTGTGAAACTGGATCTTTAAGGCAGATAGTAGCTTAATTCTGCCTTCTGTCTTACTTTTGCCACATCTTAAAAAGACGATTAAAGAGAAGTATAAATCTGAATCTTTAAGGCTGATAATAGTTCAATACAGATGGTAGCTTAATGCAGCTCCCAGTGGGTTTCTGCATTACCTTTGTCTTGTCTTCAAAGTCTTATTAAAGAGAAGTATGATTCTGGATCTTTAATGCAGATGGATGCATAATGCAGCTCCCAAAGGGTTGCTGTATTACTTTTGCCCTGCAGTAAGAAATCACCTGCATTTTCAGATTTTTTGTTCAATCAATAGGTGGGGTTGCTTATTACAGGTTTGTGCTTTTTGCATGCTAGTGGCAAATTTGACAATCTGTGCTTACAGTTTGGCAGTTGTTTTGCATTTTTTAGGGAAAGTACAAGAAATATTAACCTTCAGCATCTTTCGCAAACAACTTACATGCAAAAAGTTAAAATTATAGCAATTTCACCTTAGCTATAGTGGTCTACAAATTGTTCGATACTCTGGCACTGTTTTTTTTAATGAAATGGAAGAAATAAATAGATTCAGATGGCTCATTGACTTGTTTAACCCTTTACTCTGAATATTCATGTAAAAAGATAATCGCATCATAGATATTAATTAGATGATTTTTTATAATGGCATATGAACAAAGAATGTATTGGTCAGCATAAATTGTAGACTTAGATCAGTTTTTTTCATAATCAAACAGGCATTAAAAGGTGTATCTATGGAGTAAAGGGTTAATCAAATTTTCTTTTAAATAATGACATGTTAAGATTTGCAATCTTTTCAGAACTAAACATGGCTATACTGTACAGAATAAATCTGCTGATTCAGCTTTCCTGAGGAAGAGGACTTCTAACAGTTTGTTTGGTGCAGATATTTCCACTTTGAAAGTGACTGTGGATAAACGAAGTAATGAAATGTTGAGAGTGAAGGTGAGGTTTCTTGTCTACATAATGAAATCTGATTAAAAAATTGATAAATCTTAATCACCCATGCCAATTGGTGCAGACCCAGATCAAACTGCTATTTCAGGAGCTGTCAAACTTTAAATTAGAATTTAAAGTTATCAAAATGGTGCCAAATTAAATTGTTTAGCTTCACAAGCTCATGGAGTTTTTGTGTCACCTGCTTTAGCAAGATGACAACTAGGAATCACTTCTCCATTGTTTTTCTGTCTGTCTGTTTGTAAGTCTATCTATCTTTATCATGCTTTTTAAGCCCCCCCCCCCCCCTCCCCCAAGGGTAGGGTTGGGGGTATTGTTTTTGCTCTGTTGGTTGGTTTGTTCCCTACTTTAATGCTGGCGATAATTGTGTAGCCATTGCACATACATACTTTCAAACTTTGCATGCATGTGCAACTGTTAGAGGCAAACATTTTTAGGGGTGACTTATTAAGGTCAGGGTCATACATCAAGGTCGAATTTAGATTGGCGATAATTTGTCGCCATTCAACATATACATGTATACTTCAAACTTGGCATGCATGTGCAACTTACAGAGGCAAACATTTTTAGGAGTGACTTATTAAGGTCAAGGTCATACATCAAGGTCAAAGGTCATATCAGGAGCATAGTGTTTCACAAACACATCTTGTAGCTTCATGCTCTTTTGTCACACTGGAAGGTGACACACATGTTTGTTTGAACACTCTTTGTTTTAAAAACTTTGCCCACATACACAATAAGGTTGTGTTGAGAGATCAAAGGTAAAGGTCACATACCAATTCAGAAATGCTTTTCATGTACTGACTACTAAAACATTTGATGCATTTTCATATTAATTACACAGAATGTTACATCTTCCATCAACAGGAAACGATATTTTAGTAGTGAATTTTGTTTGCACTTGGCTGATAGTCAGACTAACCCTTTACTCCATAAATACGTCTTTGTACACCTTTACAAACAGAGCAGACCAAGATCAGATGGCTTCTGTAGGAGCCCTCTGATCAGGGTCTGCTGTTTGCTTATGGAACTATATAGATCTGCTTTCTTCAGTTTCTGCCATGGTCAAAATTTACTGTGTTGATGTGCCATTATAAAAGAAATAATCTGACTGATATGCATGACGTCCTTATTTCTTTCATGAATATTCATAGAGTAAAGGGTTAAAGGTCCTAAAAGGTATTTGCTGTGACTTTTGTTAACGATAGCCAGGAAATATAAACAGATTTACTTATAGCTAATATACAATGCTGAAATAGTATGTCTCGGTAAATGTTTAGTCTTGGTCTATTTTTTGGCTTTTAATCCTTTACTTCATCAATATTCATGTAAGAAATAATAACTTCATGAATATTAATTGGATGAATTTTTATTATAAAATGAACACAGGCATATTTAGCCGTGGCAGAGATTGCAGAATCTGATCTATATTATTTCACAAGCAAACAGAGTAGACCCTGATCAGATGGCTCCTACAGGAGCCATCTGATCTGGGTCTACTTTGTTTGCAAAGGCATATCTGTCGAGTAAAGGACTAACTAAGCATGCAGCAGATCCACATTGGCCCCAGTTTGTCTTTTGAGTTGATATATTTGCAAACAAAGTAATACTTTGTACACATCAGATATTTGATCCTGCTCAAACAAGATATGAAGTGCCGGTAGACTTGAATCTGCCTGAAGTATCATACAACGACAGCATTGCTCTGTATGATGTAGAGGTTGCAGACAAAAACCAAGAGTTCCATGTAAAAGTCACCAGGAAGAGCACCGGGACTACAATGTAAGTTTGTTCATGTGTTACTTATATTACTTTTGATAACCTATGCACACAGTTTTGATCCAAATTACTTGATGTCTCATCTGGGTCCATGCTTATAAATCTTTTAGTTGAGTCTGAGTTCGTTCTCAAGTTTTTGATTGGTCAGATTTGAGCCTTTGGCTCATATCTGAAGTATCAAAAGATTGAGAACTCAAATCTGACCAATCAAAAGCTTGAGAATGAACTCAGACTCAACTAAAAAGCTTTATAAGCATGGACGCAGGATTCAATCTGTTGATCCCTATACTCCATAAATAACACTTGTCTACACCTTTGCAAACAGAATAGACCCAAATCAGATGGCTCTGCTTGCTTATGAAATAATGTAGATATGATTCTACAGTTTCTGCCACGGCCAACATTTCCTGTATTCATATGCCGTGATGAAAATGAATTAATATTCATGACATTGTTATTTCTTACATGGATGTTTATGGAGTAAAGGGTTAACACTCATATACACTCATATATTTAAAGGAAATGGAAGAAAAAATAACTGAGAATTATTGCAGACAATAATTTTAACTTTAAACAGGTTAGTTAGGGTGCAAAGAGTTCAGGGAAAGAGGACAGTCCAGTAAATGCAAGCAGTGTAGACCCAGATGATTTGTAGTGGTAGTGTATAAAAAGGGGTTGACTCTGATAAGTGACAATCTGTGTTTACTCTGATAAGTTTCAGCTTATCCAATGGCATTTACTGATAATAGATCATGTTATAGATATAATTAACCCATTCTTTCATATTGATGCCTTTTGACGCCTTTGTAAAAGTCACTTTTTGGAACCATTGTGATAAATACAGCATTTATCACAATGGTTTCAAATTTTACTACACAATTCTAAAAAAAATCCTTTTCTCTGGTAAATAATCCTTTTCAGTAGATTTGTTCAGTGTTTGGGCCAAAAATAATATTCTATTAGAGAATGGGTTAATGGTATGGCATAATTCCTTTATTGACCATAATAAGTCTAAATTCCGTTTGTTGCTAGACCTTGTATAAAAAAATTTGTCTTTCAGTTTTGACACAACGATTGGCCCCCTGATCTTCTCAGACCAGTACATCCAGATATCTTCCCGTCTGGCCTCTGACAATTTCTACGGACTCGGAGAACATCGTCATTTCCACCTGAAGCACAACATGGATTACAAAACTTGGCCAATCTTCACAAGAGACGCTGCTGTTAACTCTCCAGTAAGCAAGACAGTGTGCCTCTTTGTCATTAGAAATTATGGAATATACAGTACAGATCTCGCGGAACTTTCAAAGCCCGCGATGTCGCGATGGGGTTTTGGCTGGCTTCGCGGATAATGCTCGTGATTTTACCGCGATTTGTCATCGTGATGCATAATTATTCACGAAGCTCAACGCGAAAACGACCGCGGCGATCTCCGCCATCCATGGCTATCGCGGGCCTCGCTTATCACGACGAGTAATCGCGATTTACAGGTGATATGAACAGTGCAAGCATTTTGTGAATGTTGTACAGTACATTTTACATGTACAATGTACACACATTCACTTACTGTTGTTCACAGTTGTCTGTGTATGTAATTTGAATTTATAAATTAAAAAAAATGCACACACATTGATTCAGTTATTGTTTTCATTTCCTAAACTCACTCGATTTACACGTTCAAAATTCAGAATAAGTTCTATGTTATGATATAAAATCGAACGATAATTATGAGGTGACAAAATTGGCCGACATAAGTCACAGCGACACTGTATGATATTCTAGGTCCCATAAAGAATGGTCTGTAATCTTATCTGATAGTTTTGCTCAGGCAACTTACGACTGCCATTTAGACGAAACATATTCTCATTTCCTACATAAATTCAATATAGACAAACTGGCAGTAATACGAAATGTCCGACACCCTTGCGTTCACATCATGAACTACTTTTATTATTTTTTTTCATTAAACACAAGTGCTGCTAATGCTACAAAACGCACTATTTATGTGGGAAGATGTGTTAATAACTAAATAAATCTCCAGCTCCCATGTTAATATGGGCATGCAGACGTGCAGTCGCTGCGTCATTGAAATGGTCGAGATAGGTTTTCAGGGAATGAGATATACACATGGAATATTCATTGTAAACCTATCTCAGGGAATGAGAAATACATGTAATATAATATCCATTATAATAAATGAAATACTTTGTACCTCTTCTGTCGTGCAAAAAAAATCCTGGCACTCTGACCTGCAACTTGCTGTCACAAAAGTACTCAACAAGGTACGTCAATCCTCATAAGGAGTTAATAGTCCAAGAATTGCACTGCAGTTATTGACAATTGCATCCAATAATAATCTAAGAACGAACATTAATTATCATCCATCAACATGACCTTTAAATTGTATCAAAATTGACTTCCACCATTGAATGAAAATCTTAGCCTAATAAGTTTGTCACACGATTACATCTGATAAGTTATTCACAGAATTTGATTTCAAAGTGCGAAAAACTACTACAAGTTCAAAAGGGTCGGCCGCGTTTTAAATTTGCACTGTCTTTACTCTACCGGTTTTGCGGCATTTGTTTGTTACTTTGATCAGTTTTCATGTATTTTTTTCACTTAGTTCTCTAAGAAAAATCTTTGATGTCTTAGATCGGTACCGAAATACAAATCCTTCAATGACATGTACCGTATTTTCCCATATTAAACCCATGTTATTTTCAATAAGGAGGCGTATATAAAAGGCAAAAACAAATTTGTTTCCTCTTTTTACCTCCTAAATATGTGCCCCAATAACTTTTTTTAAGCTTCCATGTGTTTTTTAAGTAAAAATTTCGCCGATTTAAATGCATAAATGAAGGTTTCAAATTTTAACCAGTTGGAGATTTTACGGTAATGCAGGTGTTCATTCTGGGAGGATATTAACACAGCAGCCCTTGTGAGCCGACCAGGGTCCTGTCATAACCTAATTTGAATAAAGCTAATTTCTGCAGAGGTCCCCTGCCCTTAATTTGCATAAAGCTCCTTTGGACACAAGTCCAGCACACTTTGAATCCATCCCCTGTATGTTTATTACAAAATTCAACACATATGGAAGTTGGATCATATTGTAGCCAGTTTAGAAAGTAAATAAACATATTTTATCAAATTCCATTAGCAAACAGAGCAGACCCTGGTCAGACGCCTCCTATAATAGGTACCGTATGATCTGGGTCTACTCTGTTTGCAAATGCGTGAACACACGTTTATATGAGGGTAAGGGTTAAGAAATAGTGTTCACTGTTCAATACTTTTCGAATCAAGAAAATGGCAACACGCATTGAAAAACACACGTCGTATATTGCGTGCTTCAAGCTCAATGTTATCAAAGTTACATTAAATTCATACTTGTAGTGGATTTGGATAGTTCAGGTCAGGATAACAGAGGTGAGGCTGTTTGATTGTTTTGTTTGTTTGGTTGAACTTCGAGATATTTTTTCTGGGAAACAAAATGGGGAGCTGGGATTCTTGTCGGTAATTAGGGAAACTCAGTTATAATGCGCTTGGTCTTATGTGTGAAATGGTTTGAGGACGAAACTTCACAGTTACTCTTTCGATACTAAACTGTTGGTTTAAAAAAAATAAAGCTAGGTTGCGAGTAGTGCTTTTACATGTTCTGTGTAGTGTTGAAGCTGACAACTCATTATTTGAAGAGCAAAAACTCAGGTAAATTAGAATCGCGATGCATCATAACGTTTATCGAAAATCGCCATGACCCATCGCAGATTCAATACGCGATGTCACACGCGATGGGTTCTCGTGATTTTCTATAATCCGCGGCAGATTTTTTCTTCCCGCGAAAGGTCAAAATCGCGATGAATCGCGTTTTGCGAAAGTTCCGCGAGATCTGTACTGTACATCATAGCTGTACATAGAAAGAGTACTGATAGTCTAAACCAGAAAATTAAATTAGTCTCAATGCCGGCCTTTAACCCATTGCGTCATAGGCTGTTTTTAGATCCAACCTCTGAATAAATCTACCGAAAAGGAGCATTAACTAGAGAAAAGGAAAATCTTAGAATTTTGTAGTCTGAAACCATTGTGATAAATAGAGCATTTGCTCCTATAGGAGCAAATGCTCTATTTATCACAATGGTTTCAAGAAGTGACTATTACAGAGACATAGAAAGGGGTATTTATGGAGGAAAGAGATAAGACAGGTGGCAGTTTAATGCCAAGCTAAAGGAGATTTATGCATGACTTTCACCCTGCATTGAGCGGCTGTCTGCCTAAAAAGATTCAAATTCTTCTGTACCAAAAATTCAGATTAGAGGGTTGTTGCTGTATATTAAACCTTTCCCTCATATTGACGACTTTTGATGACTCTATAAAAGTCACTTTGTGAAACCATTGTGATAAATGAAGCATTTGCTCCTGTAGGAGCAAATGCTCTATTTATCACAATGGTTCCAAACTACAAATTCTAACAAAATTCCTTTTCTCTAGTTAATGCTCCATTTCGGTAGATTTATTCAAAGAGGTTGGATCTAAAAATAGCCTATGAGGTAATGGGTTAAACTATCTTACTTTTCTATCTTGTTGGTACTCATTAGAATCCCCTGTGACAGATAGGGTTTAGTTCGGCAATTTGAAAAGCATTTTACCTCGAACCAAAACCTCTCCAGATCCAGCTCTGTTCATATGTGATGAGTGGCTTGTGGTAGTCAGAGGCTTTGAAGCAGTGCACATGTCTTGCTTTACTTGCATAAATAAACACATCCTGAAACTACACCCTGAAACCTTAATCTGACTTAATTTTGTTATCCCCCACCGCGTAGCGGAGGGGGGTTATAGGAATGGCCTTCGTCTGTCCGTCTGTCCGTCTGTCCGTCTGTCCGTCTGTCCGTCTGTCCGTAACAATTTCGTGTCCGCTCCATATCTCCTATACCCCTTGAAGGATTTTCAAGAAACTTGCCTCAAATGTTAACCAAGTTGAGACGATGTGCAGAACATATGTGGCAGATATGTCGGCTCAAGGTCAAGGTCACATTTGAAGGTCAAGTGTTTTAACCTTCAATTTCCATTGCATTTTTGTGTCCGCTCCATATCTTCTAAACCATTTGAAGGATTTTCATAAAACTTGAGTCAAATGTTAATCAAATGAAGACGATGTGCAGAACACATGTGGCAGTCATGTCGGCTCAAGTTCAAGGTCACATTTGAAGGTCAAGTGTTTAAACCTTCAGTTGACATTACAGTTTCGTGTCCGCTCCATATCTTCTAAACCCTTTGAAGGATTTTCATAAAACTTGAGTAAAATATTAAATGAATTGAGACGATGTGCAGAACCCATGCGACAGTCATGTTGGCTCAAGGTCAAGGTCACATTTGAAGGTCAAGTGTTCTAGCCTTTAATTTCCATTACATTTCGTGTCCGCTCCATATCTTCTAAACCATTTGAAGGATTTTCATAAAACTTGAGTCAAATATTAACCCAATTAAGATGATGTGCAGAACACATGTGGCAGTCATGTTGGCTCAAGTTCAAGGTCACATTTGAAGGTCAAGTGTTTAAACCTTCAGTTGCCATTACAGTTTTGTGTCCGCTCCATATCTTCTAAACCCTTTGAAGGATTTTCATAAAACTTGAGTCAAATATTAAATGAATTGAGACGATGTGCAGAACCCATTGCGGCAGTCATGTTGGCTCAAGGTCAAGGTCACGTTTGAAGGTCAAGTGTTCTAGCCTTTAATTTCCATTACATTTCGTGTCCGCTCCATATCTTCTAAACCATTTAAAGGATTTTGATAAAAGTTTAGTTAAATGTTAACTAAATTGAGACGATGTGCAGAACACATGTGGCAGTCATGTCGGCTCAAGGTCAAGGTCACATTTGAAGATCAAGTGTTCTTACCTTCAATTTCCATTATAGTTTCGTTATCTCCTATACCCCTTGAAGGATTTTCAAGAAACTTGCCTCAAATGTTAACCACGTTGAGACAATGTACAGAACATATGTGGCAGTCATGTCGGCTCAAGGTCAAGGTCACATTTGAAGGCCAAGTGATTTAATCTTCAATTTCCATTACATTTCATGTCCGCTCCATATCTTCTAAACCATTTGAAGGATTTTCATAAAACTTGAGTCAAATATTAACCAAATTGAGATGATGTGCAGAACACATGTGGCAGTCATGTCGGCTCAAGGTCAAGGTCACATTTGAAAGTCGTGTTCTTACCTTCAGTTTCCATTATATTTGTTTCCGCGTCCTATTTTCTTAACAACTGGAAGGTTGAATGTCAACCACGTTAAAACCCATTGTATCACCTTAAGGTCAATGTCTTAATTTAGGTGGCGGCGGTGGGGGATATAGCTGTCCTTTGGACTGCCTTGTTTTTGTAGAACTGATCTGACCAAATGTATAAATTCAAACAGAGCAGTAAAGGAAAATCCTATCTTGTTTAGAGTAAATATCTGTTTGTATGCTCTTCAGCAAAATAAAAGCAACAAAAATGGTGGGGGAATTGTAAACTCCATGTTCTATATGGTTTAAATGTTCATTTCTTTTCACTTCAGGACTACACTAACCTGTACGGAGCCCATCCATTCTACATGAACCTGGAAGATGAAAAGGGCAATGCCCACGCTGTTCTGCTGCTCAACAGTAATGCCATGGGTTAGTATATTCATGAATTTACATTCCTAGGTATCAACTCTTATCCTGGTAAACACAATCAGACTGGCTTTTGCAAATGGTTTGGATCCAGATGAGAACCTGAGTAATCCGGTGTCTCATCAGAATCAAAGCGGACAATCCGTTAGTAGTTTCTCAAAACCTTAAACAAGGTGGAAGTGAAAATTGATCCAGATCATAGTTACAGAAGAATGAGGGGTAATTGCTCAATGAAAACATTGACTTTATTATCTTAAACTCTTTACTCTTTAGATATAACTTGTTACACCTTTAGAAACAGAGTAGATCCAGATCAGACTGCTCCTGTAGGAGCTGTCTGATTAGGGTATGCTCCGTTTGCTTTTGTTCATATACCGTTTGTGAAAAATCATCTCAGGGCTATTCCAGGAAAATCTCCCTGGGGGAGTCGGAACGACAGCCTATTAAAATTACCTTGGTGGGGGGTGCAAAAGAAATTTTAATTCTGTTGGTGGGGGTGGAAATTTGATTAAAATTCTATTGGTTGGGGGTATTTCAACATCAGAAATTAAATTGATGGGGTTGTTTGTCAAGTTAAACGCTTCATGCAAGCGGTTTTCTTCGACAATAATGAAAATTAACAGAAAACCTTTTTCTGACATGAACTCCCTCAAAATTCCATTGCAATTTTTAGTTCTGATCATCTAGACGCTTATCTGATCACACTTCCATAATGAGCGGCTGATTGATTCAGACTAGACCGTGAAAAAAGTACTAAGACACCGGTAGTCTCAACCAATCACTGATCTTGCTTCTCGATGTAAAAGCCCGGATGAACAAAACAAATAAATAAACCGAAAATAGACCTAAATAACAACCAAAAGACATTGACAGGATTTTTTATTAATAAAACACAGACTCCTAGCAGTAGCACAGGTACATGTAGTGAATCCGAGGTCGGCGAAGAGAAAATTACTTGCAATAACAGAACCACGGAAGCATGTATGATGTCAACAGGACGAAATGAAAGGCTGTCGAGACTAATGCACAAATGTGGCAATACACTGAGCTGTCATTTGGGTTTGCAAGTCGACTTGACAAAAAGTAATTGCATACATGTAAAAATATATTTATTTATTTATTGAAAGGGTGGGGGGGGAGGGAGAATTTTATTGGTGGTACCCCTAATTTAGACTTTCGTTCCTACCTTACCTTAATTTTATTAGCAAACAGAGCAGACCCTGATCAGACGGCTCTTCTAGGAGCCGTCTGATCTGGGTCTACTCTGTTTTGCGAATGCGTGAAAACATGTTTATATGAGGGAAAGAAATAAAGCATCTTGGAAGAAAAAAATCAAGCTGTTGTCATAAACTCTGACATCTGCATTGCTATTGTCGTTTTCTGGACACTTTAACATTGGCTATTACTTCTTTACTATTCATGCAACTTCACACACTCATTCATCATCACAAAGGCTTAAACTGAACAGAGGAGCGTTGGCACCTGCATGGGATGCCTTTGTTAAACTTAGCTTTGTTAATATAGACAGAAGTTGAAAGGTCAAGATTGCACTTGCTTACAAAAACAGTTCTTGATTATTCTGTTAGAGGTTCTGTTGGAGCCCCAGCCCAGAGTCACCTTCAGGACCATTGGTGGTGTGTTGGACTTCTACATTTTCCTGGGTCCTGAACCTGAGTCCGTCATTCAACAGTACATACAGGTCAGTGTTAAATGCCTGGTCCAGACACATTAATTAACTCATTCCCTCTTAGACTATTTTAAATCTACAGAAAAGGAGCATTTACTAGAGAAAGGAAAATTTTAGAATTGTGTAGTATTGAAACCATTGTTTCCTCCTATGGAGCAAATGCTCTATTTATCACAATGGTTTCATGATGTGACAGAGGCACAACAATACATCACTAGGAAGGAATGTGTTAAATCTATATTCAATTGTAAATAAGCCTTACTATGATAACTATTCAATTAAACTTTTAGCCATCATATAATTTGTTATTTAGGCTTTGGATTTGAGGTGTTAATGTTGCATTTAACCTTTAAACTGATAATATTTTATGTTTGAAAACAATGACAGTATGAATATTAGATCAATTTCTATAAATGGCATAGGAACATAGCAGTGTTTGGCCATGGCAATTTTATTGGCAAACAGAGCAGACCTTGATCAGATGGATTCTACAGGAGACATCTGATCTGGTTCTACTCTGTTTGCAAAGGTGTGAAAAAGTGTCACTATCAGGAATATGATTTATAGTATAAATATTCTGAAAATGGGTAATCCTTCGAAAGCAAAAGTAAAATGCAAAAACAGAAAATTGCAGACTTGGTTTTATTGAGTCCCCTTACCAAAATAATTTATAAGTCACTTATAAGTGGCTTAAATGTCAAACTTATACCCGACTTATAAGTCACCTATAAGTCACTTATAAGTATTTTACATGCAAATGAGATGTAAGTCAAGTATAAGTGATCTATAAGAAAGAGGATATATGTAAGTGGTTTATAAGTGGCTTATAAGCCATGTATAAGTGACTTATAAGTATGATACTAGTAAACGGCTTATAAGCCACTTATAAGTGGTTTATAAGTGGTTTATAAGTATGATACAGTAAACGGCTTATAAACCACTTATAAGTGGTTTATAAGCCACTTATAAGTCTGCTGCTTGGGAGACTTATAAGTGACTTATAAGTACGGAGCTGGATCAAGAGCTGTACCCTGGTCTAGTGGTATTAATGCACTGGACTACCAACCCAGGGGCTGCTGGTTCAATTCCCTGCTCAACCAGTCCTACGGTTGAGTTTTTAACCTGAAAGAGTCTTTACTGACAGTTGAGAATCTGTAGAGTCTTCACCCATCAATACATTAATTATCCTGCATACCCTAACTGAATTATTAGCCTGGAACGAAAGCAAAAAAGGAAAATTCACTGCCCGTTTAAGTAAACAGTAATGTCTCATAAATCCAGAATGTTATCGAACAAGATTGGAAATAATACTCTGGCTGCACATTTGGTTTCACAACCAGTGTAGATCCAAATCAGATTGTAGAAGCCATCAAGTTTGCTAAACCTGATATTTTTTGAAGTTCACCTTCAATTTCCAAATTTGAATAAAAAAAATAAATAAATTAATTAAAATTTAAAGTAACTGTATATATTCACCATCTGGTAATCTCATTCAGCAACTAATGTCCGGATTAATTTGACATCACTGTCCCTTTTTATTTGTACAGGAAATTCATTATTTACATTTGGGTTTAATGGAAACAAGCTGCAGTACATCAGCAATATGTTTCAATAATAAATGTTTAATAAATGCACTGCCTGTATCAAACATTTAAATATTTGACTTGACCATAATAATCATTCAACTTGTTCAAATCTAGTCTACATGAAAATTCTTATCTTAGTTCAAAGTTAAAGAGTCATCCAAATTGTTTTTTTTTTTAAAAAAAGGTATCGTGCTTGAAGTTCAATATACCTCGCTTCCGTTTATGCTATAATACTACATATTTAGATGCTTTTTTAAGCAAATTTGAAGCAGTTTGAAAATTGAAACATATGAAAAATGTAGCAGACTACAATACTATTGACAGGCTAAGGGTTAAGTAATTTTGCTAAGATAAGGGCTTAATTTATTGGAGATTGTTTTTAATCGTAACTTGGTAACTTAGAGGATTAAACATTATCAGTCTCTTCGATCAGCAGTTAATCATTTCTTATTTGAAGCCCTTAATATTGAGATATTGGTTGTTAATACCATGAAAATATCACTGAATTTCACCATCAAATACACATATTGTAAAATTTATGCACATTATGTATAAATAAAAAAAACTTGGAAGGTAAATTGTTCATCATAAATCGAAAAGTCTAGTTTATCCACATTATGCGCAACTAGCCAAATCAAGTGTTCAATCTACTATAAGCAGCAGTGTTATCATTTTTATGCCCCCGCCTTTAGGGCAGTAAGTTTTATCCTTGTCCGTTTGTATTGTCAAAGATTTCTTGACTTGTAAGCTGGAATGATTTGATATTTCCTCTGAAACATAATCGTAGTGATTTGTACTGTGTCTCCCCTTTTCAGGTCTGTCGTTCATCTACTTCCTGTTCGCAGACACTTGATTGAATTTTGGTGATTGTTTAATGATTGTTCAATTTAGAAAAACCTGGAGTGGGCATTTGTGTACATGGACATATTTTCTTTTATTTACGTCTGGGTTTTATGGAAACCCTTGCATCAGCACACTTTTGGTTGATTGCCTGGATGATGTCTTTCTCCGGAGTCTTGCACATATTCTGAAATGTAAGGAAAAAAGAGAACATTGTAAATATTTAAAAGACTGGATGAACTTTGCAAAAAATCTTGGATCTAAGACTTCTAGACGTTCACCCTGCACCTTATCTCTATTCAAGGTGTTTGACACTCGGATATAGATAGCAAAATGTTGGATTTTTTTAAAAATTGTACCCAATATATTTATCTTTGCAAACAGTGTAGATCCAGATAAAGAAGCTCTGAAGGAGCAATCTAATCTGGGTGTACTCAATAATTTGCTTGACAGAATATTGAATTCTATTAATTTAGTGGAAAACAAGTAAAGGGTTAATAGTTACATGTAAAAAGGTTACCTAATCTTTCATCAACTATAAACTTAAGTTCTACTGCTTTTGACGTACATACGGCAATAATTTAGCAGCAATTGTTTGAATGTTACAGCTTGTGTGAGAGATATTCAGCTTAGAATGAAAATCCTGTTATATAATTTTTAAATGTTGTTGCATCATGTATTTCACAGCCTCAGGAATTTATTCATCCCCATTCATCCTCAAATTATTGATTTATTGCCCCTATTCCAGCGGGTATTTTAAGTCATTTTTTTTTATTGTGCCCATCTTATTGTGTATTGGTGTATAGTTGTCATTGATATTTGTATTAATTTTATATTCTTATTCTTTTTACATTAATTAGGATCTTTATCAGATGCATTAAAACACATGTGAATTAGATATTGAGTTACCAGTCACTCAGAATGCTGTTTTCACTTACTTGTTATGGCCCAAACACTCCTTCCATCCAGGGCTGGCTTCTCCTCTGACAGAGCTCCTAGACACTACTTCATCTGAGAAGTACTCTGCATAACAGGCGAGGTAGTGCAGTGTCACTTCCTTTTGATGTCCAGCTGAGGGACAGAGATCTTTACACCATATCCTGGTAGCAGATCTGCCTCAACATCTATGTTGCCAGCCTTAAATTTAAACATAACCCAATAAGCATTACACTACAGTACTAATCAAAGCACAGAAAGTGCTGCTAGCAAGGGGCTTTTAGCAAAGACAGTTATGTATTGTAGTTACAAAGTGCTGTTTTCTTCTGAAGCATTTTTGTTGAGGGCTTGGTGCAAAAGTGATATAACCTCGCCACTATAGTGAAGATGTAACAATAGTTTTGCAACAAATCCGTTACGATGCGATAATGTGTATATAAAGGTTTGTTCAATTGGTTACACCATATAGATTGTTGAATAAGTTAAAGTTATTTGAAGAATAACTTGGTAAGGCATGCTTATCCTGAACCCTGAGTAGAGGAATAAACTAACTACAAGTTGCATTTTGTGTAAAACATTTATTGGAAAAGTTCAGCAATGAATTGGGAAACACCATGATAAAAGTATTCATGCATAAAGCCCTTAGCAGCATTTGAACATGTGTATAGTGACCAGCACTGTTTGCGTTTTGACCCTTTCAACTCTAAGTAGCTATTGTGGGGTTTTATGTTGTCTTGTAGGTATTTTTTGTCACCAAACATGAACCAGTGTACAACTGTACATGGAATTTGTGGGGTTTTGCAGATACTGTTTTAAATAAGCAAACACTGCAGGCTGATTAGAGGGTTCCTATAGGAGCCTTCTGATCTGGTTTTACACTGTTTGAAAAAGTAATGAGTACATAAAAACAGGCACATAGTGCTAGAAGAGTACATGGCAGACAAATTCAGAAAGGCTAAGTTTTTGTTGACTCGTGCGTTATTCAGTATACTACATGTATGGAAACACGAAACATTCCCACATGAATATTAGTGTTTTACTGTATTTATATTCCAGGACTATAGTTTACCCATACACAGTACATGTAACTCATTCCCTCATAGTGCCACCTCTTAATCCATTTGCTCTATTTATCACAATGGTTTCAAAACTACACAATTCTAAAACTGTTCTTGCTCCTTGTCAGGAAATTTATGGTATCCAACAGGTTGGGTTCAAAATAGCCTATGAGGGAATGGGTCAGGAATAGTAACAGCAAACCCTGAGCAGATGGCTTCTACTTAGTTGCAAATGTGTCAAAAGTTGTCCCTATGAGAAAATGTGTTGATTCATAAATATTGATTTATGACATTATGACTTACAATTTGATAAAACCTTCACTGCATGAACACTCATGTACAAAATAGCGACACTATGAATGACTGATCTTTACGTTGACATATTTACACATGAATTTTGGCCTTGGTAGGAACAGTAGATTTAAACTTTTGTTATTTCATATGCAAGCAGAGCATACCCTGATTGCTACAGAAGTCATCTGATCTCGTCTACAAAGGCGTAGACAGGCTTCTTTATAGAGTAAAGGATATATTTACATGTATATAATGGTCTGTGAGCACAGGAATATTTTTTGCAGATACTGCAGAATTAATTAAAGCTTATTCCATAAGCAAAAAATATAGGTCCTGACCAGAAAGTTTCTACAGGAACTGTATGATCTGGGTCTACTATATTTAACCCTTTCCTCATAGAAACGTCTTTTCATGAATTACGCAGAATAGACCCAGATCAGACGGTTCCTATAGGAGACGTCTGATCAGTGTCTGCTCTGTTTGCTTTTGACATGATATACATCTGATTCTACAGTTTTTGTCAAAGCAAACAATTCCCTTGAAAAGTTTACATGGTTAAAATTGTGCTAATAAATATTCATGTTGTCATTTTAGCATAGAAACTACAGAAACAGATCTATTAAATTCCATTAGCAAACAGGGCAGGCTCAGATCAGATGGCTCCTTAAGGATCCATTTGATCTAGGTCTACTCTGTAATTGAGTGAAAATGTGTTTATAAGAAGGAATTGGCAATATATTATTTCATAAGCAAATAAAAAAGATCCCGAACAAAAAGCTTCTACAGGATCTGTCTGATCTGAGTCTACTCTGTTTACCCCTTTCCCTCATATCAATGCATTTTCACACATTATTGTAGGCGATTTCGTCACTAGGCGATTTCTCCGTAAACCCTTGAAACATATCGACTGAGTAGCATTAGTCATTACTGTGTAGTGTGTACCCCTGTGGTGTCTCGAAAAAAAAGTCGTACCTTTTGTCGAATTATGCGCGATTTACAGTTCTACTGTCCAAGTGAAACAATTAAATGCAGGGTGAAACGGTAATTAAAATTTAAACGAATCTTACCTGGTTTATCGATCAGCCATATTTGAAAACACAGTCCGAGATCACGTGATACGTTACAAATTTCCCGTGACATCACAGTCTCTAAATTTCGGTATCCCTAATTAGCATCGAGAAGTGACGAGAAGCGTCCAGAGTGAGTTGGGTTTTACGTCCGACCAACAGTATTTCAGTTATTTGCAGACGGCACCCGCATGAGACAAGTTATAGTGCTGCCTCACTGGAATACCCCTGCCGCTGGTACATGGCAAGGGCACCCCACCCAGTCACATTATCCTGACACCGGGCCGACCAGTCCTAGAACTACACCTTTAATGTCAAGCGTAGACAAGGGAGCTACTAGTACCAACTTTTAACGACTTTTGATCTGTCGCGGCCGGGGATCGAACCCACGACCGTCCGTACCGCAGGCGTCCAGAAGAAGAAAAATGTATTTTATTGTCAAAATAAATGAAAAAAAAATCAATGTGTTTATGTGTCTTATTTTTATTGAATAAATGTAAAATTAATAATTTCCATGCATTTATTGACCTGCTTTTTCAAAATTTCGACAGCGTCGAGAAAATTGGTTGCTTGTCATTAAGCGTCGAGAACAAACACATACATTTATTACCAAAAATAAATGAACAAGCAATAATTTAATGTGCTTACTATCTTAATTTGATTGAATAAGTGCAAGATTATTCATTTCTATACATGTATTGCTCAACTCTATAGGTATAAATTACTATCAATCATGTACGCGTGCAAATGTCAAGTACATGATCTGATTCTGGCATATGACTGAGGGAAACCCCCGTCGATGACTTCATAATATATTCAGAGTTAAATATCTTTGTAAAATAACTTCAGAATAAAACATATCTGCATGCGTATCACACATATTCCAATTCAAACACTTGAATTATTATCCGATATGCACATATTAGTAATACATGACACAATTACATAACCACCGAATTTAGTTTAGTTTCTGTCCAAATTAGGCCTCCACTTTTACTAAACTAGCTATTTGAAAAATTATCATTTTGTACTCGTATGACATTAGCTGGTAAACTAATAAATGATTTCTTTTTTTCTGTGCAAATGCAATAATTGCTCAATATAAAATCGTTTCTACTCGAGGAAAAACTGTTTGTTCACAGCTTTAGGTTTTGGAACCAACTGCCCGGACCTATGGTTGATGCAGGCAGCCTGCACGGCTTTAAGACTCAGCGGCTGTCTAGCTCTTCCTCCTACTGAGTACAGACGATGTTTTTAAATGTTTTTATCTGGAACCTGTAAATAGGATGCTCATACTTTTAATGCTGCGCAAAGTGCGATAATACTTTAGTGGTTCTGCACTCGTATGGAAGAAGAAGAAGAATGTGTATTAGCTTGTAAGCTTGCACTTTGAGTAATTAATTGTTTGCTAATTATGCTAAGCGCACACGCCTGGTTTACATGGCAGGGATTTTCACTAATAAAATCAGCGCTATTTATATTGATAGCAGTATTCGAGTGGACTGGTTAAGGCGTTGGGAATTAGTAATCAAGTTTACCCTTTGTATGGTCTAGCGTGGGTTCGAAATTCACCTATTTACCCCCCCCCCCCCCCCCCCCCCCCCCCCAAAAAAAAAATCAAAAAAAATCTCGTATTTGTATAATTCTATTGGTGCTATTTCCGTTATTCCATCCACATATTTACAGAAAATTGAAATACTAGGCAGTGGTGCTTGGTCGTCTTCGTTTTATATATTTATAGTGCATGTACTATTTGATATGCACAATACATTATACCTATTTAAAATTTAAACCTACTTTCGTCAATTTAACACGTCGAAAACTTATGTTTGAAACTTTTTAAGATCAGTTTCTTTCACATGGATAGACACTCTATCTAAAACACCAAAGGGTCCTTTTTTATCTCACGTCTTCCAGGGAATTTAATGGAGTTTGTATCTCAAATAATCGTATGGCCAAATTCCTATGGTTTGTTTTACCCTATCGATTAGTGCATTGAGTTATCACGTAGTTTTCTCAACCCGTGAACAAGTTTTTGTTAATATTCTCTATGAAAATGGTGCGTTAATATGGAAAACACCATTACGTCAGCAATTTTCTTCTATTGCGCAGTATAATCATAAATTTCAAAATAATCATTATTATGAATTTTCATCGGAACGAATTTAGTCCCGCAAAAAATCCCGCAACATGAATTTCTTGCCCGGGATGCCATCTTAATACTGACCCAATAGGAATTAGGTCAAAATCGTCGCAGCCGACTCGATAGATTTAGCAAGTAAAATTTACCCGTTTGGTGATTTGTTTCTGAAATTTTATTATTTCAAGATGAATAAATGTTTTAAAATATTACTATACAACTAAAAAGGACTTAGACTGAACAACTGTCATACACATAATATAATTTAAACTATCAGGAACACGAATTGCCAGGAATAGAGCATATGGGCTATTTTTAGACTCGATTTTTGTGAATGAATCTACTGAGAGTGAAGGTCATTCAGAACTTTCATGCTCGTGGCCACGCAGTGATCATTAGCTCAACCCGTGAACAAAAAAGCAGATTCTTCCGCAAAATTGTCTTCCCTGCAAATCTCAGAAAAACTTTTCATACAATAATCATATACTGCCACACACTATACTTTCGAAGAAACATCCACAGTGAACAAGATCAGTAGAGTTCATATTCTGTGCGAACACAGACGATCTATTTCGTCGATGTTAATCGGTTTTCCCCTTCATCCCTCAGCATTTCCTACTTTGCCCTGACAATATCAAGGGGCAGCATCTGCCCCTTGCTAAAAAGTACTATATAAGACTTTATGAGTCTACTTCAAGACATGACATGTGTTTTTAAAAGTGTCACAGCAAGGCATCAGCAAAAGATTTCAACTATATATAATTATTGCAGAGTGAACTGTAAGTCTGTTTCAAACAGTGTAGATCTTGATGAAAATGTCTGTTAACATTGGTCAATCGTGTTTGCATTAGCCCAAACGACCACTGAACGTCATTAAAATATTATTCATAAACACTGCAAGTATTTTTGTTTCTAATGAAATTTTCATTAAAATGCCTTTTATCAACCCTCGTCTATATTGCTGATTATAATCTGCGTATGCCTTTGTCGTTTTGAATTTCGGACGAAACGACCAAGGCCGAAAGGGATTGGGTCCGAAACGATGTTGTGCGTGAGCTTTCCTGTCGATGCATATGGTTGGGTTTTGAAGAGAAAGAGCGCACTGACAATTTGTTAAAGTGTATGATTTAATAATTGCTTGTATTAATGTTGACTGTTTGAAATACAATTTCCAGACGAATGTGCGCTAAGACAGTTGAGTATGACAGGATCATAGTCATAGGTTAAGCCATCGACTTTCGTCAAAAACTCAAAATTCCGACTTAAAAAAATAGTAATAAGTGGTATTGTATATACTGATACTCACCATTCATTCTTGCATGTGCTTTTTGTAGCATGTGGTGGATGTTTTCATCCGAATCGAGTCGAATTTCTTTATCGCGAGACAGAGCGTCAATGTTTTGAAAACTTTCAATATGGCGCCGGGTCGGATTGACGTGTGACCCCGAAAATTTGAATATTGCGGGCCGGATGTAATATGGTCAAAATTGTTTCCGAAATATGAAATATATATCAAAATAAAGCTAAAAGTGTTTTTTCGTATGGTATATGGTGCATTTTGAAAAAAAATGATAAATTTTCGGACAAAATGGTTCCAACTTCGAGGGACTATATCTTTGCGTAGGAACAACCTAAATGCATGCACCAACTTGCACCCTGACCTTCAATATGATTGGTCACACCCACAACTGTATTATGAAAGGACTGTGTGTACACAATCATGTCTCTTGTCTCCCCCCCCCCCCCTCCCCCCCCCCCGCGGATAAAAAGAGGGGGGGGGAGTTAAAAAAAAATTCAGATTGATTTTGTGTCATAATTATATAAAGACATTTATTGTCAGTTACATACATAAAGTACACACTTCTTAGTATTTTGGTAAATAGTGCAGACCCTGTGATTCCTGTAGGAGCTGTCTCGTCAGGGTCTTCACTATTTACAGGTAGGTATATTGACATGAACAGCAAGAGAAGAGTTGATATGTTGGAGTATAACAAAATATTAAATAGTATATAATTTTTATCCCCCACCGCGTAGCGGAGGGGGGTTATAGGAATGGCCTTCGTCTGTCCGTCTGTCCGTCCGTCCGTCCGTCCGTCTGTCTGTCCGTCCGCACTCACCAAAGGGTAGTTGTGTGACTTTTTCTAACTAGTCCCACAAGTAAAATCATTAACCTGGCCATCTCTTGTGACATTAACCTGGCCATTTCTTGTGACATTAACCTGGCCAGTTGTGGGACATAGGGTTAGGGTTAGGGTTAGCTTCCAGATCATTCTTTTCCAAAGTTAGAGCCAAAAATAGTTTTTCTTGTGGGACTAGTCACACAAGAAAAGATCAAAGGAAAAAGTCACACAACTACCCATTTGTTAGTATGTCCGTCTGTCCGTCTGTCCGTAACAATTTCGTGTCCGCTCCATATCTCCTATACCCCTTGAAGGATTTTCAAGAAACTTGCCTCAAATGTTAACCAAGTTGAGACGATATGCAGAACATATGTGGCAGATATGTCGGCTCAAGGTCAAGGTCACATTTGAAGGTCAAGTGTTTTAACCTTCAATTTCCATTGCATTTTTGTGTCCGCTCCATATCTTCTAAACCCTTTGAAGGATTTTCATAAAACTTGAGTCAAGTGTTAATCAAATGAAGACGATGTGCAGAACACATGTGGCAGTCATGTCGGCTCAAGTTCAAGGTCACATTTGAAGGTCAAGTGTTTAAACCTTCAGTTGACATTACAGTTTCGTGTCCGCTCCATATCTTCTAAACCCTTTGAAGGATTTTCATAAAACTTGAGTAAAATATTAAATGAATTGAGACGATGTGCAGAACCCATGCGGCAGTCATGTTGGCTCAAGGTCAAGGTCACGTTTGAAGGTCAAGTGTTCTAGCCTTTAATTTCCATTACATTTCGTGTCCGCTCCATATCTTCTAAACCATTTGAAGGATTTTCATAAAACTTGAGTCAAATATTAACCAAATTAAGATGATGTGCAGAACACATGTGGCAGTCATGTCGGCTCAAGTTCAAGGTCACATTTGAAGGTCAAGTGTTTAAACCTTCAGTTGCCATTACAGTTTCGTGTCCGCTCCATATCTTCTAAAACCTTTGAAGGATTTTCATAAAACTTGAGTAAAATATTAAATGAATTGAGACGATGTGCAGAACCCATGCGGCAGTCATGTTGGCTCAAGGTCAAGGTCACGTTTGAAGGTCAAGTGTTCTAGCCTTTAATTTCCATTACATTTCGTGTCCGCTCCATATCTTCTAAACCATTTGAAGGATTTTCATAAAACTTGAGTCAAATATTAAACAAATTAAGATGATGTGCAGAACACATGTGGCAGTCATGTCGGCTCAAGTTCAAGGTCACATTTGAAGGTCAAGTGTTTAAACCATCAGTTGCCATTACAGTTTTGTGTCTGCTCCATATCTTCTAAACTCTTTGAAGGATTTTCATAAAACTTGAGTCAAATATTAAATGAATTGCAACGATGTGCAGAACCCATGCGGCAGTCATGTTGGCTCAAGGTCAAGGTCACGTTTGAAGGTCAAGTGTTCTAGCCTTTAATTTCCATTACATTTCGTGTCCGCTCCATATCTTCTAAACCATTTGAAGGATTTTGATAAAAGTTTAGTTAAATGTTAACTAAATTGAGACGATGTGCAGAACACATGTGGCAGTCATGTCGGCTCAAGTTCAAGGTCACATTTGAAGATCAAGTGTTCTTACCTTCAATTTCCATTATAGTTTCGTTATCTCCTATACCCCTTGAAGGATTTTCAAGAAACTTGCCTCAAATGTTAACCACGTTGAGACAATGTACAGAACATATGTGGCAGTCATGTCAGCTCAAGGTCAAGGTCACATTTGAAGGCCAAGTGATTTAATCTTCAATTTCCATTACATTTCATGTCCGCTCCATATCTTCTAAACCATTTGAAGGATTTTCATAAAACTTGAGTCAAATATTAACCAAATTGAGATGATGTGCAGAACACATGTGGCAGTCATGTCGGCTCAAGGTCAAGGTCACATTTGAAAGTCGTGTTCTTACCTTCAGTTTCCATTATATTTGTTTCCGCGTCCTATTTTCTTAACAACTGGAAGGTTGAATGTCAACCACGTTAAAACCCATTGTATCACCTTAAGGTCAATGTATTAATTTAGGTGGCGGCGGTGGGGGATATAGCTGTCCTTTGGACTGCCTTGTTAAATTATGTAACTATATAATTATTATAATGTAAATGATTATTATTTTATTGGATAGATCTTGAAATTCTGAGAATTTTGATACCCATTACTGTTGGGTTTGGATCTAGTGAAGCATTAAGCTTTTTTTGGGGCAAAATTTCGAATAATTTTTGGACCTCGAATTTTTCAAGCTAGCAAATATCCGATGAAAAAGACTAAGTTCTCACATACACATGGCAATGTAATGAAAAGCCTTGTCCTTATAACTGACTTACTTGTTTAATCAAATGTTCACTGAAACTTTCAAGCCACTTATAAGTCACTTATAAGTGAAGTATTTCCAGACTTATAACTCACTTATAACTGGCTTAAACTTAGAACTCACTTACATAGGATTTTTGTGAATTTATAAGTGACTTATAAGGGGCTTATAAGCGGCTTATAAGTCACCTATATCTCACTTATAAGTGACTTATAAGTTAATGTAAGTTAGTTTGGTAAGGGTCTGTTCATGAGTAGTAATTAAAAGTGCAACACTACTCACACCCCCTAGCACCGGCTTAAGCAGTATTCAATTTTCAAAACTAATAACATGAAGACTAATGATGCCGATGGACCAGAAAGTTAATTTCAATCCTGATTTTGAATTCCTTCAAGATTTGTTATAGAAAAACTTCTTTGTCAGGTGATTGGCAACCCAGTGATGGTACCTTACTGGTCTCTAGGATTCCAGTTGTGTCGATGGGGCTACAACAGTCTGGACAACATGAAGGCTGCAGTAGACAGGACCAGTGCGGCTGGAATACCACATGTATGCATATTCAGGAATCATGTAGATACACCAATGAAATTACTAGACCATGTGATGTAAAACCTTTCAAGCTCCAAATTTATCAGGGTTAACCCTTTATCTCATTAATATTCATGCAAGAAATAATGACATCATGAACATTAATTACATACTTTTTTTACCATTTCAGAAACTAGAATCAGATCTATATAACAGAGCAGGCCCTAATCAGATGGCTCCTACAGGAGCTATCTGATCTGGGTCTACTCTGTTTGCAAAGTTGTGAAAAGGCATCTCTTTCAGGTAAAGGGTTAACTTTATGGTGAAATGGGATTCATACATTAAAAAATCATTTATCTTATTTGGATCCAAACTTTTTGACACCCTTAGAAAGATTTTGAGAAAAGGATAGACTTTATCTGAGAAGATGATTAGATGATAATTTTGTATTTTTCTTGATTTTTAGCTCGTCTGTTTCAAAGAAAAGTCGAGCTATTGTGATCACTGGGTTGTAGGCGTTGTCGTCGTTGTGGTGCAAAAACTTTAATGTAGCTCATTACTCGAAAATTATAAGAGATTTCAACATAAAGCTTCATAGGTTGGTAGATCTCATTGAGGAGAAGGCTACTACATAAGAACTATAACTCTTGATTTCAAAAGTTTTGAGTTATTTAATTCAGCTGACAAGCACCAAATCAGACGAGCATTGGTGCCGCAGGTGGCTCTCTTTTTTTAGCTCACCAGAGAACAAAGTGCTCAGGGTGAGCTTTTTGTGATTTCCTGATGTCCCTCGTCGTGCGGTGTGCGTCGTCCCGCGTCAACAATTTGAACCTTTAAAAATCTTCTCCTCTGAATCTACAGGGTTCTCATCTTTCATCTTTGGCACATAGCATCATCTGTAGGCCCTCTACAAAAGTTATATAAATTATGCCCCTGGGGTCATAATTGACCCCACCCCAGGGGTGCCTTGTTTTCTATAGAAACATATAGTAAAACTTTGAAAATCTCCTCTGACACTGGAAGGTTCTCAGCTTTCACATTTGGCACATAGCATGATGTTTAGGTCCTCTACAAAAGTTATATAAATTATGCCCCTGGGGTCAAAATGGACCTGCCCCATGGGTGGCCAGTTTTCAATAGAAACATATATTGAAACTTTGAAAATCTTCTCCTCTGAAACTGGTTTGTTCCTAGCTTTCATATTTGGCACATAACATCATGTTCAGGTCCTCTACAAAATTTGTATGAATTAAGCCCCTGGGGTCAAAATTGGCCCTGCCCCATGGGTAGCCAGTTTTCAATAGAAACATATAGTGAAAACTCTGAAAATCTTGTCCTGAAACTGGAAGGTTCTCAGCTTTCATATTTGGTACATAGCATCATGTTCAGGTCCTCTTCAAAAGTTATCTAAATTATGCCCCTGGAGTCAAAATTGGCCCCACCCCAGGGATGGCCAGTTTTCTGTAGAGACATATAGTGAAAACTTTGAAAATCTTCTCCTGATTGTCTGGTGAGTGATATCAGGGCCATCATTGCCCTCTTGTTTTTGTAACTGTCAGATCAGTGTCTGCTCTGTTTGCTTATAGGTCTAATTCTATAGTTTCTTTCATGGCCAAACATTCCTGTAATCATTTGCAATTACAAAAATCAGCTGATTGATATTCATGGTTTTATTATTTCTCACATGAATATCCATGTAGTAAAGGGTTAAAGCATTATTACAGGTTGGAATAAGCAGGTTGTCTACCATGTTATACATTTCAAAAGTGATGGCCAGATGCCCCATATATTATTTCCTGTTGCTCAAAGTTTTAGCTGTTTCAGGATGTGCAATATGGGGACATTGACTACATGGACGAGAGGAAGGACTTTACCTATGACCAGGTAGCCTTTGATGGGTTCCCAGAATATGTCAAAGAGCTGCAGACAGGAGGAATGCACTTTATCATCATTATAGTAAGTCTTTGTTGTCTGACTTAAAGTAGTATTATGACATTGGAAACTGTATGAAGGCTTAACCCATTCCCTCATATTGACACGTCTGTAAAAATCACTTTTTAGCTTGTCTGTTTTGAAGCAAAGTCAAGCTATTGTGATCACTGGGTCATAGGCGTTGTTGTTGTCGTCGTCTGTGTGCAAAAACTTTAATGTAGCCCATTACTCAAAAAGTATAAGAGGTTAGTAGATCTCATTGAGGGGAAGGCCCCTACATACGAACCATAACTCTTGATTTCAAATTTTTTTGAGTTATGGCCCTTTATTGTTTTCATTTTTTTAATTTAGCTGGACAAGCACCAAATCAGACAAGCGTTGGTGCAGCACGCGGCTCTTGTTTAAACTATTGTGATAAAAAGAGCATTTAATCCTATGGAGCAAATTCTCTATTTGTCAAAATGGTTTCAAAACTGCACACTTATAAAATATTCTTTTTTTCTAGTAAATGCTCCTTTTAAGTAGATTTATTCAAAGAGGTTGGGTCTAAAAATAGCTATTGAGGTAATGGGTTAAGACAGGACATCTGATACAGAGTTGAAGTGCTTGCTCCTGAGATTTCATTAACATTTTACCTGATAGAGACGCATGTTACGCATGGACAAATAGAGTAGACCCAGGTAAGACAGCCCCTACAAGATCAAGGTCTGCTCTGTTTGCTAATGGAATGATATAGATCTGAGTCTACATGGTCAAAATGTTCTTGTTTATAATGCTATTATAATAATTCAGCTAATGAATATGCATAGTCATTAATTCTTATATGAATATTCATCAAGTAAATGGTGTACGGAATACATAAATCTTTGCCATTACTTTGAATTCAGATGAGCTGTTAAAATGGTCTTCTACCAAAGTTCAAACTTAATCTAATGACACACTTGAAAGAGATGGAAAACAGTCCAAACCTTTGACAGCTGATTTCAAAATGGAATGGTCTATCATCGTTCAACGATAAGAGTCCATTCAGAATGAATGAAATAATTTAGAAGAGGATTATTAATGCAAACAATGCAGGCCTAACCATGTTTGCAAATACCAGTGTACTTGTTTCTCACATTCAAACAGTTAATTTATATTTTTTGTTGAGCAGAACTTTTGATGTATTCATTCAGTGTCATACAATATAGATCCTGATGCGATGTTCAGTTACATGGCATCTTATCTGTATCCAAACTCTTTGTGGAGATTGTCCATAGTATGCAGAATATTAGATATATAGTAGAACCTGTTTTAAGCGGCCATCAAAAAGAGAGGTCTAATTATAGATCTGTAAGGCAGGTGGTAGCTTAATGCAGGTCAAAAGTAATGCAGAAAGGAGCTTTCTGCATTACTTTTGCCCTGCATTAAGCAACCACCTGTTTTTTAAGACTCCTATGTTCAGGAAATGAATGACCGCTTAGGACAGATTCTATTGTATATATTCTTCTTTCAGGATCCAGGCATCATATCAAATGAAACCAACTATTACCCATATGATCAAGGTGTCGTTAAGGATGTGTTTGTAAAATGGCCATCTGGGAAAGGAGATGCAGCCTCTAAAACACCGGAAAACTACATGCTGGGATATGTAAGTTCTTTGAACTTCCAGGTTTAACCCTTTACCTTTTAACGCCTTGCAAACAATTCTACTGTTTCTGAAAGGGTCAAAACAAAAACAAAAAAAAACACTTTTAATTGGTAATTATGAAAATTTGATTTCTGAATATTCATGAAATCATTAATTCTTGTATAGATATTGAAGGGGTATAGAGTTAAATATTATTGGATTTTTTAAAGTAATGTAACCGTTTCAAGTTGGTTAAAACAATAGAAATAATGGTACAGCAGAACATGCCTTAAATGTTCATCAAAAAGAGGTATAATATTGATCTATGAAGCTGGTGGTAGCTTAATGCAGGTCAAAAGTAATGCAGACAGCTCCTATAGGAGATTCTCTGTATTACTTTTGCCCTGCATTAAGCAACCACCTGCTTTTTTAAGACTTGTATGTTCAATAAATGAATGACAGCTTAAATCAGGTTCTACTGTATTCTGATGTGCTTTACAAAAAAAATAATTTAATATGTTGATCAGATGTTAGATTTAGTCTCAAAATCCACATAAAAAAACAAAAAGGCTTAAATGTTGGAGTTTTTTTTGTTTTCTTCTTGAGTTTTTTCATCAAAGGAAAAAGCTATGATTACACAACTCAAGTCTGAAACAAATTAAAATAAAGGAGGTGCATGTCAAAATAATTTTAACCCTTTCCTTCATATAAACGTGTTTTCATGCATTTGCAAACAGTACACCCAGATCAGATGGCTCCTATAGGAGCTGTCTGTTCAGTGTCTGCTCTGTCTGTTAATGGAATTTGATAGATCTATTTCTTTACTTTCTGAAATGGCTACAATGTCCCACCTTCCATATTTCATCATAATTATTTTGCCCATGAATATTCAGTAACTATTGAAATTTGGAATACATATAGAACAGGGATAGGGTTAAGATATCTGAACCATTAAATTTTGAGCTAGTCAATATCAAGATCAGTTGATATATTTGAGATACTGTTTGTAGGCACATTTTCTATTAGTCCTTTGCTTCATATAAATGCCTTTTCACACCTTTGCAAACTGAGTAGACCCAGATCAGGAGCCATCTGATCAGGGTCTGCTGTGTTTGCTTATGGAATTGTAATAGATCTGACTCTACAATTTCTACCAATACCAAACAATCCTGTGTACATATGCCGTTATAAAGACACACATTAAATGCAGAGCAGTTATAACATGTACTAGTTGTTTTGTACAGTCAGGTTTCATGCGGAAATGCCGCATGTGATTGAGGCAGTAGCATACATATTAATACATGTACTAAAGCTGCTGATTTGCAACAAACTGCAGATCCCATCATTTTATTGCAGTGAATGTAATAGGTCTATTTTGTTTGCAAAATGTCAAAGAAAATGATACTATAAATTTTAATTTCTGCTGTAGGTGTGGCCAAAGGGAAAAGTGACTTTCCCGGACTTCCTGAAGCTAAATGCTACTCAAGACTACTGGATTGACCAGATTGTACAGTTCCACAAAACTGTGAACTTTGATGGACTATGGATTGTAAGTATTATACAATACTGATGCCACTTAAATTTGTTTAATATATTGTTGCCAGAATAAAAATAATGAAAGAAGAATTGCTTGAATTCAGTCAAAATTGTCCTCTTCTCAAAATTGCTGTCATATAATGCAAAATGTCTTTTTCTATCAATGTAATTTGAACCCTACCCCCATGAATATTTAACCCTTTCCTCCATATAGACGCCTTTCTACGCCTCTGTAAAAGTCACTTTATGAAACCATTGTGATAAAAAGAGCATTTGCTCCATAGGAGCAAATGCTCTAATTATCACAATGGTTTCAAAACTACTCAGTTCTAAAAAATGCCTTTCCTCTGGTAAATGCTCCTTTTCGGTAGATTTATTCAAAGAGGTTGGATCTAAAAATAGACTATGAGGGGAAAGGGTTAAGCAAGAATTCCTGACATCATGAATTCTAATTAACTGAGTTTTATAATAGCCACAACAGTTACATCATTTCATAAACTGCTAAGAATCAAATCTATGTAATTCTATATGCAAACAGCTGACCCTGATCAGACTGCACCTACAGGAACTGTCTGATCTGGGTCTTCTCTGTTTGGAAAGGGATGAAAAGGTGCTTGTATAAAGGAAAGGATTAAAAAAATGGTTCCAGCTAAAATGTTTGCTAACATAATCTGTTTTACCATTCGATTTTCTAAAGGTTAAATATTGGTAAATATGCCCCATTACTAACTTAATGCCTGATAAATCTTACTCTTGCATTAAAAACAAAATGTTGTTAGGTAGAGCTCTGTGGTAATGCATTTGTGTTGAAAATTTCACATTGCTTTTAAATGCTCAACCAAAGTGTTGATATTATTCAGAAAGAAAAAACACTTTCTGACAATTTATTTGTTGATTGCAAATCCATTGACATACTCTAGGACATGAATGAACCAGCCAACTTTGACACCAATGGCGAGAGGCCATGGAACTGGCCAGAAAAGGACAAGCCTTACTGGTCACTGAAGTGTACCCTGGACAACAATACATGGGATGTGCCACCATATAAACCAAGTATGCATAATGAACTTTGAATATTTCTTAAATATGTATATTATGACAGCAAGCAAGCAGATACCAATCTAAGCAAGGGTGGCGCTTATGGTTCGCTGTTGTCATCTATTCATCCATTTTGTATGTCGACCAGTCCTGTCTGTCTGTCTGTGTGACTCACATGGACGTGTTCCTTCTAACACCCTTGTAATTTATATGATTAGATTCAGTTACGTGTTCAAAAATACACATGATATAATTCCATACTCTTTGGAGAAGAGAAAAGTCGGGTTTTTTCAATATTTTTAGATTAGTCCCAAATACTTATGTGTTCTACATTATTAGAAACAATATCAGACTGAGTGACCGTATTTACTCCATAAATACTTTTTTGTGCCTTTGCAAACAGAGTTGGAGCCATCTGATTAGTCTCTGTTATGTTTGCTTATGAAATTGAATATTGATCTGATTCTACAGTTCCTGTCATGATAAAAATGTCCCCTGTCCATAGTGCCATTATGAATAGTTTTTAATTAATACTAATGATTTCATACATGAGTATTTATTGAGTAAAAGGGTTAACTGATATACAAGCTTTTGATTTTGTTCTCCAGGATCGGTGCTAGGAAATGTGTTGTCAGAGAAGACCCTGTGCATGAATGGTGTGCAGAATGATGGGAAGTATAAACACTATGACGTCCACAGTCTGTACGGAATGAGTGAAGCAAGGCCAACAATGCTGTAAGTTTATCTTTGTGCAACACAGTCATTACTTTGATTTCTTGTATACTATTTTGCCTAAATTTCTTATATATATGATTTATGAAAATACAGTAAAACCTGTTTACAGCAACTGCTGATATTATGTCTTAATTCTGGGTTGTTAACCCTGTCCTCCATAAATACGCCTTTCTACGCCTCTGTAATAACCACTTCTTGAAACCATTGTGATAAATAGAGCATTTGCTCCTATAGGAGCAAAAGCTCTATTTATCACAATGGTTTCAAGCTAAAATAAATTCTAAAATTTTACTTTTCTCTAGTAAATGCTCCATTCAAAGAGGTTGGGTCTAAAAAATAGACTATGGAGGAATGGGTTAAGAAAGGTGTTAGCTTAATACTGAATGAAAGTTTTGCAGAAACGTCCTTTAGGAGATTTCTGCATTACATTAGTCTTGCTTTTAGCAACCACCTGCTATTATAGACCCCCTTGTTCATTTATGTGGTTGCTATATGCAAGTTTTACTGTATATATATAGTTGTGGAATCTTTTTTTTTTTGTATCCCCCGCCATAGGCGTAGAGATATAATTTTAACATCATCTGTGCATTTATGCATCTGTCTGTCTGTCCATATGCAGTTTGCTAAGGGATATCAATTCAGCAAATTTGCGTTTTATATTCTAGAAATACATATATAGTAAATAAAGTGAATTATTATATATACTTTGCAGAGCTACAGATAAACATGCATACTCAAGTACTAAAATCATCATTTCTCCACCAAACCCTGTGTTATGACCACTCTTTAGAATCGTCTAAAGGGTTTGGTTGAGAAATCAAGAACCTTCACTTGAAAATGTTTCAATTTATGCATCTTATCTGGAGCTCTGCTTTATGTTATAAAAAAAATCAACCAACTGCCCTAAAGACCAGAATTATACCTCTTTGGTGGTTACTTTAGAGATTTTTAATTGTATGAGGATGCACATGTGTACTTACAAAATTTTAATGTGACTACACATGTCACAGGTGTTTTTGTATGTCTTAGGGGTATCCAGCAGGCTACAGGAAAGCGAGGTGTGGTCCTGTCACGATCAACGTATCCTACTGCTGGGCGTTCAACAACACATTGGCTTGGTGACAATGACAGCTTCTGGAGAAATTTGCACGACTCAATCATAGGTACTGAAAATTTGCAATATGCTTAGTAACTGTCTGCAAAATCTCTTGCCTGCTCAAAATATGTAACTATTTACCTCACATAAATGCCTTTTCATGCCAGTACACAAACAGAGAAGACCCAGATCAGATGTCTGATCAAGGTCTGCTTTGTTTGCTTATAAAAATATATAGAACTAATCCTAGTTTTTGTCTAAGCCGAAAATTACCATGAACTTTTTACTTTATAAAAGTTAATTTTCATGGAGTGATCAATTCATGCATAAATGAGGGAAATGGTCATATGGATTGCCTTCCATTTGTTATCAGAAAAATAATCTTTAGGTATCAAACAGTTTAATTTCTAATGAGATGTCCTGTTACTCATTGTAGGCTATCATAAAATCTCTTCTAGCATACAAAGAGATAACTAGAGATAAGAGATAACTAGAGCAATATTATGTCATTGTTTATATAAACTTTGAATTGAAATAAAGTAATAACATCTATGATTTGAATGTTTTGCTGGTATCATTTGGTTGATTCCTTTCAGTGCGGGAAACGGTTCACAAATATCCTTTGCAAACCTTGTAGACCTAGATGAGAAAGCTCCTTTAGGAGCCCTCTCAGGGTCTGCACTGTTTGTCATGTTAGGCTTTTCTTTTCAAAAGTCCCTTAATTTTCACAGTAAGCTTGACCCGTCTGAATTTTGGACCCAGTTGAAAATTCAGCATTGAAAGGGTTAAATATCATATATAAAATATCATATATAAATGAGCTTTAATTTATTGTATTAAGGACCAATATTAATTTAATTTTTTAACACATTCCCGACACCCAACTTTTTTCCACAGAATTAGCACCTGTAACCATTAATATGCCTGAACTGGGTATATAAGACAGGTTAATACCTATATAAGAGGAAGTCCTTTGATCAGCATCTGCACTGTTTGTCATAAATATTGATATATGTTTTATTGTGTTTTCAGGGATAATTGAGTTTAACCTGTTTGGTATACCTTATGTGAGTATTGTCTTTCTCTATTTAACTCTTTCCCTCATAGAGACAACTTTTGACATTTTTGTAAACAAAGAGTAGACCCAGAACTGTGCTCCTGTAAGGTGTCGTCTGATCAGTGTCTGCTCTGTTTACTTATGACGTAATATAAATCTGATTCTACAGTTTCTTCCATGGTTAAAAGTTGTAAAAATACATTTAATTATGACCTCATTCATTATTTCTTACATGAATATTCTTGGAATAAAGGGTTAAATCATTGGCATTGATATGGAAAGTTTAAATAACATTGTTTAACGCCCTACCTTATAGGATTATCTTTTCACACCTTTGCAAACAGGCTAGACCCAGATCAGAAAGCTCCTAGGAGCCATCTGATTTGTAATAATCTTTGCAAATGACAAGACAGAGTAACTGTACTTGCAGGTGGGAGCAGACATCTGTGGTTTCGGAGGGTATGGGCAGATGGAGATGTGCCAGCGATGGATGCAGTTGGGGGCATTCTACACCTTCAGTAGGAATCACAATGCTAGAGATAATCCGGTAAAATTACCATGGTGTCAGAAAAAGATTATGGCTAAGGAAAATAGATATAGTAAAACTGAACATTAAATTTAGTATAAATATCGATCTTGGAGACAAGTGACAGCTTGATGCAGGGTTAAAGTCTAGGAGCTTTCTGCATGACTGTCACCCTGCAGGCCTGCATTAAGCAGCCACCTGCCTAAAGGTATCTAAATTCTTCTCAACTAGAATTCCGGTTTAGATGGGTTTTACTGTATTTATACTTACACTTTAATTGGAAAACTAAACCTACCTTACCTGATGAGGAAGTTGAAAGTTTGATTGAGACTTTATCGAGCACAGACTCTAAGGAGTTTGTGGGAGATAAAATTGTTGAAAAGTATGGTTAAGCTATTTAAAATTGTAATTGTAACTCATTACCTCATAGGTTATTTTTAGATACAAACTCTCTGAATTAATCTACCGAAAAGGAGCATTAATAAGAGAAAAGGAAAATTTCAGAATTTTGTAACTTGAAACCATTGTGATAAATAGAGCATTTGCTCCTATAGGAGCAAATGCTCTATTTATCACAATGGTTTCACAAAGTGACTTTTACAGAGTCATCAAAAGTTTTAAATATGAGGGAAAGGGTTAAACAAAAGAGTAAACCCATGATCATAATTGTATCTTTAGAACTAGTCTGGCCACTACCCATGCCTTACTTAATCGTCAAAATCTGAACAAAGTGTTTTAACATTGTGAGGCATATTGAAAGAATTGTGTCCCTTTGAAAAAATTGAACTTTTCTCTGATCAGTTTTACATTTGCTTGTAGAGGATATGGTTGTTAACATCCTCAGTACTGTGCATTTGAGGGTTCTGGATTTGATATGAAAAAAGCCACTCCAACCAGCTGTATAGTAATTGAGTCACAATGCTGCAAAATAGTGTAGATCCTGATATGGCACTGTGTTTAAGTGCAAATATTGATTTTGTTCAAAACAGTTGCAATGTCCTTGCAAATGCTTTCTGCATGACTTTCAGCCTGCATTAAGCAGTCACCTGTCTCCAAGACTAATATTTATACTTAATTTAAAGTCCAGTTTAGAGGAGTTTTACAGTATACCTTTTATTTATGTTCTAGCAAAAGTATTGTTGCTCTTGCAGGATCAAGACCCTGCCATATTTGGTAAACATGTTGGTGACTCATCAAGACAGGCGTTTGAGACCCGCTACAGTCTTCTCCCTTACCTGTACACCCAGTTCTACAGAGTGCATGCCTCAGGAGGCACAATAATCAGATCTATGATGCATGAGTAAGTTCATGTACTGCTTCTTGTACATTGGAACCAGTTTTAACCGTTTACTCAAAAGAGGTATGGTAACCGTTTAAAACTTTTGCAAACAGAGTAGACCCAGATCAGACAGCTTCTGATTCTACGATTAAAAATTATTGTAATTATAAAAGTTAATGTAATTATTCTTCATGATATCATTATATCTTATTCATTGAATAAAAGATTAATTCATTACTCCATAAATATGCCTTTGCAAACAGAGTAAAACCCAGATCAGATAGCTCCTGCTGGAGCCATCCAATCAGGGTCTACTCTGTTTGAGTATAAGGTAATGGACCCAGAATTAAACTTCTTTTTAATGGTCGCTGAGAACAGATTTAACTATTTCTACTCATGACACTTAATTACGGAGTAAAAATTCTTTAAACTGACTGATCCTCTACTGCCTTGCTAATGAATTTCTTTATTTGTTATTTTCAATAAAATGATTCAGTTAATCAATATTCATATTGGATGGAGTAAATATTCATATTGGATGGGGTCTTGTATCAATATTCATATTGGAGGGGGTCTTTTATCAATATTCAGTAATAAATTTTGAATGACAGCATAAATTGCAGATAAAATTGTTTTTGTCTTGTCCACTGACCTAACAATATATGCTTTTACACAGAGCACATACAACTCATTTCTGTAAAGCTACAGTCAAGGTCACGGTGATGAAAGTGGTGTTATGCATGTTTTTGAAGGATTGAAAATCAAATTAGATTGCTCTAGGTTGTAAAGTTATCTTGCATAATTTGACAAACAACATGTGCTTCTGTTCCAGGTTCCCAACAGATAAGCGAACATGGGGTTTGGACACACAGTTCATGTGGGCTAAAGCACTGCTGGTAGCTCCTGTTCTTGAACAAGTAAGTGTTAGGTGCTTAAAAATGCTTTGTATGTGTGCTAGTTAAATGATGAAGTGGTCCATATTTTAGACAGCCATTCTCAGCATACATGTAGTGATGGGGTGTTCCTTAGAAAACAATTACATCAAAACGCATCAATTTATTGCTGTGTTTGTTCCATTTCATACCTTTCATGTATGGTCTATTTTTATTTGCCCATGATGACCTAGGCAGAGGATAAGGGATCAAATAATAACCAATCATTGTATGAAATTTTTCAGGGCCATTTTCAGAAAGATGTGTATTTACCGGATGCACGCTGGTATGATTTCTATACGGTAAGTAATCTATGATTCTGGTGTGAAGTACTAAATTAGAATGTTGAATTAAGTAAATGTTTGTTTTCTGAGTTTGTAGACTGGGTAAAAAAAAGGATGACTCGTTTTAGTTCTATGTGTCTAATCTAAAAAAAAAAAAACAGACAGAAGAAAGTTATTTACCCTTTACTTGTTCATGCAAGAAATAATAAATAAATGAATATCTGTTTCCTGATGTTTTGTAATGGCATGTCAGAAACTGAAGAAATGAGGGTCCATGCTTATAAAGCTTTTTAGTTCAGTCCGAGTTTGTACTCATGCTTTTGATTGGTCAGATTTGAGCTGACCAATCAAAAGCTTGAGAACAAACTCAGACTAAAGTAAAAAGTTTTATAAGCATGGATACTGATCTGTATAATTTCATATAGAGCAACAGATAAATGTGCACTCTCAGATTCTAAAATAGTCATTTCTCCACCAAACTCTATGGTGTCACCACTCTGTAGAATTTTCCCAAAGAGACAATTCTACCCGTACGAAAAAGTACGCCCGGAACTTAACCGGAGTACGCCCTGTATTTTAAGTGTATTCCGTCTTAACTTACAATGTGAATGAATGCCGTCTTAAGTGGCTCTTAGGGAGAATAGAGCTCGAAATATGCTAATTTTTTCCGCCTAGCAAGGTGGAAACCGCCTAAATAGCAGGAAAAATATTCCCCCTAAAAAGGCGGAAACCTCCTAAATACCAGGGGGAAAATCCGCCTAATTTTCCACCTAAGAAAGACTTACACGGAATAAAATCCGCCTAATACATGGAAAAATTCCCGTCTTAGCAGCTCTTAGGCAGAATAGGGCTCGAAATATGCTAATTTTTTACGCTTAGCAAGGCGAAAACCACTAAATAGCAGGAAAATATTTTGCCTTAGAAAATCCAGCTAGTACAAATAAAATAAAAAAAACTTAAAAATATACTTAGGGCTGTTCCAGGAAAAAAGGCCTGGGGGGGGTAGGAACGCCAGCCAAAAATAGGGGTACCACCAACACAATTTTATTTTTTTTACCCCCCCAAACAAGAGAATTAAGATAAGTCAGATACCCACAACCACTAGATTTATATTTAACTTGCCACCCACCACCAAGACAACTGAAATTTCCGATTCACTAGTACTTTCTAGATTTCTTTACCACTCAAAGCTTGACAAGTTTTACTATGAATGTGCTGTTTTCTGAATGGAAATCATATTGACAGCATATATTGTTTATGTATAGGTTAGACCATTGTTGAGCGTGACCAAACGATTTAGTTCCAGGGGGCATAGCCCCCGAGAACTATGTCGTTTAGTCGCGCTCAACCATTGGCTAACCTATTTAGCACTGGCTTGGGCTCGAGGAAAAAATCAAAATCAAATTCGCAATTTAACGTCATCGGGCGCGTGCTGATTTTCCCTCACTTCTCTTCGCACAAGACTGAAAACCATGATTGCGCCTGAATCCATTAATATCTTGGAAGAAGAGGAAGGAAAAACAACAAAGCTGGAAATTTAACGGCAAGATTTTAAAATTGTGTACAATTAAATATTCAACGATAATTTTAAATATTCAACGATAATTTCAATTTCAATATGATGCATTTGAAATAAAAGTTACTTTTAAATATTGAATTAATTTGATCTAGATCTAGATCATTTTATTAAGATTTTTATTATCTTATTTTGTTTAAAAAAAATTAATAAAGATTGTTTTCAACTTTTCACGCATTGATTAGATTGTATACAATAAAACCTATGTACAATGGTCAATTAAATACGCTATGCATTGTGCCGCTTTTTAAAGACAACTTTTTATGCTTGAATGCAGGTTAAATGTAACACATAACGCTCAAAATAGGAGCTTTCTGCATACCTTTAGTAATGCATTAAACTGTCACCTGTATTTAAAATTGCATATTCATTTCCCTTAATTGTCGATTAACCTTAGTTTTACTGTATTTCAGTGTAACCAGCTGATCAAGGCTACGATGCATTGGGGTGAAATATCACGTGAAAGCCTAGGATGTGACGTCAAAAAAACATTATAATGGTTGGTCGACAGGAACCATTGACTAAATAAACAGTTTGTTAGTTAGTCCATGGTTTTTTCAAAAAGAGTCGAACTAAACGATATAGTCGACACTATTTGTGGCATCTGATTGGCCGAGAGCTCCAAGCCATGTGCTAAATATTGAAATCATCTACTTTTTGTTGAGTTTGTACACATTACATTGGCATGCTGAAACAATAAACTATTTGCCATCTTGTTTCTAGTGTGGAATGCTTTTTTCCCACATTCCTAGTATATAAACATCTTTAACCTTGATACAAGACGTTCAATTATATGATCATTAAATTTAACCCTTTCTAAGGTGTAAGAACATAGCAGACATTAATTTTGCAAATATGAGCCATGACTGTTGATAACTTTATATCTAACCACTTCTTGATAGCCACTGTTGGTCCAATCTGTGAAATTTAATATTCCTGTGTTGACTATTTGTATGGCAGCAATTGAATATTAAGACAATCACATTACATTGAATTACATGATTACTAAATTTCTTTTATCGGTATATACAGAAATCAAATCACAAGAGATTGTTACAGTGTTGACCTAGATCAGCTGGTGCAATGAAAATCTGATCTGATCTACACTGCTTGCAAATTACCACCACCATCTTTAGATTGCCAATTTGTCTGGAAAGCAAACAAACTGGTTGCAGTGCATGTCCATACAATTTACATTCAGTTTATCCTGGATCTATTCAATATTACCAGATTAATTTCTTGTAAAACACAAGCTATTAAAACTCACACGTTAAAGATATGAGATTTGATTTAAAAGTCAGCATGGTATTATAACACTTAACAATTAGTTAACTTACTAGACATAGTTCACCTATAGTCACAATTTCTAATCATATTTACATTCAAACTCAAACTCTTTTTGTCATTATAAACCACAGGGTTCTCCCCAGGATTTTCAGAAGGCGAGTTGCGTCTTGGGGTGGGTACGGGAGGGGTGTCCCCTCCCGCCTTCAACGGTGAGATTTTTTTAAAAGTTCTTACTAAATGATGTAAATTTATGTATACCTGACAAATAAATGAAGCAAAAAATGCTATAGCATGTCAGGTAGATTTAGGAGATTTGCCAGGTAGATTCAACTTTTGGACAGGTAGATTTTATTGACACAAAGAAATATGAGAAGACAAAATCTTCTGCTAGATAATTATGTTTGATAAATACCGGTACCATTTCACAAACAAACATTTATATACCTAACCATATTATAATTAGCAAGCTATGCATATCCATACCATTACAGTGCTCTAGTTAGACTTTCAACATGGTAGGGCCCGCACTAATGAAAATTGGAGCACTTTCTAAAGTGCAACTTGATAAATGATAAAAAAAAAAATCTTTTCATATGTTCCAGAGATAAAACAATTCATGTTTGTTTATTATTATTTCAGATAATTATTTATGTCCATAACATCTTTGGGTCTCATCAGGCAGATCTTATGATCTTAAACTTTTACATGTAAACATAGTCTGCATGGTTGTCACTCAGTGGTAATTCCCACTCTATGTCTACATTTATAACTTTCATTCTTGATCATTTGTAGGATCACTTCCTAAGTAGGATTGGGTAGTAGTACTAGTACTGTAGTTGTCTCAAGTCTAGGATATCGCCTTCCCATTTTATGACCTCGGGCTATGAAAATGTCAATCTTTTTTTTTTTAGAAAGTGAATATTTTTTACCCTTCTCTTTCTGTTTTAAAATCTTTATAAGAACCTAAACTGGCTAATTCATTTTTCCAGAAATTATTTCCATTCAGACTTTCACACATTCCTGAGTGTTACTTTATAAGGCAAATATCTGGTCTGACTATTACTGAAAATGTCTTCATACACAGGTGCCATCTCAAACAAATAATGTTGTTGTTTTTTTTAAAGAAGAACTCTTGTTTGACATTATTGACTAACTAAAGAAGAGAAGGAAAAAATCAGCTAATGGAATAAATTTATAAATTGTAACCCAAATACTGGTTACCATCTTCAGTTCTAATTCATTAAGCTAGTTTATATTTTTTCTGAATCGGTACATGTTGACTAGTTCCTTTAACAAAGCAATATTGACAGACACAGATTTCTGGTGAATACTCAATATTACAGGGTTTTACCTGTGACTTGAACACGCTGTTTCAATAACTGAACATGTCTAGCGGTTTTCAGATGGTTCCCAAAGTCTACACAGCCGCGGTTTCCGTAATTAATTTGTTTGTTTACAGTATTAAACAAGGAACTCTCTCCCGGGAAGGTTTACTTTCACTTTCACGAAATCGCCAACTATCACTTTTCTTGTTTCTTTACTTAAATGTCAACGTCATTTCTTACTCTAGCCATCTTGGGATGAACTTATTTTTCACACTCTTATCGTAATCTCGGTCTGTGCTTTTCAATTTTGTCTTATATTCACATTAATTGGCAGGTACATATACCGAATTTCAGAAACGGACGCCATATTGGATTTGTTGAACGAACATTCGATAATACGAGCGTTTTGATTGGCTGTAGGACATGAGTCTCGTTATTCGATTAGCCGAGCCGAAATCTCGCTGTTGACGTGATGAACGTTATTAACGTGGATTTACTTGAAAACGGGAAAGAATATCGGCGACGATTTTTTCTTATTTGGGAAATTTTAAACAGAATTACCGTGCTTAATGCCCCCCCCCCCCCCTCCGAATTGAAATATTCAATAACCCCCGATACAACACAATTACAATTGAAAAAATCGCCCCAACCAACACAAATTTAATTCTTTATTACCCCCCACCAACAAAATTTTAATTCATCGCCGTTCCGACCCCCCCTGGCCTTTTTTCCTGGAACAGCCCTTAGACGAATCCCGCCTAAGCAGATGATTTCTTGGGCGGAAACCAGCGACCTTTTTTCTGGAAATATCCGCCTAAGAAAACCTGCCCAAAAATGTTTCAAGATTTTTTTTTCTGCCAATTATTGTTTTAGGATTTTAATCCTTTACTCCATGAATATTCATGCAAAAATTTATGACATCAAGAATATTAGAGTGCTCATGGACAGGAATTTTTGAGTTATGGTAGAAACAGCAGAATCTATATAATATCGTAAACAAACAGAGCAGTTCCTACAAGAGCCATCTCATCTGGGTCTACTCTGCAAAGGAGCATTTATAGAGTAAAGGATTAAGTCGCTTTAACAGTTTTTTCAGTCATATAAGTTAATAAATAATCAGTACTTCATCAGGTAAGTTGTAAGATCAACACTTCATTTACATCAAGACGTTTCTTCCTATTAAAAAACCCTACAGAATTAACACCTCATAAAAACTTAATTACTAAGGTTATAAGTCAGCAAAAACAGAAAGTGTTCATGATGATATGCATAAATAAACGAAGTGGTACTGATCATACCAGCGAGGTTGTGCAGACAATAGATTGGTTTAGTAGACAGACAAGCTGATTCCGGTACACCCCTCACAACTTTGTGGGTTTGGAGGGGGCACATATACAATGTATCATAATAACCATTACCGTACTTTGGGAATAATTGGCTTCGTGATATTTTCGCCACTTTGTCTCAAAATCCCAGTGTTTTATTTTGGTCAGTTTAATTTTCGCCATTCTGTGATTCAAGGGGCCAAAAATAAACACATGTATGAATCGAACGTGGAAAAGATAATTCTACCTTTGGTTGATTTCGAGTCTTCCAAGTTTTTATTGTTAAAACGGAAATACAAGGAGTACTTAGGAGATGTTGTTTCCGGCCATGTCTAATTCCAGGGATAAAACGATGGGTACCGGTATACGGTATATCAGTTAAACTGATAATTTGTTTGTTTCTGAGTCACGTGTTCAAACAATATTAATGTAAACTATTTGAATAAAATTAGAAAACTTAGAAACAATCAATTTGATTTTCTATGCCTTAAAAACCAGTAATAAAAGAAAGAGAGAAGACAGTTGTGTACAAGTTTTATATTATACAGTGAAACCTGTGAAAACCGGACCCTGTGTAAACCGGTTCACTCTCGAAACCGGCCGATTTGTTCGGTCCCGATTTTTTCCCTTCTTTTCCCATTATGAAAATCCCTCTTAAAACCGGACCCTGTGAAAACCGGATACCGGACGGGTCTCGCCAAATATTTGTCTCATTTCAACCCAAATTCACCTGTGTAAACCGGGTGCCAAAAACCAGCGGACCGGAACGTAATTTGCTGACTGGCCTCTCAACACGCTTATGCAACATGACACCTCGCGCCATTGTTTACACAGTGCAATTATCAATAGTCCGGATTAACGGTATGGCTAGGTATAAAATCCTGACCAGTTAATGAATAAGGGAACGAATGGAAAACTGTAAAAACAAATAACAGTAATGATCGGACTACAAACCTTACCTGCACTAATCTTGGAACAAAGTTTTGTTATTAATCAACAACAATTACAAATCCATTAATGATCTTATTTCACTTTCCTATCCCTTCTGATGCTGGCACACAAAAAAAAATCTGCTCAAAGATTTTGAAATCTTGTCCATTTTCCCCTTAATCCTGGTGAATGATTAATAAAAGCTATCACATTCGTACTTGGAGTGACCTCGAGATTAAATTTGCAACATCCTGTAACCCTTTGCCTGTTACGAAAGTTTGCACAATCATCTTTATTAAAACTTCACAAATTCGCTTATATTTCTTATAGAAATGATGACTAAGTTGCCATCAACAAACATCTTGGATACAGATCAGGTTCCGAGTTACTCGGCGTCTCATCCGGATCCAGTTTGTTGGCATACATGACATGGCGCTCGCGACCAGCAGATTAAGGGTTAAACGTGTATCATTTAGCTCTGGCTACCACACCCGTTTGTGTCACAAGGGAGAAAATGAAACAAGATAGGTTACACGTTTACAGATGTGTATGTGATGCTGGACGTGAATCAAACATACACACACTCGTGCATTGTTATTATGTCCACGGAGTCATTGAGGAATACATATGCAACACCAAAAAGTCAGTAGAGTATTTGTGCAGTTCATTCTTTCTTTATTTTTCTTTTTTCTTTTGTAAAAAACGACTCCACTTACTTTCGTCGTAATTCAGATCAGTCAAATATTTGTTTCATCTAGTTGCACATTAGGAAACTCATAAGGATGGGTGAATTAAAACTGAACAGTCTACACACACTTTACTGGTTTTCTCGTCAAAATTTCGAACCTGAAAAAACCGGTCACCTCTGAAAACCGGCCGATCGATCTGTCCCCGAGGGGGTCCGGTTTTCACAGGTTTCACTGTACAAACAAAATGGGGTCCCGTATTCCGCCGCATATTTTCAAACTTTTGCCCTTACGTCCGGTGACAATACATTATATTTCCCACGTTTAGAAGTTGATTTGTCAGAGTACACTTTGTCAAGTTCCTCGTTGCACAATGCCTCCAAATGGCAATCACTGTCACCAGAATTATAAATAAAATGAAACATCATTTTCTTTCGGTTTAAATAAGATAAAATATATTTGTTTTGGTTCGTCATTGTGCTTCTGTGGCGTGTCGACGTGTGTGAGCAAATGATTGAATTACACACTAAATATACAACAAACCCTGAAAAATTTCACTTTGTTCACTAACAAATGTCTTGCACTGTGTCCAAAATAGGAGAAGAAAATCATGTCTTGCTTCTGAACTTCCTGGCATAGCTTATCTACTCAGTCACAGCATCGTTGATGTCGCTGTCCCTAGGTGGCCCTTTGTTGTTTAAGCAGCACAATGCCGTGACAATGCCGTGACATAATCTGTAATGAAATTTTCTCTACCAATAAGTTTTACATAAAACACAAGTCACAAGGCCAATACCATTTTGACCCTATACCTAAAACATTAATACGGGTAAAGAATCATGAATGAACAATCCTGTTAATATTCTATCAAGCTCAGGTAAATTTGAATGCAAAATGATGCCAACAAAATTTAATAATTATTATCTGCTAGGTACATAAGAGAGTCATGCATCTTAACACTTTCCTTCATATAAACACATTTTCACACATCTGTAAACTATAGGAGCAGCCTGATCGGGGTCTGCTCTGTTTGCTAATGGAATTTGGTAGATCTCTTTTATTAGTTCCTAAAATGGCTACAATGTTCAACCTTCCATATTTCATTATAAGTATTTTGTCCATTTCAGAATATTCAGAAGGTATTGAAATTTGGAATAAACATAGAACTGGGAAAGGGTTAAAATATATACAGAGGTCTACATTTATATAACTTATAAGATGCATACATTTAAACATTATCAAGAATAGCTCCTTTATTTCTCCACCAAACCCCATAGTGTGTTCACTGTAAAAGGGTTGGTGGAAAAATGACAATTTTAGCATTTGGGTATGCACCTTTATTATAGCCCTGGTATAACTTAATGGATATGGCTTGTTTAAGGCAAATTTAATTAAAGCTTTTCATTTGTGTTTAACCCTTTCCCTGTTTTATGTTTATTGCAAATTTCAATACCTACTGAATATTCATGGAAAACATATTATAATGAAATACTGAAGGTGGAACATTGAAGCCATTTTAGAAAGTAAGGAAACATCAAAATCCATTAGCAAACAGAGCAGACCCTGAATAGATGGCTTCTCTAGGAACTGTCTGATCTCGGTCTACTATGTTTGCAAATGTGTGAAACAGTGTTTATATAAGGGATAGGGTTAATCAACTTTTATAATTGTAAATATTGTATTGGTCATGTACATACCCTTCAACACATCTACTCGCTGAATATCCAGTGGACGTCATACATCACCCTCCTTGGAGTTTGGTGGCAAGCTTATAACCAGCTCTCTCCCAACTGGCTTCCAAAGCAGATCTTGTGGCCTTCCTCAGCATGGTTCTTAGCCAGCAGACAAACCATCTAGAATAAAGCATGTGTGTAACTAATTGTAAAGGTATACTTGGGTCATCATTGTAAGAAATTTGACCTGTTTGTAGATCTATATTGCATCTATAAATGTTTACATCCAGCCACTGCTAGTAGACCCTAACCAGATGAACCAGACATAGGAGCAGGCTGGAGCTGCCGGTTAAACCCCACCCCCACCCCCACCCCCACCCCCTTTGGGCATTTTCAATACTTTATACAGAATACATTGTAGATGCATAAATATAAATGGGTATGTTTTGACTATATTTCATTTGCATCCCATTCTTAAAGCCCAATAAAGTGAAAAGGCTCTGTGCTTTTGGAGAAAAATTGAGAAATTGTTGTTGGGGACAGACAGACCGACAGTTGGGGACAGACAGACCGACAGTGATTCCAGCATTTCCCCCAGAGGCAGAGGCTGAGATTTAAAATACCCCTCCGATAGAACGTGTTTTTTTATTATGCCCCCAAAGCTAGGCTTTGGCGGCATATAGTGATCGCACCATGCGTGGGTGTGTGTGGGTGTGTGTACCTTTTGTCCGGAGTATATTTCCTTTGTCACATCAGCTACGGATACCAAATTTGGTGTGTGAGTTCATCTTGGGATGGCGGAGTGTCGCGTACCATTTTCATGTCACTGTGACCTTGACCTTTGACCTTGATTTTACAAAAAGCTTGTCCGGAGCATATCTCCTTTACCTTACCAGCTACAGATTCCAAATATGGTGTGTGAGTTCATCTTGGGATGGCAGAGTGTCGCGTACCATTTCCAGGTCACTGTGACCTTGACCTTGACCTTTGACCTCGATTTTAAAAAAAGCTTATACCTTACCAGCTACAAAAAGCTTGTCCGGAGTATATCTCCTATACCTTACCAGCTAAGGATTCCAAATTTGGTGTGTGAGTTCATCTTAGGATGGAGGAGTGTCGCGTACCGGTACATTTTCAGATCACTTGACCATGACCTTTGACCGATTTTACAAAAAGCTTGTCCGGAGCATATCTCCTTTACCTTACCAGCTACAGATTCCAAATTTGGTGTGTGAGTTCATCTTGGGATGGCGGAGTGTCGCGTACCATTTCCAGGTCACTGTGACCTTGACCTTGACCTTTGACCTCGATTTTAAAAAAAGCTTATACCTTACCAGCTAAAAAAAGCTTGTCCGGAGTATATCAACTATACCTTACCAGCTAAGGATTCCAAATTTGGTGTGTGAGTTCATATTGGGATGGAGGAGTGTCACGTACCATTTTCAGATCACTGTGACCTTGACCTTGACCTTTGACCGATTTTACAAAAAGCTTGTCCAGAGCATATCTCCTATACCTTGCCAGATACGGATTCCAAATGTGGTGTGTGAGATCACCTTGAGATGGCAGAGTGTCGCGTACCATTTTCAGGTCACTGTGACCTTGACCTGGACCTTTGACCTCGATTTTACAAAAAGCTTGTCCGGAGCATATCTCCTATACCTTACCAGCTACGGATCCAAAATTTGGTATGTGCGTTCATCTTGGGATGAAGGAGTGTCGCGTATCATTTTCAGGTCACTGTGACCTTGACCTTTGACCTCGATTTTACAAAAAGCTTATACCTTACCAGCTGCAAAAAGCTTGTCCGGAGTATATCTCCTATACTTTACCAGCTACGGATTCCAAATTTGGTGTGTGAGTTCATCTTGGGATGGAGGAGTGTCGCATACCATTTTCAGGTCACTGTGACCTTGACCTTGACCTTTGACCTTGATTTTACAAAAAGCTTGTCCGGAGCATATCTCCTATACCTTACCAGCTACGGATCCAAAGTTTGGTATGTGAGTTCATCTTGGGATGACGGAGTGTCGCGTATCATTTTCAGGTCACTGTGACCTTGACCTTTGACCTCGATTTTACAAAAAGCTTATACCTTACCAGCTGCAAAAAGCTGGTCCGGAGTATATCTCCTATACTTTACCAGCTACGTATTCCAAATTTGGTGTGTGAGTTCATCTTGGGATGGAGGAATGTCGCGTACCATTTTCAGGTCACTGTGACCTTGACCTTTGACCTCGATTTTACACAAAGCTTGTCCGGAGCATTTCTCCTATACCTTACCAGCTACGGATTCCAAATTTGGTTTGTGAGTTCATTTTGGGATGGCGGAGAGTCTTGTACCATTTTCAGATCACTGACCTTGACCTTGACTTTTGACCTCAATTTTACAGTCCGGAGCATATCTCCTATACCTTACCAGATACAAAAAGCTTGTCCAGAGCATATCTCCTATACCTTACCAGCTACGGATTCCAAATTTGGTGTGTGAGTTCATCTTGGGATGGCGGAGTGTCACATACCATTTTCAGGTCAATGTGCCCTTGACCTTTGACCTTGATTTTACTAAAGGCTTGTCCGGAGCATATCTCCTATACCTTATCAGTTACAGATTCCAAATTGTAATTTGTAAGTATTGGACAGGTATGCTTAGGCAAACAGTGTAGACCCAAATCAAACTACAGGGTCTACACTGTTTGCTACTACATTAGCATGAATCAGACATTATAAAGAGCTCTAAATACTATTCATACATGGGTAGGCCATGCTGTTCAAATACTTGCAGTGTCAGAACTTTCAGATGAATTACAGCATTATAACAATATAGACCCATATCAGACAGCTCCTGTAGGAGCTACTGGGTCTTCATTGCTTGCTTACAACACTACCTAAATCAGATGCTATACATGCTTATGCAAAGAATGTAGATCCATATTAGGTAACTTCTGTTGCAGCTGTCTAAGAGCCAGTGTTACATGAAACTTTGACCATGCTTTTAGAATTGACTGAGGGTATGTTTTTAACATTAAGGATCGACATAGGGTCTTTCTTAAGCGTTAAGAATCAACTTAACAGTAACAATCAACACAGTATGTTTTTTTTTAATATTGAAATTTGACCCTGTGTCTTTTTTTTTTAAAACGTTAAGAATTTACCCAGGATCTGTTTTTAACGTTGACAATCAACCCAGGGTCCTTTTTAACGTTGAGAATGACTTAGGGTCCTTTTTAACTAAGTTTTGACCCTTGGCTCTTTTCTTAGCTATCATAATCGTCAAAGGTTCTGTTTCTAATGTTAAGAACTGACTCCTGTGTCATTTTTAACAGCATCAAAATTTCATGTTACACCTGCATTACATTGTATTGTTTTTCCGCCAAAATGCATTTCGTGTCAAACACTTTGGGGGCATTTGTCACCCGTGACGACTCTCTTGTTGTTGTTGTTTTTACATGTAATAGTTACACAAACTCTTGTAACTCTTATGAGTATCAGTATCGCTATATTCAGTATTCAAGTATTAATGTCGGTTTTAGTTTCCGGAATGCGTGATAGTAAGGTAGGTAGCGATTGGACAATAATACGCAAACCCATGTATATTTGCTTCAGCCAGCCAATGAATATCTCCGATACTTCTGCGCAAAGTCAACTGAAACCGCTTTTAAATTTTGAAAGTTTGAATAAATAAATCTATTTCACATGCTTTTCTGCAATTAATATGAGGAGTCTCAAGTTGTAATATCAAGTCGGAATCACAGCGAGAGATTTAATTTTATCATTATCAAGAATAAGATGGTGGATGGATTTATAGCAAACTCGATCACTTACCGCCGTCGTAGACAGATTTTCCCCTGGTCAACTTTCACTTTCCTTTTCTTGGAAATCTCCCAGCATTTCCAAAGTTTTGCTCTCCCTCTCTCCAAGAACGGCTAAGGATTTGTCGTCCGAACAGAATATGACCGCAAACATTGTAGAATCGGCGTAAGCCTTTAAATGTTAGCTGTCGTCTTTGTTTACAAATTGAATCCTGGGACTTAATTCAATTATCGCCTAGGGGGATAAAACAATTGGGCTTTTGCGCCAGCATCCGTCACGTGACTATTTCTTCCAACCGTCGACCAATCACCGCTGTTTGTCCAGCGTAGTCACATGACACAAAATAATGGCGATTCCTTCCAGACCTTCGAAGCTGTGTGAATGGTCGAAGAAATCAATGATGTCTAGTACACGGAAAAGTAGACGAAAGGGGCCTTACTGCCAGCACAAAATAAATTCTGAAGACATTGCTATCCGATAGCGAAAGATTCAGCCATTATCATTAACGGTAGGTCGTGAGTCCCGAACTTAAATGTCCATTTAACCCTTTTACTCGTGTTTTCACTAATTTGTAAACAGAGTAGACCCAGATCAGGGGACTCCTATACGAGCCGTCTGATCAGGGTCTGCTCTGTTTGCTAATGGAAATTGATAAGATCTGTTTCTTTTGTTTCCAAAATGGTTAAAATGTTTCACCTTCCATACATGTACGCATCTATATGTCTCTGATTTCACTCATTGAGCTATCACACGATTTGAATCGCATAAACGGAAATGAAGATTTGACATTTGTAGCAAAGGGTAAAACTTGTTTTTTAGCCTGACATCCTTATTTCAAAATTGATTCAAGGAAACTTGAACAACGAGTTTGTGAAAAGGGGTGTCAAAAGTGATTTAAACATGATCTCAATCAATTTAGAAACTAGAAAAGTATCTCTATGAAATTGAGTACCAAAATTTATTTTAAATAGACTGTGGATCCAAATATTGTGCCTGTGTCAAACTGTTTTTTTTCATTTTTGTCAGGCCAATATAACTCTTGTTCTGCTGAGTCATTTGGGGAGAAACTTATATATAGAACATGCATGATGAGAAATAGGGTCATGCTAAAGGCCCATAATGTTTCACATTTTCTTTGTCTGGCCAAAAATGGTTTACTGATGCAATTAACTACAATTCTGGGTAATGGGGCTTTGAATGAAGTTTTGAGACGAAATGATTTAGTTAATTTATGGTACTTTTCAAATATAGATCCAGATCAGCTGCCTTTAAAAAAAAGTATGGCACTATACAAGATCTACACATTTGACACTTTACATTCAAGCAAACTAATCACAGTTGGTGTTAATGCATAACCTAAGGTGTGCATGCACAACTGATCTGAGTTGACGTTGTTTGAATGTATCAAATGTATTGTGTTTGAAAATCTCAAAGTATAATGGCAGTGGTCATTTACATGTAAATATGGCTAGGATTCTTTGATGAATTTGTTAATCTTTCCAGGATGATAGACTGCAGGCAGTTGGGGAGAAAACTAGACAAGATGGCTGTTCCTTTCACACAAGTGAACCAACGGATTCCATCCCAGGATATGTCAGTCAGGATTTAGAACATTTTCTATATACATGAGTAAGAGTACTGACCGAGACATTCCAGATGACTGTATGCTGGACTCAGATGTCAAGGTGAAAATGTTGTAGAGCTGACCTCTACTTCATCAACTATATCTGATAACGAAAATGACTCTGCAGAAGACAATGAAGCAGTTCTTTTACCATTGGCTCTTTTGTGTTGCTGTTGGCTCTTTTTACAACAATGTACAACCTTATTGGTGATGCAGCACAGCAGCTTTTGAATATTCTGTCATTTGTACTTCCAAGTGGACATATATTGTGCAGCACACTACATGAGTTTAAAACATTTTTTTGTTTTCAAAAAATTAAAAAACATCTTGTTTTCCTGGCTATTACTGCCCTCACTGCCATAATGCAGTAAAAGATCAAACAGTAAAACATTGTCCCATGGCACTTGTGGCATGCCATTTGACAGTGCTAGTTACTTCATTGAAGTGCTGTTAAAAGATCATACTTTATTTCGACAAGACAGTTTCTATAAAAAAAACTACAACATCGGTTCCAGCGACAAGTACCCCTTGGCAGTTATGCAGATATTTATGATGGAGAACTTTACCAATCACACTTTCAAAATGGAGGGCATCTAAGCAAACCAACAAATTTGTATTTTAACTTTAAATTGTTTAATACAGATGGTGCTGCAGTGTTCAAAAGTAGTAAAGTTTCAGTTTGACCATTGCCCTTAGTTATTAATGCCAACTTCCATATTAGCAAAGAATGAAGAAAGAAAACATGATCCTTGTCAGTCTTTGGTTTGGAACTAAGAAGTGATCAATAAGCACAAGATATTAACCCTTTACTCCATGAATATACAGGTAGAATTTAATGACAGGTTTTATTGGCACCATGAACAGTAAATTGCATTAATTTTCAAAATGGCATATTAACACAGAAACTTTATGCCATGGCAGAAACTGTAGAATCATATCTATAATTCTATATTATATCATAAGTAAAAAGAGCAGGCCCTGATCAGACGGCTCTTCTAGGAGCCATCTGATCTGGGTCTACTCTTTTCTCCGTTTGCAAAGGCACAGAAAGGCCTATTTATTGAGGAAAGGGTTAATGCTTAGTGAGACTTCAAACTTTACAGATCCAGCTCAGCCACCACGTCTGTGATGTGGCTAACAGTTCTTGATCTGTACAGTTTGATACATAACTACAGTACCAGTATTAATTAATACTCCTTGGCTTATATTACTATTGCATTCAGTAAGAATCAATTCACCTATTGCATTCTGGGTATTTTTTGTCATCTGAAATTATCAACTGCATCAAAAATCAAGAGATACTTTTAACTATTGGTCTGATTTTTGTAGGAATGGTGCCTAGACATTAAACATTTTGTACCTCAGATCAGGTCCCACTTTTTGTGGTTCTGATCTGGATCTTAACTGTTTGTCGATATACTCGTGAATGGGTACCCCATTTGAAGTGGGTTACTTTTTATGGTTGTCAAATTACCATAAAAAGTAACATGAAAGCCATGTCATGGCCCTTAATACAAAAAAAGGTCTTTTGGGGCATTGAAAGTAATTAGATCCAGACAATAATCACCTTAAATGTCAGAGATGCTTTATTTGATCAAAGACTACTTTTGTCAGAAAAAGTTTGTTTATTGTTTATTTCTAAACTGCCCGGGTTGAAATGTAAGATCCACATATTTGACTATAAAAGGACTAAAGTCTGTCTAATAAACCTTTGCTAAAATGCTAAGTCTGAAATTCCACCAAGCAAAATTAACAAAGACAAAAACTCCATCTAGTAAAATAGACCAAGTCGAAATTCCGTCTAAGAAAATCTCAAGAATAGTTCAATGTCATTTTTTCCTGCTAGTTTGAAAAGTAAAGTTTATTTTTCCGCCTTACTACACCGGAAAAAATCTGGCTTATAGTTTCCGTCTAAATTGTTATAATTTCCTGCTAAAATTAAGGCGGGAATTCAGATTTTCTTAGGCAACTTTTAGCAAAATTCCGTGTCCGTGTAGTGATAGCAGGAAAATCTGATATTTTGCCATTTTCAGGGCGTAATCCGTCTAAATTCCAGGCGTATTCCGCTTAATAATTTCGTACAGGTAATGAGTGGTCACAGAAGTGAAGGAGTTATTCTTGAAAATGTTTTAATATACGCATCTTATATGGACCATCGTTCATAAGAAAACAGAGCAGACTCTGATCAGACATCTCCCACAATCATAAGGCATATCTATCAGGTAGAAGGTTTGACTATTATTCACTGTTTTTTGCCATCAGTCTCTATTCATTAATTTCTATGATTAGAGCAACTTATTTACTATAATGCATGTACAGACAATAAAACCTCTCTATAACGACCACTAAATTATGTTAATTAGTTGGTATTTAGTGCAGGTGGTTGCTTAAAGCAAGGTGAAAGAAAAACAGAACACTCTTGTAGGAGCGTTCTGTTTTACTTTCACCTTGCTTTTAGCAACCACCTGCCTTTGACACAAAACACTTGATGTAATTTAGTGACCATTATAGAGAGGTTTTACTGTAGTATGATATTTGAATAAAGTTAAGTTTGTAAGATGTTTTTAAATTAACCATACTCTTATGTTGCCTATGTAGGGTAGTGAGTTTGTGTCCCGGCAGACTTTGGTGAAAGTAGATGCTCCACGTGATTATGTTCCCCTGTTTGTAAGAGGGGGCTATATAATACCTATGCAGGACCCAGCCAACAACACCTATTTCAGGTAACCATTTCTGGTCAGAATTTCAATATTCCCTTCTTTCAACTCTTTCCTTCGTACGAATGCCTTTTCAAGATGTGCAAAAAAAGAGTAGACCAAGATCAGCACCCTCTGATCAGGGTTTGTGTGTATAATACAGATCAGATTCTACAGTTCCTGCCTGAGCTAAAATGTTATGTATTCATGAGAGCAGATCTTAATTTTGTTGCATGTTAATATTCCCATCAAAAGACGGGCCATAATATATGAAACACTGTGGCAGTTAGTTAAGTGGCTGGGCGGACGGTTTCCAAACAATTGTCTGCTCTCTGACTTGAGCAGTTTCTATTGGATTTTCACCAGACTTAGTGAATATATTAGTGTAGTAATTACACCTTGGCCAATTTGATAACCAGGTATTTTTTCTAGAGTTGTAGCATTTGAAAAATTACCTATTTTAGCTTTATCCCCTCCCTACGTCAGAGTTTATTCAATCTCAACCAAATTTTATTAAATTGTTTGTGGTCTTAATATCTTGGCCTAGTTTGATAAATGGCCCCAGACACTTTAGAATTACACTAAAATTATCTCGTAGCCGTTTGGCTGTTTTAGTCAGCAAATTTTGATCTTATCTTCACCAAACATTTTGTATAATCTCAGGTAACGTTGACTATCAGCCATATGAGCTCTTGCACTCTTTAGAGTTGTGGCCCTTAAATTAGCCAGCATTACCTATTTCAGCCTTGTCTGCTCTCTTAGTCAACCATTTTTTGTCCAATATTCACCAACATAGCCAACTTTGGCCATCAGTCCAATGTCCCCAGGGACTTTAGAGTTATAGCTCTTGAATTAGCAAAAATTGCTTATTTTGCCCTTGATTGCTGTGTCAACCAGTTTTAATCCAGTCTTCACCAAACTTCATGAAATTGTGTGTGACTATATCATTTTGGCCAAGATTTATAAGCCACCAAATGGCCCCAGACAGGTGTATTTTGTGTCTGTTTGGCATTCTTGTTTTAAGTAATAAATTTTTAAATATTCAATTGATGTACACTGTTGTGCCTTATTTATGTTTCAGTCGCCAGAATCCCATGAAACTCCTAGTTGTCCTTGATGATGATGGAACAGCCCAGGGAGACCTGTTCTGGGATGATGGTGAATCAATAGGCAAGTAGACATCTCAATTATTGTATCTGAATTTTATTAACTCTTTACGTGTTCTATATTTATTCAAAATTCCAATACCTACTGAATATTTATTGAGAAAATAGTTAAAAAAAATATGGAAGGTGGATTATTGTAGCCATTTTATAAAGAGAAAGTAAAGAAACATCTTTCAAATTCCATTAGTAAACAGAGCAGACCCTGTTCAGATGGCTCCTATAGGAGCCATCTGATCTGGATCTACTCTGTTTGCAAATGCTTGAAAAGACGTTTATATGAAGGAAAGAGTTAAATCTATATTTTTAACATATCATATTCAATAATATTTAGAAGAAGCTCAGTATCCAACCAAAAATCCTTAGAATACAGAAATTGTATTAATAAGTACATTCACACTAAATCTTTTAAATTCAACTCTTAAATTTATGACATATCCTTATTAATGATACTGTTTTGAAACATACCTAACATTAACAAACTTGAATGGTGATGTCATTATTTCTTGCATGAATATTCATAAGGATTAACACTGGCAACTTCACCTGTTTTTGAAGAAAAAAATATGAGCTATTGTTGTAACTTCAGCATCCACATTGTCATTTTTGTCACCATCATTGTCATCTGGAAACATTAAGGTTGGCTATTACTTCTTTACTATTCATGCAAATCTTATGAAACTTCACATACTTGTTCACTGCCAAAATGACTGCAATTGAACAGATGGGTGTTGGCATCCGCATACAGTGCTCTTGTTGTCTACTACTGCTTAGAGTCTTATCATTAACATAAATGTATTTGCTTTCCTTGCAGACACATATGAGTCTGGCAACTACTTCCATGCAAAGTTAACGGCTGATGAGGTAACAGTTTACTTTGTTTCTTTGTATGTCACCCTGTATTAGCCCTTTCCCTCATAATAAATGCCTTAATTTTCACACAATTGCAAACAGTGTAGGCCTGGATCAGACAGCTCATATAGGAGCTATCTATCAGCATATGCACTGTTTGCTAATAGAATTTAACAGATCTGTTTCTTTAGTTTCTAAAATGGCTACAATGTTACACTTTCCATATTTCATTATTACTATTTTGTTCATGAATATTTAGTAGGTAATGAAAATTAGACTATAAAATATAGAACAGAGAAAGGGTTAAGCAGCCACCTGTCTGGCTAAATAGAGGGATTTTACTGTGTGCATGTATTTTAGTCACAAGCATTCCAATTAACCCTTTCCCTCATATAAACATGTTTTCACGAATTTGCAAACAGAGTAGACCCAGATCAGACGGCTCCTAGAGGAGCCATCTGATCAGGGTCTACTCTGTTTGCTAATAGAATTTGAAAGATTGGTTTCTTTGTTTCTAAAATGGCTACACTGTTCCACCTTCCATATTTCATTATAACTATTTTGTCCATGAATATTCAGTAGGTATTGACATTTGAAATAAACATACAACAGGGAAAGGGTTAAGGATTATGTTCATTATGCTGCCATTTTACTGATGTCTTAGAAATGTCATTCTAATGAGAAAATTTATTGCAAGTGGCCTTTAGTTTGGAATTGTCATTTCTAAAACAATGAATTCAGAGGGTCAGTTTTTCATAAACCTATCTAATCCTGGTTTACTGTGACCTTTACAATTACAGATTGATATTGTACTCATTTTGCTGTTTGCAGGAAACTTGCCTCTTCTTCATACATTACATTGAATTTATAAAAAACTTTTCAGTATTCAGTTGCCATGACAATCGACCATGATGGATTTGAAATGTCTTCGCTTCACATCAGGGAAATTAAAATCTATGGGGCTCTGCCAGGGGTCAAAAGAGTTGTTTTTGATGGCACTCATGCCAGCTTTGACCTAGATACAGAACAGAATGGACAGGTAACACACATTTCTTTAATGATTAAACGTTTCCCTGTTGAGTATTCATGTAATGACATTGTGAGCATTTATTAGCTGATTTTTTATAATGCCATATGTACACATGAATTCTCTATATTAGTAGAAGCTGTCGAGTCAGGTCTATTATAATTAGGGCCCTGCACTGAAAATGCAGGAGCCCTATAGGAATCACATTTTCTGTCTGTCCATCTGTCTGTCCTTCCATCAACAATTTTGAGGTGATGCAATGACTCAAACAGTATTTCACATTGGTTTCATATTAAGGGCATATGCTTAGTATCATCAGAGGAAGACACCTATAGTTTTTGGGTTGAATCAGATCGCTATGTCTAGAGTTATTTGCCCTTGATTCATCCAAAATGCCATCAACTTTTGTCAACACTTTTGATGTGACTCAACAACTCTTATCAAAAATGCTATATTCAACAAAAGATCATCTGCAGGGCCTTCTCTGACTTAGTTAGTTTTCTTGATTTGTAAGCAAACAGTAAACCCTGATCATGCAGGAGCTGTCTGATCTGGGTCTATTCTGTTTGCAAATGTGTGAAAAAGCATTTATATGAAGTGTCCTGTTGTTATGGTTGATAGTATTTACTCCATAGATACGCCTTTACAAACATGGTATTGGTTCAGCCTTGGGTGTCATTGTAGGTGTTATGAGTGTGCAAAAACTTTGACATTGTGTCACAATTTCAACATTGGTGAAGCTATCCTTGTGAAATATCACCTGTTCGTTCTCCATCAAAACAACTACAATCTGTTACTCTATTTTGTATATTCAAAGAGTTATGGTCCTTTAATACAATGAAATTTGTAGCAACAGATTGGCATTGTCATGATGTGCTCGTTTTAAAGATTTACAGATGTGTACTAAGATATGTATGTAATAAATTTGGTTTTACATTCAGCATATTTGGATGCAAATAAATTCATTGGGTCGACAAAAAATTTGAACCAGCAAATAGTTCAAGAAACCTTTTTTCATATGTTTTTAATCATGTAAAAGTTGCTTGTGTATTTAAAAATTTAGATTACTTAAATGTCACATTATGTTTATATAAAGTTGTGAATATCGAATAATTACATTACATGTCTTGTCACTTTTCCTTTATTTCAGAACTCTAGGAATGTTATGACAATTTCTGATATCTCAATTCCACTGAGCAGAGACTTTACAGTGTTCATGAGGTTAGCTTTGTTTTCACTTTGAACAGATGAGACAAAATATGTTGTAATTGTTTCATGTCATTGTCTGGACTAAGTAGCTGTAGTCAGACTTCTGTTAACCCAATTCACCATACTGATGCAACCCAATTCACCTTATTGATGCCTTTTGACGCCTCTGTAAAAGTCACTTCTTGAAACCATTGTTATAAATAGACCATTTGCTCCATATCAGAGGACTCCTGCAGGAGTCTATTCTGGGTGTACTCTGTTTGCAAAGGTGTGAAATAATGGGTTAACCGTTTCCTTGATAAAAATGCATACTTAAGCTAGTGCAAAAGGAGTACGCCCAGATCAGACAGCTCATGTAGGTTCTATCTGAGCAGGGTCTGCTCTTTTTGCGTATGGAAAAATATCTAATTATACCCTCGCAAACTTTTTTGTAGGGGTATACCGGAATCAGCCTGTCCGTTGGTCGGTCATGCGGTTGGTTGGTTGGTCCGCCCGCATTTGAACATGGGTATTTTGTGTTGCAAACTCTTCATTCAGTTTTATTCAGTATTAAGTTATTGAATTTATATATGGTATACAATGTCATAATAACCATGAATGGTAGGTGTGCAAGACACAATTTTCATGTGTTTACTGTTGGGCATTGCAGAATTATCTCCCCTTGTACTTTTCTGTCATTTTGGCATGAAACTTTGGCGTCACAAACTCCTCCTTCAGTTTTAAAGTTATTCAGTGTATAAGTAGTAAACATAATAACCATGAACAGTAGATGAGCACCACTTAATTTTTATGTGTTAAGGGCTAGGTATTGCAGAATTATCTCCCCCTGAACTTTGGGTATTTTTTGTCATTTTGGCATGAAACATGGGGTGATACTTTCCATACATAGTAACCACAAATAGCAGATGTGACACAATTTTCATTTGTTTAGCACTGGACATTGCAAAATTATCTCCCTTTGAACTTTATGTATTTTTGTGTTTTTTTCCTATTACATGGGTAGTTGGTGTCACAAACTTGAATTTGCAATCAAAGCTGCCATGCGGGGATATTTATCACCTTTAGTGATAGTTCTAGTTCTTCCTGCCTTTGCCAAAGATTTTTTTGTTCTCTGTTGCCTAGTAGTTATGGTCCTCAACTGACAATCACTAGGCCCCTCACTGCTGTGGTTCATATCCTGGCCTGGGCATTTGAGATTTCTTGTGAGGAAGCCCTCAAGCTGGCTTGTGGTAGGTTGGTGGGCCTACCCATGTGTTCTTCTGTCAAGACACAATGTAGTTTCTTCCATACATGGAAAAAACATTGGGATCTTCCTACAGGAGATGTTCCGTCTGAATCTTCTCTATTTTGGGGGGTGGGGGGATATTGGTTTTTGGTTTTGCTCTGCCTGTCTGTTGGTTGGTTTGTCTCTAACTTTAACATTGCCAATAATTTTGTCGCCATTCAACATACATATACTTCAAACATGGCATGCATGTGCAACTTGTGGAGGTGAACATTTTAAGGGGTGAATTATTAAGGTCAAAGTCATACAACAAGGTCAAAGTTCATATTGAAGGCATAGTGTTTCTCAAACACATCTTGATTTTTCATAGGCATGTACATTTGATGTACTTTCTTGTCATGTCACTGTGTGTTTTGTATGAGGTGTTTCCTGCATGACTCATACATGTACTTTTATTGCACAATCTGTTCACAATGGTCTATGACTGAGATTGCAGACCATGGCATTTTGTATCCTGTCATTAGCCCTTGTGTGACCTAGCTGTCTGATCTGGGTCCGTTCTGTTTACAAAAGCTTGAAAAAGCATTTATACGAGGGGACAAGGGTTATTACAATAATAAATGAATTGACATTCATAAAAGGTAGAGTCTGGCTTGAATATTCATGAAATATTATACAGGATTAACCCTTTACTCCATGAAGATTCATGTAAGAAATATTGACACCATGAACATAAATAAGATTCATTTTTATGGTGGCATATAAACACATGAAATGTTGGCCATGGCATGAACTGTAGTAATATCTATACTATAGATACTGTAGGAGTCATTTGATCTGTGTCTACTCTGTTTGCAAAGACTTAGAAAGGCATATTTATGGAGGAAAAGGTTAACTGATGTTCTGACAGAATTTTGATTAGCATTTTGTCTTTGTCATAAATGAAGTCTTTATTTTCTGTTTTATCCCCTCTAAAGCCATGATGATTCTGATGAAACCAAGCACCTTGACTGTTACCCAGAAACCCAGGGTGGGGTTGAGCAAGTTACCAAGGCAACCTGTGAAGCCCGGGGTTGTATCTACAACAAAGCTGCCACAATAGGACCAATGTGTTATTTCAATCTCACCAATTATGGCTACAGAGTTGTTGGTGACCAAATTGACACAGATTTAGGGTTCACTTACAAACTGGAGCATAAGGGAACTCCTAACCCCTACAGTAACAGAGGAAGTAGGGATATACAGAATGTGAACTTCACGGTGGAGATGAGAGGAAATGATGTTCTGAGGATAAAGGTGAAACATTTACTATTGTCTTCTTCATGCTTTGATCAATGATCATGATTTTAGAATGGGCTGCTAAATTCAATGTCAATGGCACAGTGGCAATATCCGTGTCCTGTGGAAACATTTGGATATCCTACATTACAGCTTGTAAATAATAAAAGATTTTTTTTTAACCCTTTCCCTGTTCTATATTTAATGCCATATTTCAATAACTAATAAATATTCATGGACAAAACAGTTATAATGAAATATGGTAGGCAGAACACTGCAGCCATTTTAGAAAGTAAAGAAACAGAATTATCAGATTCCTTTAGCAAACAGAGCTAATAGGACTCCTATAGGAGCTGTCTGATCTGGGTCTAATCTGTTTGCATATGTGTGAAAATGTGTTAATATGAAGGAAAGGGTGAACCCTTTGCTTGATGAATATTCATGTAAGAAATAAAAACATCATGAATATTGAGTAACTGAATTTTTATATTGGAGTATAAAGAAGGGAAACTTTGAGCATGGGAGAAACTGTAGAATCAGATCTATATATTATTTCATAGCTACAGAAGCAATTTTGATCTGGGGCTACTATGTTTGCAAAGACTTAAAAAGGTGTATCTATGAAGTAAACATGTTAATATATATTTTATTTACACACCTACATTTCAGTTAATCGATGCCAACACTCAACGATATGAAGTTCCATTTCCATTAAACATGGCATCTAACAAAGCAACAAACCCCAGATATGAGGTCAAGGTCACCAGTCATGATCCCTTCAGTTTCCAGGTCGTCAGGAAGAGTAATGGAGAAATTCTGTGAGTAGACATAAAGTGACATATCTATAGAGTAAAGGGTTAATCCTGTGTTACCTTTTATTTCTTGTTGAACATGTGTATTTTGAATGAATCTGATTTCTAGGTGAAGGGATTAAGCAGCCACCTGCCCTATATACCAACTAATTAACACAATTTAGTGGCCGTTATAGAGAGGTTTTACTGTACTGGTGCTAAACTCATGACCAGTCAAAATACATTGTTAGCTCATCTGATTTTTCAAGCTTTTCTTAATGAAATATTTATGTAAGAAATATTGACATCATAGATATTAATTTGATTATTTTTATAAATGCACATGTACATTTCATCACAATTTGACATCAGTACATCCATCTCTTAAGGACTTCGTACCGTTGTTCACCATCAAAACAGCTACACTCTTGGAAGGGTCATTACTCAATCATGTATACATGAAGGGTTATTGCCCTTTAAAACATCATTTTCAGCTATAGATGAGTGTTGTTTTTTGTGCTTTTTTTCAGCTGGGACACAGGAGTGGGTGGACTGACATTCTCTGATCAGTTCTTACAACTAGCTACAGCTCTACCATCCAACTACATCTATGGGTTTGGTGAGAATGTACACCACTCTTTCAAGCATGATCTCGCTTTCAGAACATGGCCTATGTGGTCTAGGGACCAGCCCGTCGGTTGGGGAGTGAGTATTTAAGATTTATAAAGTAATGTCTAAATGGTCAACTTAGTAAAGACATAGCATTGCCAGAAGTAGTATAGGTTTCTACTGCAATAATGTTTATAAAGGGCATTATAGTCTGCGGAAGACAGAAAACAACATATCACTCTATTTTTCCATTGTCACCTTAAGGTATGGGCATTGGGTACAGAAAACCGGTAGTATGGCTCCCAATTCTTACATTGTTACATTAATGGAAATGCTTACACTGTTTCTACCAGACTTTACTCTGTTCTTATAATCATATTAAATGTAATTATAATTATAGCTAGCAATAGGCCAATTAAATGTTTACTCCATGGAGACACATTTTGGCACCTTTGCAAACAGAATAGACCCAGATCAGACAGCTCCTGTAGGAGCTGTCTGATCTGGGTCTGCTCTGTTTGCTTATGAAATAATATGAATCTGTTTCTACAGTTTCTGCCATGGTAAAAACATCCCTTGTTCATGGTGCTATTATAAATATTCAACTAATAAGCATTCATATAGTCATTATTTCTGACTTGGATATTCATGGAGTGAAAGGTTAACGTTTATATAGAATATCGAAACCGTTTTGAGTTACTAATTTTCAATGCATAAAATTCATTAGATTTCTATATACACTCCTGCACAATCCGTATTTTGGATTTAGAGAAAGTTATTTGTCTATTTCAGACCAATCTGAACCATTATGGAGTACATCCATTTTACACATGCATGGAAAATGGAGGCCACTCACATGGAGTGTTGCTACTAAATAGTAATGCACAAGGTATGTTGTCCTATCAAACAGCACAAAGATAATATCTTTAGCATTGAGTATAAAACTAATAACTAGTCTTTGACCCTTTACTCTATAAATACACCTTTTAATGTCTTTGCAAACAGAGTTGACCAAAATCAGAAGGCTCCTACAGGAACTGTCTGGTCAAGGTCTGTCCTTTTAATAGCAAAATATCTTACCTGTTATGAATCTGCTTAAGCTTATGTCTTGTGTAGATTCTCATCTGTATGGCAAAACTTTGCAGTATCCATGTGCCAGTATAAACTGTACTCGTAATTAAATCAATGATGTCAATATGTGTTACATGGATATTCATAAGGTTGATCTTTATAAGCATTTGAAATAATTGTTTTCCTAAAACTTTCGATTTTTCTTTCATTTCTATTGAAAAATGGTATCAAACAGTTTTAACCCTTTCCCTCATATAAACATGTTTTCATGCATTTGCAAACAGAGTAGACCCAGATCAGACGGCTCCTAGAGGAGCCATCTGATCAGGGTCTACTCTGTTTGCTAATAGAATTTGAAAGATCTGTGTCTTTACTTTCTAAAATGGCTATAATGTTCCACCTTCCATATTTCATTGTAACTATTTTGGCCATGAATATGCAGTAGGTACTGAAAAACGGAATAAACATAGAACGGGGAAAGCGTTAATGCTGATGAGGCATTTATATCAGCATATCATCTTGATGCAAAGGTGATTACGAGCTCACCCCATAGAATGTAGTTACTTCAGTTTTTAACTCTTTACTCCATAAATACGCTTTCTACACCTTTGCAAACATAGTAGACCCAGATCAGACGGCTCATAGAGGAGATGTCTAATCAGGGTCTTCTCTGTTTGCTTATGAAATCATAATAGATCTGATTCTACAGTTTCTACCAATACCATGTACATATGCCATTATAAAAATCAGCTAATTAATATTCATGATGTCATTATTTCTTGCCTGAATATTCATGGAGTAAAGGGTTAACTCTGCCTTTGACCTGTAAATGATATATAATGCTCAAAGGAGTGTTGCTTACAGAAGATGTGTAAACAAAGCAATATAAAGACTTTTTATAGTTTTGCTCAGTTTGATGTTATAATGCAGTTTATTGTTTTCACGAACATTTGTACAACCATATAGAAAAATATTCATTCACATTGATCTTCCAAAATATTTCAAATTATGTTTGCTGTACAACAGATTCAACAGTTATTTTGTGAAATCTGGTTGACTTAATCCTTTACTTCGTATAAAATTCACATTTTTATGCCTTTATAAAGAGTAGATCCAAATCAGTAAGCTCCAGCCCAGGAGCTATCTTGTTAGGGTCTGCTGTCTTTGCTTATGAAGTAATATAAATATGATTGTATGGTCATTGCTCATAAATGACTAAAACATATCAGGAAAGATATTTCTAACATGAATATTCACGAAGTAAAGGGTTTATAGTGCAGGGCCGTACCCAGAATTTTTTTGCTGGGGGGGCCTAGTTGGGGTGGGCACGGGAGGGGTGTCCCCTCCCGGTAGTCGAAATTTTTTGGTATGCCGCTTTGAATGATGCAATTTCCTGCTATCTGAATCACTCTATTAAGATATAATTTTATGTTATAATATAGGAAATCGGCTCCTTTTTACACCTGGATTTCAGTGTATAGACTTAAAGCATGATGAATTATCACCAATGTTTCAATGCAGGGACTTCATACAAACTATACTAACACCAAAAGTTGTGATCAAAGCTAAAGTTTTTTTGCGATTGACAGATACGCATATGAACATGATTAAAGTTTTTTTGCCATTGGCAGACATACAGACACTTAATTGATAATACTTAAAGGTTTTTTTTTGCCATGGACAGACTCTGCATTATTCATCTCAGAACTAGCATCCGCTTATGTCTTTATTCTAAATGTGAAAATAACCCTGATCAAAACTACAAACATCAAATGTTACAGTTTACCAAGAGGGTCATGATGGCCCTTAATTATTCGCTCACCTGGTTATAACAGATTTATGTATACATGTACAACGAAAAAGACATTCCATTTTATCTTATTTTACGATAATATTTTGGCTGATTTTATAGCCCTTATTCGGGTATATTCCCAATAGCAAAAGGTGTGTTTTCCCCCATTTTTTGGAGGAAAATCCCAATCTCAAGTTACAAAACAAATCCATGAAAAAAAACAACATTAAGAAACCTCGATTGATTCACTACAATCGACCTGGGGACGAAGATCATTTTTACTTTTTTATCATTCGAAATGTTCAGTTATTTTTTCATTACTAGTTACTGATCAATGTCAGTAAAACGCTTTTTGGTCGAATTGCATACTGCTTTTTGTAGCTATGCTATAGCGTCTTGATATGTCATCCCCGTCGTCTTAATTTTGCGACAATGTCTCCTCGCTTAATTAATGCGGTATTTGTGGAAACGCAGCAATTTGCATTTTGACACGACTGGTTCCTGAACAATTTATTTGCTAAACTCCAGTATAGCAAAAACTGGAACCAATTCGTGATTACGTAAATCGGGTGTTCTCCGCTGGGGGTTCCCCTGATTGGTCCATACCAAAATAGGCCAAGCGTGGATCACAGCATGACAGCATGCTAAATGTGGCCTGTCTGTGTAGAGAACTAAAAGATAATCTCCCCGAGGTAGGAAAATATCAGTCACTAAAAAATTGCCTTGGTAAAATTCAAAACGGTAGATCTAGCTGAAAACTAAAAAGGGGCCCATTAACAAAAATGGTATCTTGGCAGCCAGCTGGGGGGCTCGGGCCCCCGAGCCCCCCACCTGGGTACGGGCCTGTAGTGTCTAAGGAAAGCCACAGAAAATGGACGGTAACAAGCACTGAAATCTGTAATGTTTTATTTTTTTCTACAGACTACAGTTTCACACCCCTGCCAATGCTGACATACAGAACAATCGGAGGTGTGCTGGACTTCTATATGTTCCTAGGACCTGAACCAGAAAATGTTATACAGCAATACACTGGGGTTAGTCCTGGTCAAATTTTATGTACAGTTAACAAGTCTTTCTGAACATAGCATGGCGGAAGTGTACTCTTCTAATTTACTGGCTCCCATAGTATAACCCTGTCTCTGATAGAGACACCTTTGCAAACAGAGTAGACCGAGATCAAAGGGTTCCTGGTTCTTATTTCTGTCATTACCAAGATTTTTTGTTTTTATATGCTATTACAAAAATGCATCTACAGAAAAACCACTCTAAACCAGAATTCTAGAATTTAGATACTTTTAGGCAGGTGGCTACTTAATGCAGGGTGAAAGTCTGGAAATTCCTAGAGGAGCTCTCTGCATGACTTTCACCCCACATGAAGCTGCCACCTGTCTCCAGGACCGATATTTATACTAAATTGAATGTCCTATTTGGAGGGGTTTTACTGTAGTTAGTACTCATGATGTCATTATTTCTTACATAAACTATCATCAAATAAAGGCATAATGGAGTAGAAACCAGTCATGCAGATACAAGTGTGGTCAGTTAATCTGTATTTTGTTTGTACTTCAAACCATATTGATGAACTTTAAATAATTTCCCAAATATTGAACCTACAACACGGTCTGTTGCATGAACAATCAGTTTCCTAGGTTTAATGTGAAGGTCACTTTTAAGGGTTATATTGCATTATACTGCATTATAATTGATAGATGTTGGTGGTTTAAGATTTAAAATAGATATGTTTTGAGATGTCTCAATAAATTTAATTTATTTCTAGGTTTTTTTGTATGTGTTTGTAATTTTTTGTACCTGTTTATTATTTTCAGGCAGTCGGACGACCTTACATGCCCCCTTACTGGAGTTTGGGTTTCCAACTCTGTCGCTATGGTTACAACAGCCTTGACAACCTGAGAGCAGCTGCTGAGAGAACTATTCACGCTGAAATACCATATGTATGATATACCTATTTTGAGAAATTTCAAGAATGCTGACATCCTCTATATTAATGGTTTACATTCTCTATATTAATGGTTTACATCCTCTGTATTAATGGTTTAATATAAATGGTTTACATCCTGTATATTTATGGATTAATGATTTATATCCTCTATATTATCTATATCAATGGTTTACATTATCTATATCAATGGTTTACATCATCTATGTTAATGGTTTACATCTTCTAAATTAATAGTTTACATCCTCTGTATTAATGGTTTGCATTCTTTATATTAATGGTGTACATTATTAGTTCTACAGATCACTGGCGGGGTATCTGACTTTTTGTTTCCTGCTGAGGAAATACATGTTGCCCGAGCCGTTGGGCGAGGGCTACATGTATGTTAGTAGCAAAATACATTACCTGCTGTGAAATATGCTTAGGTTATTTGATTTAACCCTATGACCGGAATAAAAAAGTACCGCATATACCGTATGGCCCGCCCGTTAGCCATACCTCATTATAAATGCTCCCAGCATTCCACAATTAAGATCATTGGTTATTTCCGGTCGGCCATTAACGTCAACGTTTTTTTAGCCTCCCGAGTTTTCAACCTTGCTAACTGTCTGGGTCTATTCGACTTCTTACAGTCCTTGCCTGCAGCTTCCTTACCGGATTCTGTATCCTACAATAAAACTTTATACACAGATTATACTGCATATACTTTTGTGTTTTATTTTCTTTGTTCCTGTGTAATCGGTCTCCCTTGTGCCTTCACAATGGCTTCTCGGCACAAAGCTTCCTGCGGACACTTTACCGCAGACTGGGATACACACTCCTCTGTGTGTTTCTCCTGCTGCGGGTGCTCTGCAGAGGACCCTTGTCAGTTTTCTACTGCCTGGTCTTCTGAGACCTGGGGGTTAGCCTCTCGTCGAGGCTCTCAAGCTCGGCGTTCGTCTACCCCCGCCAGGTCGGACAGTGAGTTTTCACGTAAACCAAAGAAACCTAATAAGAATGTTTCTTCTTCCAGCGGCTCGTCTGGGTCTACGACTCAGCCCATCAATCAACTAGCTGCCGTGAAAGTCCCGACTTCGGTCCCGGGACGAGGGTCCCTATTCCGACCAGGGAATATCCCTCTGCCAGTGATGTCACCGTCCGGTGCCTTTCACTTGGCTTCACCCGGCAGGGTCTCGCCAGGTTTACCTGGTCGACCTCTTCCAGGTCACCCGGTGCTTGCCACCGCTCTGACTGGATCCGGGTTAGCTAAACAGGTCAGCCACCTATCTAGGTCAACCACACCTGTTTCTAGTAGCATTTCAACATCTGGCCTAACTAGGTCAACCAGCGTTGGGTTAACCAGTATAACTAGGTCAGCCACGCATGCTACAACCGGTGCTATAGTAAATTCTTCCCCGGTGTTTTTCACTGGTCAGACAAAGGCAACCGGTGTTAAGGTAAGTTGTTCCTCGGATGTTTCCTCCGTGAACACAAATAATTTCTTTGGATCCATTTCGAGTGTGTCTGCCACTAATGAAACAACACACCCTTGCTTGTCTATTGAACAAACTTCTTCGAATTTTGTTCCTGACTACACTCTTAGCTCTGCTGAGCTGAGTTGCCGAGCAGAATCTCCTTTGCCTATTAGACCCTCTAGGTCTCATAAACGGCGTCGGTATTCTTCTTCTTCTTCGTCCTCGGACTCTGCCTATCGTCACAGACGTCGGCACAGTTCCTCTTTTTCTTCGGACGACAGTCGCCGTTCGCGACGCTCTCGGCACAGGCGCCGATCTAGTTCTAAAACTAGACATCGGCGCCATAAGAGGCGTAGGTCTTCGTCCTATGACTCTCCCCCGGCTCGCTCCCGCCCTCATCAGGGATCTCGTGTCCATCAGGATCTACCTATCCAGACGCAGATCTCTGATAAGCAGGGGACGTCTTTCAACCAGACTGCTGATCCCCTCTTGAGCCGGTCCCCCTTCTTTTATGACCCTAGGGTCTATTCAACGGGAAATTTTTCTTTGGACCCTCCTGTTCCAGCTGCTTTACAAGCTACTGTGTCGGGTCCTCCGGTCCCTAGAGTCCCGCCTACGGCCACCAGGCCAGACCAGGATCAGGATGATGTTTTATCCATCCTTGCTAACCCAGAGGACCCTTTCTTTCAAGAATTGGGTACCCAGGGTAATTCTGAATTAGAAGACTCTCTCTCATCTTCTCTTGAAGAGCCCGAAAGTCACTCTAATTCTTTTGACAAGGCCTATGAGGACTGCTTTGCCATCCTCCCGCCCTCTGTCTGCCCTAGACCCCAGCCTTTGTGTCAAAGTGGAGTAGTTTCTTCGATCCTTTTCCTTCAGACACAAAGAGGTGAAACGGTTGGTCCGAATAAATCTCGACCTGCCCTCCCTCCTTGTCGGGGTCTAGCCACTTGCCTTCCTGACATTGACACGGACTTCCGTTCTAGGCCGAAGGCAGGTTGGTCAGTTTCTACTAAGGTTATGCGCTCCTTAGTACCTCCTTCTTCCCTGAGGCTTCCAGCTTCAGTAGATATTCACCCGGGACTCTTTGACCGAATTCCTCTTCTGGATTCTGATAGTCCCCGGGTCGGTATTAGACCTACCTCTCAACCCTCGCTCTCTATGAGTATGCTTGAGCGTTGGGAATTACGTCAGAGACAACAGATGGGGGTAGCATCCAACGTGGATCTTTTGTCGGTTGCCCTCTCTGAGGAGCTCCTGTCCGACACCCCTTCTCAAGAGAGAACCCGCCGTCTGGCTTTTCAATTGGGTCTCTTCTCTCAACTTTCTCTGCGTCTAGGTCTTGCCTCTGCAGCCGAGATGCTCCGCTGCAGAAGGGATGCTTTCCTTCAGTCTGCTTCCAGACTCCAGGACACGTCTAAAGACGAGCTTAGATCTCTTCCTTTCTCGTCTGAGCCCCTTTTTGGTGGTCTCATCAGAGAGAAAGAAAAGGCGGATGAGACCACACTTCAAGCTCCTGCTTCAAGTGGTCCTCCCAATTGGCGGATTCCTAGAGTGCCTAAGGCAAAATCCACCAAACAGTCGGGCAGGAAGAAGTCGGCTCAGCCAGCTCCTGCTCCCCGCCAGCGGGGCCCTGTTCGGGCCCGCCTAGGCCCTGCTCCTGTCTCTCCTCAGAATAGAGGCCCAGCACAGGGACAGAACCGGCCCTCTCGCCCTTTCTCGAGAGGGTCTGGTCCTTCTAGGCACCAGCCCTAGGGACTCGCCCTTTCTACCACCCCCTCTGATCCGACCCCTTTTGCCAGTGGGCGCCAGGCTCCTGCACTTTGCCACGGCCTGGCGCAACATTACTCAGGACCCCTGGACTCTCTCCATTGTGGAATCGGGCTATCGTATCCCGCTGGATCGACAGCCCCCTCTTTCCAGGGTCCCCCTACATCTCTCGTCGGATCACCCTCATATGCAGAATGCAGTTATGTCACTTCTGCAAAAAGGGGCGGTAGAAAGGGTTCGGAACGAGAACACACCGGGATTTTACAGCCGCCTGTTTCTCGTTCCAAAGAAAAACGGCATGTTTCGGCCCATCATCGATCTTTCAACCCTAAATCGGTTCTTAAAGATCGATTCTTTCAAGATGGAGACAGTAGCTACCATTCGGTTGGCAATCAAACCAAACCAATGGGCCGTCTCCCTCGATCTGTCGGATGCTTACTTTCACGTACCTATTCATCCTTCAGACAGATATCTCCTTTGCTTTTGCCACAGGGGCGCTGTCTATCAATTCCGGGCCCTGCCTTTCGGCCTTTCTACGGCACCCAGAGTCTTCACAAAACTCATGGGGACCGTAGCGGCCTTTCTCCGCCAGAGCAGAGTTGTTCTTATTCAATACTTCGACGATTGGCTGTTACACCTTCTCAATCGTCAGACCCTACTTCTCAATCTCCAATTCTGTTGGAAAATTGTCTCTCAGTTGGGTCTCGTATTGAATGCGGAAAAATCAGATCTGATCCCGTCTCAAGACTTTGTCTTCGTGGGATTAAATTTTCTGACGAACTCCAGCTTAGTCAGGATTTCTCTTCAACGTGTAGAGAATACCCTACACCTGCTTTCTCTGTTCAGTCAGAAGGATCGCTGCTCTGCTCGCTCTCTTCTGTCTCTACTGGGAGTTCTCAATTCCGCAGCAGATTTTGTGTCTCTAGGCAGGCTTCATTTACGCCCGCTCCAGTTTTACCTGCTGACACAATGGCGTCCTCGTCTAGACGCTCTGTCCGTTTCTCTTCCACTCCTACCTATTTTCCACACTGCTCTTCAGTGGTGGAAGGTGAAGGATCGCTTCCTTCAAGGAGTGCCGATTGCTCCTCCGGATCCAGATCTTTTTCTGATCTCGGATGCCAGCAATCAGGGCTGGGGAGCCCATTTGGAGCCTCTCGGACTCATGACTTCGGGCCTTTGGTCGAATGCCGAGTCCCAGCTCCATATCAACAATCTCAAACTCCTGGCTGTTCTGAAAGCCTTGGAATTCTTCGAGATGAAGGTTCGCAACCTTTGTGTGTTAGTACAGACAGACAACACAACAGTTGTGTCTTACATCAAGAGACAAGGGGGGACACACTCCCTCTCCCTCTTCAAGGGCACGAGGGATCTACTCTTATTTTGTCACAACAGACAGATCACTCTGCTCGCCAAGCATCTGCCGGGCAGACTGAATGTCTTGGCGGACGGCCTCTCTCGCAGACGTCAAGTACTACCTGCCGAGTGGACCCTCCACAAAACTGTAGTGGCTCAGATCTTCTCCATGTTCGGGTTTCCGTCAGTGGATCTCTTTGCCACCAGGTTCAATCATCGACTCCCGCTGTATGTGTCTCCAATCATGGATCCAGCAGCTTGGGCGGTCGATGCTCTGTCTTTTCCGTGGGACCGACTGTTCGGGTATGCTTTTCCCCCGTTCATTCTGATCCCCACGGTTCTCCGGAAGATCGCTCTGTCGGATTGCAGGATCCTCCTGATCGCCCTCCTGTGGCCTCAGCGAGCCTGGTTCAACGATCTTCTCAGTCTCCTATTCGAGTCTCCACGGTCGATCCCGCCCAGTCGGGATCTACTCTCTCAGAAGGGCGGGGTTCTCCACAGGGACCCCGCTATCTTCCATCTTCACGTCTGGCCGTTATCAGGACGGGTCTCCGAAAGAGAAAGTTTTCTCAATCGGTTGCCAACCTCGTCGCCAAGGCCAGACGATCCTCCACTACCATTGTTTACAATGCCAAGTGGAGAATCTTTTCGGATTGGTGTCGTTCAAAACAGATTAATCCAATCTGTCCCACTATCCAAGACATTGCCGACTTTCTAGTTTTCCTCTTTCTAGAGAAGAATCTAGCTGTCAGCACTATTAAAGGGTATAGAGCTATGTTATCTCATACCCTTAGTTTCAGAGATATTAAGGACATCGGTTCTCACCCAATCCTTTCTGAATTGGTTCGAGCCTTGGAGCTTCAGAGACCGGTTTCTCGCTCTCTTTTGCCTAAGTGGGATCTGTCGTGTGTTCTCTGGTCACTTACTAAAGCGCCCTATGAGCCATTAGATAAAGCGACCTTGACTCATGTCACGTGGAAGACTGTGTTTCTCCTCACTTTTGCTGCGGCTAAACGCAGAAGCGAAATTCATGCCTTATCTGTAGAAGAAGGCTTTCTTCGCTGGAATTCTGACGGGTCAGTTTCCTTAATGTGTCAGCCTGGTTTTTTAGCTAAAACCCAGCTTCCGTCAGTAGCTTCAGATCCGTTTGTTGTACCCAGTCTCTCGAAAGATTTGGATCATTCGGACCCTGATCGAACCCTCTGTCCTGTCAGAGCCCTTAAGTTCTATCTTAAGAGGGTTCAGTTCCTGAGGGGAAATAGAAAAAGGCTTTTTATCCCTATTAAAGGTCATAAAGAAATCTCAGCAGCGTCTATTTCTCGCTGGATTGCTTCTGCCATCAAATTGGCTTACTCTGACCTATCTGATCTAGATCTCGGCTTTTTAAAGATCAGGCCACATGAGCTCAGAGCTCTGTCTACTTCTTGGGCTTTCATTAATCATGCGCCCTTGGATGAGATTCTCAGGGCTGCTTCTTGGAAGAATAGTTCTACTTTCTCTTCCTTTTATCTGCGCTCTTTTGCGACTCTTCAGAGCAATCTGCTCTCTCTAGGTCCTCTCGTGGCCTCTCAACGAGTTGTTTAACTCATTGGCTTTCATTCCGTGTTCTTGGCCTACGGTGCGACCAATTACGGTTACTAGTAAAAGTTATGAAAGCAGTATATCTAAGAATATTTTCTCCTGAAACTATATTTTCGAGAAATTTCTACAGCCGAGTCTTGGTGTTGTTCTGGTGAGTATACCTTCCCACCTTTGCGACAAAGTCAGCATATTTCACAGCAGGTAATGTATTTTGCTACTAAAATGAGATTTTTAAAGTAAAATCTGTTTTAGTTAGAAATACTTACCTGCTGTGAAAGGGATTGCCCTCCTCCCACCCCGCAATTAATTGTTGTTTTTGGGAGCAAATAACCAATGATCTTAATTGTGGAATGCTGGGAGCATTTATAATGAGGTATGGCTAACAGGCGGGCCATACGGTATATGCGGTACTTTTTTATTCCGGTCATAGGGTTAAATCAAATAACCTAAGCATATTTCACAGCAGGTAAGTATTTCTAACTAAAACAGATTTTACTTTAAAAATCTCATTTTCCTCAGCAGGGAATAAAAAGTCAGATATCCCGCCAGTGATCTGTATAACGATTTTATTATACTGCAAAGTTTAATATTTGTAGCAGTTAATTAACTTAATTAGCGTTGTTAATGTAGGCGTCATTTTGCTTCCCCTCAGGGGCCTCGTGCTGTAAGGTAAAGGCTTATATAAATAATATCTGTATAATAACCAGCTCATTGCAATTGTGGATAGAAAGGGGTCTTCCAAGTGCATTAGTTTCTCAAAGGATTGAAAGAATGAGACGTTAATAAAACTTTCAGCATATCAGCGGTTAAGCAAACGCTGTTTTTCAGCATAAGAACGGTTAAACTTAATAAAGAGATTGGCGCCATGACGTCATTTGGGTGACGTCAAAGTGACGGTTTTATAATATTCAAATAAATTGGCGTTGGAAGGAGCGGCTATATTGCAATTTACAGGTACGTGGACTATGAATGTGCATCAATAAAATCTGAATCGAATTGGGTGTGGATTGTCTTAGTAAAAGCGGGGGTTTGGGGGCTAATCAGTACTTGCACAAGCACTTTGACAACATTTACAGCATCAGAGCAGAAAAAGACATTCGCCACATATCGGGTTCATTTGCATTGTTATACAACAACTATAACAAAAATGTTTCTCAATGGATAACTTTGTTCCACCCCAAACTCTTGTTATTTCGTTTGAGAACGGTTGTTTGGATCGAATCGAGGAAGTGAAGCTTGTCGGCCATTTTTATTTTATTGTAGCAATGAAGCGAGATCCTCGACAGGGGAAATTCCATTGTTGCTCATGACTCCGTGTATACATCAGAATTTAGAGGGATACACAGCTTTTATACATGGCTAATTGAGGATTTTACTTTGCAGTATAATAACATGTTTTATGTTTTACATTTACATACAGAAACAATTTTTATGCCCCCAAAGCTAGGCTTTGGCGGCATGTAGTGATCGCACTGTGCGTGGGTGTGTGTGTGGGTGTGTGTACCTTTTGTCCGGAGTATATTTCCTTTGTCACATCAGCTACGGATACCAAATTTGGTGAGTGAGTTCATCTTGGGATGGCGGAGTGTTGCGTACCATTTTCATGTCACTGTGACCTTGACCTTTGACCTTGATTTTACAAAAATCTTGTCCGGAGCATATCTTCTATACCTTACCAGCTACGGATTCCAAATTTGATGTGTGAGTTCATCTTGGGATGGCGGAGTGTCGCGTACCATTTCCTGGTCACTGTGACCTTGACCTTTGACCTCGATTTTAAAAAAAGCTTATACCTGACCAGCTACAAAAAGCTTGTCCTGAGTATATCTCCTATACCTTACCAGCTAAGGATTCCAAATTTGGTGTGTGAGTTCATCTTGGGATGGTGGAGTGTCTCGTACCATTTTCAATTCACTGTGACCTTGACCGCTGACCGATTTTACAAAAAGCTTGTCAAGTGCATATCTCCTATACCTTACCAGATACTGATTCCAAATTTGGTGTGTGAGATCACCCTAAGATGGCGGAGTGTTGCGTACCATTTTCAGGTCACTGAGACCCTGACCTTTGACCTGGAGTTTACAAAAAGCTTGTCCGGAGCATATCTCCTAGACCTTACCAGCTACTGATTCCAAATTTGGTATGTGAGTTCATCTTGGGATGGCGGAGTGTCGCGTACCATTTTCAGGTCACCTTGACCTTGAACCTCGATTTTACAAAAAGCTTATACCTTAAAATACCAGCTGCTAAAAGCTTGTCCGGAGTAGATCTCCTATACGTTATCAGCTACGGATTCCAAATTTGGTGTGTGAGTTCATCTTGGGATTGCGGAGTGTTGCGTACCATTTTCAGTTCACTGTGATCTTGACCGATTTTACAAAAACCTTGTCCGGAGTATTTCTCCAATACCTTACCAGCTAAGGATTCCAAATTCGGTGTGTGAGTTCATCTTGGGATGGTGGAGTGTCGCGTACCATTTTTATATCACTGTGACCTTGACCTTGATTTTTGACCTCGATTATACAAAAAGCTTGTCCGGAGTATATCTCCTATTCCTTACCAGCTACGTACTCCAAATTTAACGTGTTAGTTCATCTTGGGATGGCAGAGTATCGTGTACCATTTTCAGGTCACTGTGACCTTGACCTTTTACCTCGATTTAGCAAAAAGCTTGTCCGGAGCAAATCTCCTATACCTTACAAGCTACAGATTCCAAATTTGGTGTGTGTGTTCATCTTGGGATGGTGGAGTGTCGAGTACCATTTTCAGGTCACTGTGACCTTGACCTTGACCTTTGATCAAGATTTTACATAAGCTTGTCCGGAGCATATCTCCTATACCTTGCAAGCTACGGATCCCAAATTTGGTGTGTGAGTTCATCTTGGGATGGCGGAGTGTCGCGTAATATTTTCAAGTCACTGTGACATTGACCTAGACCTTTGACCTTTGACCTCGATTTTAAAAAAAACTTGTCCGGAGCATATCTCCTTTACCTTACCAGCTACGGATTCCAAATTTGATGTGCTAGTTCATCTTGGGATGGCAGAGTGTTGCATACCATTTTCAGGTCACTGTGACCTTGACCTCGATTTTACAAAAAGCTTATACCTTACCAGCTACAAAAACCTTGTCCGGAGTATATCTCCTATACCTTACCAGCCAAGGATTCCAAATTTGGTGTTTGAGTTCATCTTGGGATGGCGGAGTGTCGCATTCTATTTTTAGGTCACTGTGACCTTGACCTTTGACCTCGATTTTACAAAAAGCTTGTCGGGAGAATATTTCCTATACCTTATCAGCTAAGGATTCCAAATTTGACCCTGTGTCGTTTTTTAAAACATTAAGAATTTACCCAGGATCTGTTTTTAACATTGACAATCAACCCCAGGGTCCTTATTAACGTTGAGAATGACCTAGGGTCCTTTCGACCCCCGGCTCTTTTCTTAGCTATCCTAATCGTCAAAGGTTCTGTTTTTAATGTTAAGAACTGACTCCAGTGTCATTTTTAACAGCATCAAAATTTCATGTAACACCTGCATTACATTGTATTGTTTTTCCGCCAAAATGCATTTCGGTGTCAAACACTTTAGGGGCATTTGTCACCCGTGACGACTCTCGTGTTTTCATCAAGTCAAACCAGTGTATCTAGTGATTTCTCATAGCAGTAAACTACGGAAATGATGGCATGGTCAGTTAGTCTTTTGCTAGGTATTACCTAGGCTATGGTAAGCATACTGATATGCTTTGTCCATTCATGTGCTTTGCTGAAGAAATTTTTGGACTTCAACCCCTTGAATGTAGGATGCACATGCTCTGGCATTTGCAAAGAGTGTAGACCCAGATCAGAGGACTCCTTGAGGAGCCCTTTGATCAGGGTCTGCACTATTTGTCAGTCAAACATTTTAGCCTTTCATACTGAGTGTAGTTGAACACTGATGGGCTATTCCATCCTCAACCTTAAGTACGGAAAGGGTTAACCCTTTCCCTGTTCTGTGTTCATTCCAAATTTCAATACCTATTGAATATTCATAGATAAAATGATTATAACGAAGTATGGAAGATGGAAAATTGTATCCATTTTAGAAAGTAAAAACACAGATCTTTGAAATTATATTAGCAAACAGAGTAGACCCTGATCAGACTGCTCCTCTAGGAGCCGTCTGATCTGGGTCTACTCTGTTTGCAAATGCGTGAAAACACGTTTATATGAGGGAAAGGGTTAATAGTTCAATAACGTAACTGTTTGTTAAAAATTACAAAAAGAAGAAGAAAATTGTAGTGGATGACAGCGTTTGCAGATGACAAAATTTGGCAGCAAAAGAGTAAGCTTTATTGTCTTCTGGTGTAAATCTGAAATATTCTATTGTGCATATTTTCTGATATTTTCCATTCATAGGTCTATGGTATCATGATTGTGTTAGCTAGCTTTATATGTCACTGAAAGCCAACAACAACACCAGTTTAATTCTTTGCATGTTAATTTGTTTTTCTCTTAAATACCAATGAGACTATGAGTTACTCTGCATCTCATCTGGATCCAAACTGTTTGCCAAATTAATCAAGAATCACCAACAGTATGCCAAAGAGGGTACAAGATACCATATTATCTGATTGCAGGACATTCAGTATGCTGACATTGATCATATGGACGAGAGGAAAGACTTTACCATAGACTCAGTCAACTTTGCTGGGCTGGACGACTACTTTAAGTCATTGAAATCCAGAGGAATGCGCACCATCATAATACTGGTAAGATGTTGGAATACTCCACTTAATCTTTTAACCCGTACTACATATGTACTTCTCCTTATAACCCTTTTCCTGTTCTATGTTTATTACAAATTTCAGGACCTACTGAATATTCATTAACAAAATAGTTATAAAGAAATATGGAAGGTGGAACATTGCAGACATTTTAGAAAGCAAAGAAACAGATCTATCAAATTCTATTAGCAAACAGAGTAGACCCTGATCAGATGGCTCCTCTAGGAGCCATCTGATCTGGGTCTACTCTGTTTGCAAATGCGTGAAAACACGTTTATATTAGGGAAAGGGTTAATGCCTTTGCAAACAGAGTAGACCCAGATTAGACTACTCTCGTAGGAGATCAGTGTATGCTTCGTTTACTTATGGAATACTGAGGATCCATTTATGCAGTGTCTACCATGGCCAAAAATTCCTCCGTTTAAATGTCATACAAGTTCAACTGATGAATATTCATGAAGTAATGGGTAAAATGGACAAATCATTGGTGAGAATGTTTGCTAATACTTCTTAAGCAGCATGCAGAATGCTTACTTATCTTGAAATTATTTATTCCATGAGACATTGTGTAAGGTACCTGTATTTAATCTTGCACTTCACTTTTAGTATCTTTGCAAACAGAGTAGACCTTGATCAGACAGCTCCTATTGGAACTGTCTGATCAGGATTTGCTCATTTTGCTTATGGAATAATATAGAACTAATTCTGCAGTTTCTGAATGGCCCAGAAATGTTCTTGTTCATTCTCCGTTTCAAAATTGAGCTAATAAATATTCATGATGTCATTTTTTTCTAACATGAATATTCAATAGGTAGAGTTAAATCATTGACTATTTCTAAAAATTGTCAGAAGTATCACTTCTCTAGCATAAGAAATTTTAATGACACTTTTTTTTTACTTTGACAGAGATTGGTTAGATTAACCTTTTACTCCATAATCACACCTTTCTCTGCATTTGCAAACAGAGTAGACCCAGATCAGATGGAGTGGAGTGTTCAAGCGATGCAGATGAAATTTGATTGGATGATGTAGAGAAAAATCAATTAAGAAGAATTAACGATAACATATTCTATATATTGCTTTGCACTTCATTGTTTACCTTATTACTATTAGGACCCAGCCTTGATATCCAACAATACGGGCTATGAGCCATACGACAGGATGCGGGATACCAACAGCAGCATCAAATGGCCAGCGACTGGTGGCCAAATACCTCCTGGCAGCTCTACAGACAATAATGACCTTCTGGGATTTGTAAGACATTTAGATCCTCAGATGCTTTTAAGTCAGGCTGCTATTACTGTAGTATTAGGTTTCTTCATTATTTTTGACCTGCATAAAGCTACCACCTGCCATATAGACCCATAATTGGACCTCTTTTTGATGGCTGCTTAAGACGGATTCTACTGTAACTATTGAGCTTGAATCACAAAACCGTCGACAGAGTCAGTTCTAGCAATTAACCCTTTCCTCCATAGACCCAACCTCTTTGAATAAATTTACCCAAAAGGAACATTAACTAGAGAAAAGGAAAATTTTAGAATTGTTTTGTTTGAAACCATTGTGATAAATAGAGTATTTGCTCCTATAGGAGCAAATGCTCTATTAATCACAATGTTTTCAAGAAGTTGTTATTACAGAGGCGTAGAAAGGCGTATTTATGGAGGAAAGGGTTGATATGCAGGTATGCACCTGCTTTTATGTTGAAGCTAAGAATTCATTATAAAGATGGCTGTTATCACATTGTTGAGCCTGATTTTCAAATCTGTGGTTGTTACTGTATGGTTAAAAGGTTGCTTTTTAAGTCAATTTTATAAGAACAAACAAATCTGTTATGAATAAACAATCACTCAGTATCAGAACTACAGATAAAGGTGATTACTCAAGTACTGAAATCGCCATTTCTCCATCAAACCCAATGTTTTGACCACTCTTTAGAATCATTTCTTCAAGACGATTCTAAAATGTGGTCACAACATAGGGTTTGGTGAAGAAATAAAAATGTTGTTCTTGAAGATGTTTTAGTTTACACATCTTATATGGACCTCTGATCAATATTCATAAAACAGTCCCTGTGGATAATGAAATTGGTCTTACTCTAGGAATCTGATTTAAATCGGTGTCAAAATGGTGGTGTGGTATAAGGGAGATCACCTAGCCAAACTATATGCATTCTCCTTGTCTAAAATCCTTCATTGAGAATGAATATAGATTGGCTGAGTGATCTCCCTTAAATTGAAAATTTTGCTGAAACTGAGTATATGACATTTGCAAATAATTTAGACTCAGGGTGAGTCCTTTGATCAGGGTCTGCACTGTTTGGCCTAATAATCATTTTCTTTAGTGATTAACCCTTTACCTGATAGAAGCGGCTTTTAGCGTGTTTGATTTATTCCTCCGCTGAAGAAAATAGTTCAAATTCATACAGTCATGAACATATTGCATAATAAATATTTTTTATATCCTAGTAGGTGGTAGCTTAAAGCAGGCTGAAAGTAAAGCAGAATGCGCCTTAAGGCGCATTCTGCTTTACTTTCAACCTGCTTTAAGTGGTCATATGTCTTCAAAACTAGAAACAGGCTATTGGGTAAAGGGTTAATGTTTGGTACAACTTTTAGTTTATGTAATATTCTGACAAGGAGGAGCCAGTTTTAACCCATTCACTCATAATTATTGACCCCGTTTGACGCTTCTGTGATAGTCACTTTCTGAAACCATTGTGATAATCGAGCATTTGCTCCATAGGAGCAAATGCTCTAATCATCACAATGGTTTCAAATATACATAATTCCAAAAGTTATCTTTTCTCTAATGAATACTCCTTTTCTGTAAATTTTCAAAGAGGCAAGATCTTAAAATAGCCTGTGGGGTAATGAGTTAATTATTCAGCAGACTATGGGTTGACATGCTTCTTTATAAATAGTACAGTACTGCATTGCAAACAGTGCATACTAAGATTGGTCTTGTATTGAAAACACAGCATCTGTACTGTTAGATACCATCAAATGATTAAGTTTTCGTTTATCCATATTGACAAACATCACATTCTCTAATAACATGCTGCATCTCTTCTTGTTGATTTGTTGTTTGATTAATGTCCATTTCTGTCTACTGAGGGCTAAAAGAGAGGGATGCAGATACAGAGAAACCCAGGGGCAATGCCTTAGTCTTATTATTGATAGAATTTCTCTGGTTCTTTTAGATGCTCAGTGTAAAGCACTGATACATTGGACCTCAGTTTATAAAGTATCTGAAGGATGTAATGGTGAAGCTAGTCTAGGTCTACACTGTTGACAAAATGTCTGGACATGTATAAGGTTGACCTTTTCTAATGGGGTGGCTAATGTTATAACCATTGATTACAGGTGTGGCCTAAGGGTAAAGCTGTGTTCCCAGACTTTTTCAAAGACAGCGCTAAGACTGTGTGGAGAGAACTCATCAAGAATCACCACAACAACCTCACTTTTGATGGTCTCTGGATTGTAAGAGATCTTTCTTTTCAATTTTACATTATGATTAACAATTAAGCTAATAGAGGTGCCTTTTTGACACATTTGCAAACAGATTAGACCTAGATTAGATGGCTCCTGTAGGAGCTGTCTAATCCGAGTCTGTTCTGTGTGCCTATGGATTTGCAAAGACCTGATTGTGCAGTTTTTGGAATGGCCAAATATTGTTCTCTTGTTCATTGGCCATTATATAAATTCAGTTAATAAATATTCATGAATTCTTGTATAAATATTCATGCGGTGAAAAGAGTTGTTAGTGAGTCTCTTAACGAGACAAGAACTTAACCATTTCCTTAATAATATAAATACATTTTCACACATTAGAGAACAGAGTAGATCCAGATCAGATGACTCCTATAGGTCTGCTCAGGGTCTGCTCTGTTTGCTAATGACATGATAAAGAGTTTTTCAGAGCAAAAATAAATCCCTTGAAAAGTTAACATTATGAAAATTCAACAAATAAATATTCATTATGTCATTATTTTTTACATGCATATTGAACAAGGAAAGGGTTAAACGGTTGTTGAAGCTTTACTCTTCTGAAACTATTTGTGCTGTAAATTTGTTTTAATGACAAATTTTCAAATTTTGATTGTTTTTATTCAGTGCAATCTGTTAAGATTTTCATCAAGTGCAGTAGTGTGTATGTCTATAAATGGTGGAAAATATAACTTGTATGATGCGCAATTTTGCACTGACAGGATATGAATGAGCCAGCCAGTTTTGGAACAAATGAAATGAGACCCTGGAATTGGCCTGAAGACGATAAACCCTACTGGTCTCTGAACTGTACACTAGATGGCAGCACCATTGAGCATCCTCCATACAGAACAAGTAAGTTAACAATTAGGCACCATTTCCTCACTGAGACATGCCTTTCCAGAGTATACCAAGATAAAATGGCTCCAGTAGGAGCCATCTGATCAGGGTCTGCTGCTCAGTTTGCTTATGAAATGGTGTAGATCTGATTGTACTGTTTCTGCAAGGGCCAAAAATTCCTTGTACATATGCCATTATAAAAATTAAAACCTTTTGAATATTCATGATGTCGTCAATCTTGCATGAATATTCATGAGATAAAAGGTTAACATTTGTTTGTATCCTCACAAGTACAACAGAGTATAAATCAGTTTTGCATCTCTGAACTTTTGCAGTTTTTGTCATACTTTAACCCTTTGTATGTTCATGGGAAAATAGCTATAATGAAATATGGAAGGTGAAACGCTGTAGCCATTTTGGAAAGTAAAGAGACAGATCTATCAAATTCCATTAGCAAACAGAGCAGAACCTGATCAGACCACTCCTATAGGAGCCATCTGATCTGGGTCTGTGCTGTTTGCAAATGCATGAACAGATATTTATATGAAGGAAAGGGTTAAAATTAATACAATATTTGGCATAAGATGCTTATGACCTTGACCAATGATTCACGCTTCCTAGGCTCTACAATTAGGGTTATGAATATTTTACCTGGGTCATAACAATAGTCTGCATGACAATGATTACAAGTTAAGACAGAATTATGAATAAAGTTAGGCATCTATATCTCAAAGGGAAACTGTGGTCTACACAATACAGTTTAACCTTGCTAATCCAAACTTTGGTGAAGTAGAATGGATTTTTTTTAGGCAGGTGGCTGCTTAGTTAAATGTTTTTTTATGACAAACAGTGCAAACTTTGATTAACCCTTTCCTCCATTAGTATGCCTTTTTCTGCGTGTTTGCAAACAGAGTAGGAGCCATCTGATCTGGGGCTACACTGTTTGCAAATGTGTTTAAAAGCATTTATATGAAGGAAATTGTTGAATTTGGCCAATAAATCCTGTATTCAAACACCATTATAAAAGATCAGCTAATAAATAATCATGATGTCATTATTTCTCGCATGAATATTCATCAGGGTAAAGACCGGCCGCGTGGCTCAATGGTAGAGCGTCTGCCTGCGGTACGGAAGGTCGTGGGTTCGATCCCCGGCCGCGACAGACCAAAAGTCGTTAAAAATTGGTACTAGTAGCTCCCTTGTCTACACTCGACATTAAAGGTGTAGTTCTAGGACTGGTCGGCCCGGTGTCAGGATAATGTGACTGGGTGGGGTGCCCTTGCCATGTACCTGCGGCAGGGGTATTCCAGTGAGGCAGCACTATAACTTTTCTCATGCGGGTGCCGTCTGCAAATAACTGAAATACTGTTGGTCGGACGTAAAACCCAAGTCACTCACTCATCAGGGTAAAGGTTAATGATTGATACTTTATTGAGACTTCAGATTAGCAAGGTTTTACTGTATAAGTGTATTTCAGAGGCAGCCTATGTTCATGATGGCAATGGCAGGAAGGCAATGTTGTCAGACAAGACTATTTGTCTGCGGGCAGTGCAAGGAGAGGGAGGCCTTTACCAGCACTATGATGTGCACAGTCTGTTTGGATGGAGCCAAACACCACCAACACTCGAGTAAGAAAATGTTTTATTTTGTAACCCTTTACTCCACAAATATGCCTTTCAGCACCTTTGCAAATGGAGAAGACCCGGATCAGACAGCTCCTATTGGAGCTGTTTGCTTATGATATAATCTAGATACAGTTCTACAGTTTCTGCCGTGACTAAAACTTCATGTGTCCATGTGCTAAATTGTGAACATTAATTACCTGAAATTTTATAATGACATATACAGGCATAGGAAGTTTAGGCCATTGCAGAAACTGTAGAATCATATCTATATTATATGATTAGCAGGATTAACAGAGCAGACCCTGAACAGGCTGCTCCTAATCCGAATCCTGCTGTCTAATCTGGGTCTATTCTAATTGCCTTAACCCATTCCCTCATACTGACGCCTTTTGATGCTTCTATAAAAGTCACTTTCTGAAATCATGGTGATAAATGGTGATCATGGTGATAAATAGAGCATTTGCTCCATAGAAGCAAATGCTCTATTTATCTCAATGGATTCAACACTACACTTCTAAAAAGTTCCTTTCTTTTAGTTAATGCTCCTTTTTAGCTCGTCTGTTTTGAAGAAATCATGAGCTATTGTAACTCCGGCGTGCGTGTCGTCGTTGTCGTCGTCTGAAATCTTAACATTGACCATAACTTCTTCAATTTTTATGCCCCCATTGACGATAGTCGGGGGGCATATTGTTTTTGCCCTGTCTGTTTGTCTGTTTGTCTGTTTGTCCGTTTGTCTGTTTGTCTGTTTGTTTGTCAGCAACTTTAACATTGGTCATAACTTTTGAGCCAGTACAGATAGAGACTTGATATTTGGCATACATATGTATCTCATAAAGCTGCACATTTTGAGGGGTGACATGTCAAGGTCAAGGTCATTCTTCAAGGTCAGAGGTCAAATATATGGGTCAAATCACCAACTTTAACATTGGCCATAACTTTTGGACCAGTAGAGATAAAGACTTTATATTTGGCATGCTTGTGCATCTTATGAGGCTGCACATTTTTAGGGGTAACATGTCAAGGTCAAGGTCATCCTTCAAGGTCAGAGGTCAAATATATGAGGGGGCATAGTGTTTCACAAACACATCTTGTTCATTTACAACCTTCATTTTTGGTATGCATGATCACCTATCCACACATACCAACATGATAACAGACGAGCGTTCGCACCGGCTTGCGGTGCTCTTGTTTGTAGATGCATTCAAAGAGGTAGTATCTAAAAATAGATGTATTCAAAGAGGTAGGATCTAAAAATAACCTATGAGGGAATGGGTTAAAGGCATCAAAAGTAAAGGGTTAACATTATATTTTTAGCTCACCAGAGCACAAAGTGAACAAAATAGTTAAAGTGAAGTATGGAAGGTGAAACATTGTAGCCATTTTTTTTCCAAATTTCACAACTTACTGAATATTCATAGACAAAATAGTTATAATGGAATGTAGAAGGTAGAACATTGTAGCCATTTTAGAAACTAAAGGAAGATCTGTCAAATTCCATTAACAAACAGAGCAGACCCTGATCAGATGGCTCCTATTGGAGGCATCTGATCTGGTCTACTGATTTTTCAAATGTGTGAAAACACGTTTATATGAGGGAAGGGTTAATTAATAATAGTGATTGGCATTATAACATTATTATAACCTGCCCTGCAGTTCAGAAGAAGGGTAAATCATGTAAAGGCTCCAGAATGCCAAATTAAAGATTTTAAATAAATTATGAAATAAATTTTAACATGAAATTGTATTACTTGAAAATATTAAGTTCAACTTATGAATATGAAATTATTATGTAATAATTTATAATGATATTCAAATGCAAAAAATCAGTTTGGAATGCTAGGGTACACATACCTTTTCAGAGGAACAGTAATGTTGATTATTTGAGAGGTCAGTTGATCGTCTTTAGTCAGAACTTTGTATGGCCTTGCATAATTAAAATTCCCTGGTTAATACATATCAATCTTACAATTAACTCTCTTGTACAAGCCACATATGAAGTAACATATGTGTCAGATCAGAATCCAAACTGTGTGCTAATTTCAGTCAAAATATGCGCAGCGGTGATAGGGTTTCTGTCATCTGTAATTTGTTTGTCTGAAAAATTAACACTTTCAATGGCCCTCTTGTCTATAGAAACGTATAGTGAAAACTTTGAAAATCTTCTTTTCTGAATCTACAGGGTTCTCAGCTTTCATATTTGGTTCATAGCACCATTTTCCGATCCTCTACAAAAGTTATATAAATTATGCCCCGGTTGTCAAAATAGGCCCCACCCCAGGGATGGTCAGTTTTCAATAGAAACAATTTTAATGTGCAAACTTTGAAAATCTTCTCCTTTGAAACTGGAATGTTCTCAGATTTCATATTTGGCACATAGCTTCATATTTAGGTCATCTACAAAAGTTATATTTTGTGTCCCTGGGGTCAAAATTGGCACTGCCCCAGGGACGGTCAGTTTTCAATAGAAACATATCTGATTGTCTGGTGAGCGATGTCAGGGCCATTCTGGCCCTCTTGTTATATTTCAGTTAAACCACACTCCGACTCACTATAGATGGAGGAAGACCCCCAATATTTTATTGCATATATTTTAGACACAAAATACATTCGGGTACATCAGGGATTCGAACTTCATATAAATGCCTTTTCACACATCTGCAAACAGAATAGACACAGATCAAACAGTTCCTATAGGATCCATCTGATCAGGGTCTAGCATGTTTGCCTATGGATCTGATTCTACAGTTTCCGGCTGAGCCAAAACTCCGTGTAAATATGCCAATATAAAAATCAGCTTATAAATATTCATGACGTCATTATTTCTTACATGAATATTGAACAGGGAAAGGGTTAACTTATGAATGTTAATTGATGTAAAATAATGAAATTTAATGAGTAGAGAATCAGATCTGACCCTTATCAGATAGCTCTCTAATAGAAGCTGTCTGGTTTTCAGGGTTTTCCCTTGACCCCTTAATAGAGACCAATTTGAGGGTCTTCTTGACCCCCTCTCTATAAAGTAAAGAACAGACCCTCTTAATTTTGAGGGTCATTTGTAAAATTTAAGGGACATTTCAATAGAAAAAGGGGGTCAGGGAAAACCCTGGGTTTTGATCTACTCTGTGTGCAAAGGCAGAAACAAGTTGGCATTATTGAGTCGAAGGTTGAGTAATATTTTGGTATAAAGCCTTAAAGGATATCTGCCTTTAGTCCTTTCCCTCATATAAACGCCTTTTCATGCATTTTCAAACAGTAGACCCAGATCATATGGCTCCTGGAGGAGCCGTCTGATCAAGGTCTACTCTGTTTGCTTATGGAATATTATTGTTATGATTCTGCAGTTTCTACCAATACTAAAAGATCCTGTGTACATTTAAAAAGATAATCAGTCAGAATATTCATGATATAATTACTTCTTACATTAATATGTAACAGGGAAATGATTAAGACAAAGATAGTGTTTATATGTGACTATTTATTACTTTTCAGAGGTCTTCGTGAGGCTACTGGAGAGCGAGGCATTGTGATCACTCGGTCAACATTCCCGGGTAGTGGTCATTATGGTGGACACTGGCTTGGAGATAATGACAGCAAATGGGAGGAGATGAGACTGTCTATTATAGGTATGATACATTATTTATCCATTTGACTTAGAAAACTATAATCTCTTATCTAATGAATATTAATGTAAGAAATAATGACACAATGAATAATAGGAGCCCTCTGATCTGGGTCTACCTCAGTTTGCAAAGGCATTAAAATACATATCTGTGGTGAAAAGGGTTAAATTTATATATACTCCTACTGTTGAAACTTGTTTCCAGTCAATGAATTGTTCTAAAACTTGTTTCCAACCAATGAATTGTTCTAAAACTTGTGTCCAACCAATGAATTGAAAATAACATTAATAAAGCAACTAATACCCTATCTAATAACCGTTAGATAAAGAAACATAGGTTTTTCAAAATGTAGGTGGTAGCTTAATGCAGACTGAAAGCAATGCAGAAAGCTCCCCTAGCGGTCTGCATTGCTTTCATTCTCCATTAAGCAACCACCTTTGTACAGATTGCCAGAAGCTAAAAACTAACACCATTGGGAGCATTTATTAGAGAAAATGCAATACTTTTCCTAAGTCTCTTCAGCTGATCAAGTTCTTGTTTTACTCTCATGACCCATAACCCACAAAGGTTGTGACTGCAGGGTCTGTCCAGTTGGAACATGCATACTGTAGTTGAATACAGCAAATTCGCTGTAGTAGATTTTCCGGATGCTCTGGATGATGCCAGGGTGCACTGTTTTATACACAGAAATTAAAGCTGTATTTCGCTGTTTGTTCCTTCTCTCGGAGGTCATCATCTGACTGGATACTGTTAATTTTACTGCATTCTTGAATGCAGACTTTAAAGTTTTCAGTGACATGTTTTCACTGAACATTTTTTCTGGAAATACTTTAGACTCTAAAATTCTACCCTGAATTTGAAGCGACGTCCAAATTCTTTTCAGAATCTCAGTGGATGAGAGACAGTAATGGTTTTTGTTTAGGAAACTGGTATATAGAAGAGTTTGAACAATAGATAGAGTCTGTTGTGTTGAGTTGGACTCCAGAATGGAAGTCAATGTCGCTATTCTTGGTGGCAGAATTCCAACAATTTTTAAAGCCTGTTTGACATCACTAACAAAGTTTTCTTCATGTATAATTATCACCCTGGAGGTCTCACATGGTTCACAGAGATTTATTATAGGCATCCAGTGAACATTGGAATAAACATTATAGTTTGTGGTCACATACAGCAAAAAGTCAGAAAATGTCAAATCATTGAGACAGAAATTCTGGGGCTCATCAAAGCCAAACCTTCCTTTGACTTTATCTCTAATATTAGAGCTAAGTTTCCAATTTGTCGGTAGGAAAACTTTATCGATATATGTAGAGAAGAGTCTAGAGTATGGATTCCGAGCTGTGATGACTTTATACCCATCAAAAGTTTTCTTCATATCCTCGTAGTCTACTTTCATTTTACTGTCCAACACAGCATGAATGCTTTTGCGTGGTGGCATATTGTCTTTGTATTCAGCATCAACTCCAGTAATAACCGCCATAGTTGTAGTCCAGAAAGTACTCCCTGCCTTTGGAACCGAGCAGACCAGCATGTTGAACCTGTATTGAAATTATTGGTGTGAATAACCGATATACAGTAAAACCCCTATAAACTGGACATGAACTTTAGTATAAATATTTGTCCTGGAGACAGGTGGCAACTTAATGCAGGGTGGGGTCATGCAGAAAGCTCCATTGAGGTCTCTGCATGACTTTCACCCTGCATTAAGTAGCCACCTGCCTCAAAAGTATCTGAATTCTTCTCTACTAGAATTTCATTTTAGAGAGGTTACACTGTACAAGGTAAGTTTAAATTATAGCCATAAACCCTTTGAAAACTGAATTTTCAGAGTGTTATAGCCCATGGGTGTTTAACTATAGAGTCCATTCAGGCAAATGAGTTTTGAATGACAAACAGCGCAAACCCTGATAAGAAGGCTGGTCTATCAGCCCTCTGATCTGGATCTACAGTGTTTCCAAGGGAAATTGTTGCTTTTATAAAGACAAAATTTGTAGAATCAGATCAACTTCATGTCATAGGCAAACAGAGCAGACCCTTATCAGACGGAGCTAGGAGCCCTCCGTTCTGGGTTTACAATGTTTGCGATTGTCAGTGCATGCATGTCCTGCATTCAAAGGGATGATGTCCTAGAAGAGCTACGATAAGAGGATTGTTTAGGAAATCTAGTTAAGATATTTTTATATTTCTCTGTCAACATGTTCTCAGAGGTCCAGATAAGATGCGTAAAAATGACCAAACCCTGCACTGTGACCACTCTTTAGAATCATCTCAAAGAAACGATTCTAAAGAGTTAAGTTACAGAATAGGGTTTGGTGAAAAAATGATGATTTTAGTATTTGGGTATACACCTGTATCTGTAGCTCTGTGTTCTTGATCTCTTAATTCTGAGTCAAACTCTTGTTGGTATCTCACTGAGGTTAGATCTTGGTCTACACTGCTTACTAATATCAGTGGCCAGTACTTAATGACTGTTGAAAGGGAGTGTCTTGATATTGAATAATTGTTTCAAGCATGATTTTTACACTTAACCTTTTACTCCATATATATAGACTCAGATCAGATAGTATAGTTGTTTGATCAGGGTCTGCTCTTTTTGCTTGTGAAATAATATAGATCTGATTCTACAGTGTCTGCTATGGCCAATAATTATTGTGTTCAGATGTCAATATAGAAATAAGATATATAATATCCATGGAGTAAAGCGTTAATTTAACACTGTTGACTTACTTGTTAGAGTAATAAAATGTTGGTTGTATTCGATGGATGGGGTTGTGCTGCAGCAGTGGATAGTCTGTCCTGTTGGGAAGCAGTGTCTTGTTAAAGCAAATAGTCCTCATAACCTCTGGTGATAGAAGTCCTGTGCCAAACAGCACTGAAATCATGTAATGTAGAAACAGATCAAGTATTCATGTACCATTATAAAAATTCAACTAAATGATTATTAGTCCCCCACCGGTTATCGGTTGGGGGACTATAGGTTTGCTTGATTCCATCTGTCTGTCTGTCTGTCACGCTTCGTGTCCGGGCCATATCTCCTACAAAGTTATGGCAAACTTCACACATTGAAGAAGCATGATGAGGGCTAGTGCCATGCACAAGGCCCATAACTCTATCATCAATATTTTTGGAGTTATTCCCCTTTTACATATTTTTTTTATCCGGACAAGAACTCTTTATCTACTGATTCAATTGATTTGAAACTTCACATATGGAACAATCATGATGAGGGGTAGTGTCATGCACAAGGGCCATAACTCTAGCATCAATATTTTTGGAGTTATTCCCCTTTTTAGCTCGCCTGTTCGTAGAACAGTAGAGCTTATGCTATACCCCCGGCGTGAGCGTGAGCGTGAGCGTGAGCGTGGGCGTGAGCGTGGCCAAGGTTAAAGTTTTTTGGACGGGTTGTTTTAAAGCTTAATATTTGTACTAGGATGCTGAAATTTTGTATGGAAGTTCATTTGAGGTTAAATATTGCTGTTATGAAGTTAAACATTAAAAATATTTTTCAATTTTATCAATTTTTGACATGTTTTGGACTTAGTCCTTTTGGCCACAAATCACCAGGTTAAAGTTTTTTGGACGGGTTGTTTAAAAGCTTAATATTTGTACTAGGATGCTGAAATTTTGTATGGAAGTTCATTTGAGGTTAAATATTGCTGTTATGAAGTTAAACATTAAAAATATTTTTCAATTTTATCAATTTTTGACATGTTTTGGACTTAGTCTTTTGGCCACAAATCACCAGGTTAAAGTTTTTTGGACGGGTTGTTTTAAAGCTTAATATTTGTACTAGGATGCTGAAATTTTGTATGGAAGTTCATTTGAGGTCAAATATTGCTGTTATGAAGTTAAACATTAAAAATATTTTTCATTTTTATCAATTTTTAACATGTTTTGGACTTAGTTTTTTGTGGGGCCAAAAATCACCAGGTTAAAGTTTTTTGGACGGGTTGGTATAAAGCTTAATATTTGTGCTATGATGCTGAAATTTGGTGAGAAGGTTCATATTGTCCTGACCCTTCCGACCATGCCAACATTTTTGCCCTTCTGACCTTGACCTTTGACCTACTTTTGCAAAAATCTTTATATACCTATATTATTGGAGCCATTTGGCCTAGGGCTTCCATACTTGGTATGACCATGCCAATATTTTGCCTTTCTGACCTTGACCTCGACTTTTGACCTACTTTTTCAAAAATCTTTAAATGCCTATAGTATTTGAACCAATAGACCTAGGGCTTCCATACTTGGTATGCAACTTTCTTGTGTTAAGACTTTTGCAACAATATTATTGTTTGCCCTTCTGACCTTGACCGTGACCTTTGACCTACTTTTGTAAAAATCTTTAAATGCCTATATTATTGGAACCAATAGGCTTAGGACTTCAATACTTGGTATGATCATGCCCACTTTTTTGCCTTTTGCCCTCCTGACCTTGACCTTTGACCTACTTTTGCAAAAATCTTAAAATGCCTATAGTATTTGAACCAATAGACATAGGGCTTCCATATTTGGTATGATCATGTCAACTTTTTTGCCCTCCTGACCTTGGCATTTGACCTACTTTTGCAAAAATCTTTAAATACCTATGAATTTGAACCAATGGGCCAAAGGCTTCCATACTTGGTATGCAACTTTCTTGTGTTAAGACCTTTCCAACAATATTGTTTTTGCCATGTTACTTTGACCTTTGACCTACTTTTGCAAACTTCTTTAAATGCCTATAAAATTTGAACTGGTAGGCCAAGGGCTTCCATACTTTGTATGCAACTTTTTTGTCTTAAGACTTTTCCAACCATACCATTGTTTTTACTATGTGACCTTGACCTTTGACTTACGTTTGCAAAAGTCTTTAAATGCCTATAGCATTGCAACAAATAGGCCTAGGGCTTCCATACCTGGTATGACCATGCCAACATGTTTGCCTTTCTGACCTTGACCTTTGACCTACTTTTTCAAAAGTTTTTAAATGCATATACTTCCATACTTGATTTGTATCTTTTCTGTCTGAAGACTTTTTCAAACACACCAATGTTTTTTACCATATGGCCTTGACATTTCACCTATTTTTGCAAAAATCTGTAAGTGCCTATAACTTGGAACCAGTGTACCTAGGACTTCCATACTTGGTATGACCATGCAAACATATTTGCCCTTCTGACATTGACTTTAACATTTGACCTACTTTTGCAAAAGTCTTTAAATGCATATAACATTGGAACCAATAGACCTAGGGCTTCCATACTTTGGATGTATATTTCCTGTCTTAAGACTTTCCAACCATACCAATGTTTTTTACCATGTGACCTTGACTTTGACCTTTGACCTTCTTTTGCAAAAATCTTTAAATGCCTATGCTATTGGATGCGATGGACATAGGACTTATATACTTGGTATGACCATGCCAACATTTTTACCCTTCTGACCTTCATCTTTGACCTACTTTTGCAAAAATCTTTAACTGCCTATTACATTGGAACCTGAATAGACCTAGGACTTCCATATTTGGTATGTATCTTTTTTGTTTAATAAATCTTCTTAAATTTATGAAAACTGGTATTTGGTTGCCTTTGGTTGTGATATTGATGCAGTTTAGTTTAAATTGAAAATTGATTTTTTTTGTATTCAATATGACACGTTTTAGACTTAACTTTTAAACAGGCGAGCATCAGGTGGCTTTGACACCATTTCTGGTTCATACTTTCTTGTCAGTCTGTCACGCTTCGTGTCCGGGCCATATCTCCTACAAAGGTAGGCCAAATTCATTATAACTTCACACATTGAAGAAGCATGATGAGGAGTAGTGTCTTGCACAAGGGCCATAACCCTAGCATTAATATTTTTGGAGTTATTCCCCTTTTTCATATTTATTTGTCTGGACAATAACTCTTTATCTACTGGTTCAATTGATTTGAAACTTCACATATGGAACAAGCATGATGAGGGGTAGTGTCATGCACAAGGGCCATAACTCTAGCATCTATATTTTTGGAGTTGTTCCCCTTTTCATATTTTCTTGTCCAGTTAATAACTCTTTATGTACTGGTTCAATTGATTTGAAACTTCTCATATGGAACAAGCATGATGAGGTGTAGTGTCATGCACAAGGGCAATAACTCTAGCATCAATATATTTGGAGTTACTCCCTTTTCATATTTTCTTGTCGGGATAAAAACTCTTTATCTACTGGTTCAATTGATTTGAAACTTCACATATGGAACAAGCATGATTAGGGGTAGTGTCACGCACAAGGGCCATAACTCTAGCATCTATATTTTTGGAGTTATTCCCTTTTTCATATTTTCTTGTCCAGTTAATAACTCTTTATGTACTGGTTCAATTGATTTGAAACTTCTCATATGGAACAAGCATGATGAGGTGTAGTGTCATGCACAAGGGCAATAACTCTAGCATCAATATTTTTGGAGTTAGTCCCTTTTTCATATTTTCTTGTCGGGACAAAAACTTTTTTACTGATTCAATGTATGAAAGTAGGTACTAATACCATTCAGGTGGTCATGTATATACCATCGTCAACCACACCATGGGTGGGTGGGGTGGGGAGAGTGGAGGTTTTTTTTCAGTCTGGTGGGGGACTCATGTCTTGCATAGCAATACAACATGCCCTTGTTTATTTTAGAACTTATTATTATTATTCAACTTATTGTTTATTCTAACTGGATTGTCATGGGAGACAGAAGATTGTAAAATACACCATGGGTGGGTGGGTGGGGGGTGTGGAGGTTTGTTTTTTTCAGTCCAGTGGGGGACTCATGTCTTGCATAGCAATACGACATGCCCTAGTTCATAATGTCATTATTTCTTACCTGAAATAATCATGAGATAAAGAGTTCAGCCACAAAGATGTTCTAATGTACAGAAAACCCCCTCTTGTCCGGACAATCTAATTAATATCAGTGCTAGTCTGTAAGACAGGTGGTAGCTTAATGCAGGGAGCTATCTGCATGACTTTTATCCAGCATTAAGCAGTCACCTGCCTAAAAGATACAAGTTTTCTTTAACCCAATCCCTCCTACTGATGCCTTTTGGTGCCTCAGTAACAGTCATTTTTAGCTTGTCTGTACAAGCTATTGTCCTAATTCCAGCGTCCACGTTGTCGTCGTCGTTGTCATCATCGTCCGAAATTTTAACATTGACCATAACTCGAAAAGTATAAGAGGTATCAACATGAAACTTCATAGGTTAGTAGATCTCATTGAGGGGAAAGCCCCATCATAAGAACTATAACTCTTGATTTCAAAATTTTGGAGTTATGGCCCTTTATATTTTTCAAAAATGTTTAATTTAGCTGGACAAACACCAAGTCGGACGAGCGTTGGCGCCGTACGCGGCTCTTGTTTGAAACCATTGTGATAAATAGAGCGTTTGCTGACCTATGGAGCTAAATTTATTATTAATTCTCTATCACATTGGTTTCAAAAGTATACAATTCTAAACACAGGGGACCATTTCATGGGTCTGCATGGTCTAAAAAGTAAAAAAAAATGATTGGGTCGATTTAGTGTTATATTATATACAATATAATATACAGTGTATATAATATAACACTAAATCGACCCAATCATTTTTTTTTCTTTTTAGACCATGTAGACCCACGAAATGGTCCCCTGTGATTCTAAATTAAATCCTTTTCCCAAATAAATCCTCCTTTTCAACAGATTTATTCAAAGAGGTTTCAAAAAATAGACTAGGAAAGAATGGGTTAATTAATACAATAGCTCATATAGAGGGGTTTTACTTTATGCTGTCCTAGAATTACCTCTCTTGTCTTCCCAGCTGTGGTTGTCTTTTATTTTTTTCCCTGTCATTATGGTTTCAGGATACAGCACTTGTAGCAGGTAGAAGCCACATACAAGAAGTAAAGAATATACACAGATACGTTTAACACTCACTTTCATTGTTTCACATTCTCCACAGTATCAACAATGTACAAGCAGTTTTATTGGGGTTTTTATGTTGTTATCACTATTCACTGTTCTTTGAATTCTCACAGAAAGTCATTTTCTACATGACAGTACTTTGACCCCCATCTGTATAGCCAGCAACATTGTGGTCAGCTTTAAATATCTGCACACTAAATAATTGTCGTCTGCAAAATATTGTGTCTGCTACAGTTTTTTAAAGAAGATTTTTCTCCATTGTTTTCCGAAAAGTATGATCAGTGTCACATTGGATGGATCCTGATGAGATGCTGCAGTAAAACCTCTTTATAACGGCCACTAAATTGTGTTAATTAGTTAGTATTTAGGACAGGTGCCTGCTTAAAGCAAGGTGAAAGTAAAACAGAATGCTCCCTTGGGAGCGTTCTGTTTTACTTTCACCTTGCTTTAAGCAGTCACATGCCTTTAATACAAAATAATTGATGTAATTTAGTGGCCGTTATAGAGAGGTTTTACTGTATGTTACTAAACATCTAATCTGAATCCAAACTGTTTGCATAGGTAATTATGAATTCTCACTGGTGTGCAAAGACTTAGTGTTCATTGATTAAAGTAGATATTAATTCAGTTTATTTGCAAAACTAACAATGCTAGTTCAGATTCTGATGAGAAACAGTGTATTTTGCATCTCATCTGGATCATAACTATGCAAGGTTTAGGAAAGATTTTGCATATAGTATGACAACTGTTAACTTTCACAAGAAGTTCACTTTTTATGATACACTTATGTAAAGTGTTTGTATCGGTTGGCATTTCTTAATTTTACATGTATACAGTAGAACCTGTCTATTAAGCAGTCATCAAAATGCAGTCTAATTATGGGTCTCTAAGGCAGGTGGTAGCTTAATGCATGTCACAAGTAATGCAGAAAGGACCTTTCTGCATTACTTTTGCCTTGCATTAAGCAGCCACCTGCTTATTAAGACTTCAATGTTCAATAAATGAAAGTGGTTTAGGAGAGGTTCTACTGTATACAGACTCATGTGGGATTAGATTCAAATATCACAATATTATGCCTTCTTAACCTACTGATAATAAAATGCTTGATATTTTGATTTCCTTGAAAGACTGATATGATACAATGGCTTTCAGAAATTTAGCAATGATAAATTTTGAATGACTGACTGTGATATATAAACCTTTAGCATGCAAAATTGTCATTGGCTTTAGTTTGCAGTCATGTCTTGACTTCGTCTTAAAAGTACAACTTTCAAAAACTGGGTAGAGCTTGTTTGCATCTCATCTGTATCAGAACTTGTGTAAATGTTACAATTATGTTGCATGTTACAAATGGCATATGGAATTTTTGGTCATAGAAGAAACTGCAGTCATATCTGTATTATTTCAACAGCAAGCAGAGTAGACCCTGATCAGACCGCTCCTACAGGAGCCATCTGATGTGGGTCTATTCTGTTTGCAAAGGTGTAGAAAGTCTTATTTATGAAGTAAATTAAGGGATGTGACAATTGTTCAACAAAGCTGTGTTATCTGGTATTGAGATCAGTACTTTAGTTATGTCTGAAGTAGTAGTCTAGAGACTAATTGATATACAGTAAACCCAGTCTGAACCAGAAATTCAGTAAAGAAAATTTAAGATCATTTTAGGCAGGTGACTGCTTAATGCAGGATGAAAGTTAAGCAGACAGTTCCCTTTGGAGCTTTCTGCATGATTTTCACCCTGAGTATAGAAGTTTAAGCTGCCACCTGTCTTACAGACTGGCATTGAATATAATTTGAAAGTCTAGTTTAGAGGATTTTACTGTATAGTTTAAAAAGGTTAGTCCCTTGGGGCTAGTTGACCCCCAGCTGACCTTGAAACATTACAATAAATTACTCCATACATAACATAAACATTTTTACCACCTTTGCAAATAGAGGATCTGTCTGATCAAGGTTTGCTCTGTTTGCTTATGGAATTACAGTTTCTACCACCAAAATATCTTTCGGTCACATATCCATTATAATTAATGTCCATGATCTCATTATTTCTTACATGAATATTCAATGGAGTAAAGGGTTAAGTGACTATTAGCAGAGTCTAATTGTCAGTCTTTAACTCGTTAAAGGGTTAAGGGTAAAAAATGTCTCACCATGGAGGGTTAATTATCATGTGGTTAACTCTTTACTCCATGAATATTCATAAAATAAATGATGACATCATGAATATTCATTAGATTCATTTCATACTGGCACATGGAATATTTGGCCATAGAAGAAGCTGCAGCGTCATCTGAATTATCTCATTAGCAAACAGAGCAGACCCAGATCACACGGCTCCTATAGAATTCTGTCTGATCAAGGCCTCTTGTCTTTGCTTATGAAATCTTAACAGATTCGACTACTACAGTTTCTACTGATACCAAAAAAGTTGTGTGTTCATATGCATTTATAAAACTTCAGCTAATAAATATTCAGCTAATATATATACATGTATATCATTATTTCTTACATGAATATTCAACAGGGAAAGTAATTAAGAGAGGTGATAATTAAGTGCAGGGCAAAGTTAATGCAGAAAGTTTCTTTGGGAGTTTGCTGCATTAAACCTTGGCCTGATAGAAACACCTTTTCATGCCTTTGCATACAGAGCAGACCCAGACCAAACAACCCAAGTAGTCTGTCGTCTGATCAGGGTCTACTCTGTTTGCTTATGAAATTATATAGATCTGATTCTACAGCTTCTATCAAGGCCAATAAATCATGTGTTCATATACTGTTAACCCTTCGCTTGCTATTCACGTCAATATACCTACCTGTAAATAGTGAAGACCCAGATGAGACAGCTCCTGCAGGAGCTGTCTCATCAGGGTCTGCACTATTTACAAGTTGATTGTGCAACCAGTGCACTCCACAGCAGTGATTGCACAGCGAAATATGTGCACACAGTGAAGATATATGTAATTATACAACAGGGCATGGGTAAAGAAGGAGATGTGTATTTTAAAATTCAGCAAGCGAAGGGTTAATAAAATTCAGCCAATAAACATTTATTTTTACATGAGTATTCAGCAGGTGAAGGGTTAAATGTGCAGATACCTGCTTTCTAAGACAACTTGATGTGAAGATGCACATAAAGAAGGGAATTTTTGCATCGGCCATTGTTAGCTCACCTAGCACTTTTAGCACAAAGTGCCAAGTGAGCTAATGGGATCGCCCTGTGTCCGTCCTGTCGTCCATCATCAACAAATTATTTAAACATCTCCTCCCAAACCACTGACAAGATTTTCACTAAATTTTAGAGGAATCATCTGCAGGTGACCTTCCATGAAAAGTTACTATGTCTGTGTCAGATGAATGTCACATTTCATTTGTTTTTAAATTTCAGGGATTCTGGAGTTCAATCTGTTTGGTATTCCATATGTAAGTATGCTTTACCTACCACTACACTGATTATCTAACTACATGTATTCATTCAATAGTTTCCCTCATTTGCCTTTAATACTCCGTGATATATACATATGAACAACTATCTGGGAAACTGCATATTATTGCATTGCAAACCATGTAGGTCCTCACCGGACAGGGAATCATAGACATCATCTGGGTCCATACTTATAAAACTTTTAGTTGAGTCTGAGTTCGTTCTCAAGTTTTTGATTGGTCAGATTTGAGCCTTTGGCTCAAATCTGACCAATCAAAAGCTTGAGAACTCAAATCTGACCAATCAAAAGCTTGAGAACGAAACTCAGACTCAACTAAAAGCTTTATAAGCATGGACCCTGGTCTGGATCTGTACTGTTCAAAATCTGTAGTAATTTGTTCTCTCTGTATAGAAGGTTATATTACTTCGGGATAACAGGTTTGAATAATCTGATTTCTAATATGGACAAGGTCTCAGCTTAATGCAGGTCAAAAGTAATGCTCAAAGCTCCTACTGGGGCTTACTTCAGACCTGCATTAAGCTGTCACACTTTCTAGATATGACTGTGTAGTGATACATTGTAAAAAAATCTTTATTGTAAATTTTGGATGGCCCAAACTGTTACTCTGAGTTGTCCTGAAGTTCAAGATATTTGAGTTTGAGATTTCAAAGTCCAACTGTACTTCTATTTATTTTTCTCACATAGCATACCATAAACTAGTTCTTCAAAGACATTGAAAAGATCTCTACTTTTTAGAGGTAAAGCAGATAGAACATTATTTATAACAATTTCTTGTTGCACAAAGTTTTATGCAAATTATTATAATGTAGATTGGAGCTGATATTTGTGGGTTCTTTGGTAACACCACCCCAGAATTATGTAAGAGATGGATGCAGTTGGGGGCCTTCTACACCTTCAGCAGGAACCATAATGGCCTAGGAAATATTGTAAGTGCATGTACCTTAATTTGTCTGGTATTATATTTGCTAACACTACACAGTTACTACATGGTATCAGCTACCATGTGGTATCAGTTTTGACATTGTATAACAGTTACTACACTGTATCAGTTATCACATTGTATTGTGGTTACTGCATGGTATCAGTTATTAATATCATTATGGTATTGTAGTAACTAAATGTTATCATAGTTGCTATATGGTATTTCCGTTAGTACATGGTATCACAATTACTACATGGCACCAGTTACTATATGGTATCAAATTTACTACATGGTACTTCAGTTATTACATGGTATCACAATTACTACATGGTACCAGTTACTATATGATATCAAAGTTACTACATAGTATTTCAGTTATTACATGATAGGTATCACAGTTAATACTGTTGTACTGTGATGCCATAGAGTAGCTGTGATAACCACTGGCACTTGATCGAAACAGACTATAGTTGTGTTATACAATAGTTATATCATATACATGGTACGGCAGTTGATTCGCCCATTGTTTCGTACCGGCGTAAATTTTCGATATAAAACGCAGATCAATGCGAAATCTACTCAGCAGCCGGGAAGAAAAGACATTTATCTCTGTAGAAACTGTAAGTTCTTGTCCATTAACAAACCTCTATCGAAGCTATTTGATGATATTTCAGGGATAAATTGACGGAGTTAATTTGTCAGGACTTTCATTCCGTGTTAACTTCCGGTGACCTTCTCTGACCCCGAGAAAATGTTACGAGCCATTTGATTGGTTGACAATGACCCGTTTATTTCGACTGTCTGCTCGAAGTCAAACTGCATGTAAACATAAATACTTGAATAGCTCTGATCTAATATTTCGACCAAAATACACGTCACATTTTTGTTACATGCATTTAGCCATAAAATCAAAGAGAACAATGTTGAACTAGCGTCATGGTGACGTTAAGTTGTTACTTAAAATGCCATGACGTCACCAAATGACGTCATGAGCGCGTCTTTCTTTGATAACATTGAAACTTCATCAAATAACAAAACATCCGTTCCCAAAACATTCTGACGGACATGGTCCAATTGCATCATCATCCCTCACTAGCCTCGTCATAATGACCAGTGACCACAATGTTGTGACCTTCTAAGATGGTTTTTTATTGCCAAGATTTTGCAATTTAAAGACAAATATTTGACAGACCGCGGGAACAACAACGCTTGACACACCTTTCTGATTTGTCCAATGAAAACGCCCGTTTCAACCGAAACAGTTGAAGGTCGCTCAAACCGGAAGTTGACTAGGAATGAAAACGGCGACAAAATCAAACACCATTTTCTCCTCCAAATATTCTCAAATATTTTCGATAGAGGCTTGTTTATGGACAAGAACTTATTGTTTCTACAGAGATAAATGTCTTTCCTTCCCGACCGCTGAGTAGATTTTGCCTTGATCTGCGTTTTATATCGGAAATTTCCGCCGGAACGGAACAGGTGGAGAATCGGCTGCCGCACCATGTAGTGTATTAATGTACTAGTTGCTTTAAATAAACTATAGTCTTTTTCGATCAAGTGCCAGTGGTGATAACATACAGTAACTATGATACCATGAGGTAAATGTGATACCATGTAGTAACTCACAGTGATACCTTGTTGTAACTGATACCACAGTTACTCAATGGTATTACAGTAACTATATGATATTATAGTTACTAACTGGTGTTACAGTTACTATATGATATCAGTTACTACATGGTATCACAGTTACTCTGTGGTATCACAGCTACTCTATGGTATTGATCACAGTTACTCAGCGGTATTACAGTTACTTCATGATATTGATCATATTTACTATATGGTCTCACAGTCACTATGTGGTATTACAGTTATTATATGGTATCACAGTTAATCTATGAAATCACAGCTGCTCTTTGACAGTACAGTTACTACATGGTATTAGTTAGTTTATAGTATTACAGTTACCACATGTATATAGTATTACATATGTGGTATTACAGTTACTAAATGGTATCACTATTTGCCCAAGTTTAAGGTAATTATGGTAGCTTAGAGATCAGAATGAAACGTTTTAAAAATCAATAATCAAAGAGGTTAAAATAAAGAGGTTTCTTATCCCTCCGAAGGGCTGGGGATATTGTTTTTACCCTGTCTGTTGGTTTGTTTGTATTTTGGTTTGTCCCCAACTTTAACATAGGCGATAATGTTGTAGCCATTGCACATATATACATCAATCTTGGAATGCATGTGCAACTTATAGAGGTGAACATTTTTAGGGGTGACTCATTAAGGTCAAGGTCATACATCAAAGTCAAAGGTTATACATCAAGATCAAAGGTCATATCAGGGGCATAGTGTTTTACAAACACACCTTGTTTGTTATTCAGAAAGTTGGTTCTGATTATTGCACACCAATTTGATATTTATTACATGTATTAGAAACTACTGAGACTGCCACTTTGTGATATCATTTGCCAACAGTTTGATCAGAGTGAGACACCAAGTTAATCATCAAGAACCAAACCATTTGACGTTAACCCTTTCCCTGTTCCATATTTAGCCCAAATTTCAATACCTACTGAATATTCATTAACAAAATAGTTATAAATGGACCATTGCAGACATTTTAGAAAGCAAAGAAACAGATCTTTCAAATTCTATTAGCAAACAGAGCAGACCCTGATCAGACGGCTCCTCTAGGAGCCGTCTGATCTGGGTCTACTCTGTTTGCAAATGCGTGAAAACATGTTTATATGAGGGAAAGGGTAAATGATTGGGCTTTAAAAATAAAAAATCAGTTGAACCTTTCTTAAGCGGCCATAAGTGGTCTAGACATGCGTCTGTAAGGCAGGTGGTAGCTTAATGCAGAAAGCTATAACTTTTGAATAAACATAGAACAGGGAAAGGGTTAATTAAGACAGGTTCTACTGTATAACAATATTGCAAATAAAGGATAAATAAGACGAATTGGTTAAACCCATAAGATGTCTGGAAAAATGTTTCATGTTTCATTGGAAAGATTATTTCTAAAAAAGTTACTGAATTTATGTTGAAAGTGTAAATATGCAGTTTTTATACATTGTTTAGGAACAAGATCCAGCTGCACTCGGAGATGATGTTGCTAAGGCCTCAAAGGTCGCCTTGGAAACACGATACAGGCTGCTTCCCTACTTGTATACTTTGTTCCACTATGCCAATGTGAAGGGGAATACTGTCATACGCCCCCTACATCATGTGTAAGATTGACTCATTTTTACATCTCTATTAAGATGCGTAAATTAAATAATTTGCAGAAATAACTGCCTTATTAAACAAGTTTGAGGGGATATACTGGAATCACCCTATCAATTGGTCGTCGGTTAGTCCGTCCATTCGCATATAACATGGGTAAATGGGATTGTGAACTTTTTATTTGGTATACCTAATAACCATGAATAAAAGATCTGAAAGACACAATTTTCATGTGTTTACTGCTTAGCATTGCAGAATTATCTCCCCTTGAACTTTGGGAATTTTCCTAACGAAAAGTGTAGCATGACAAACAGTGCAGACCCTGATGAGAGGGCTTCTACAGGAGCCCTCTTATCTGAGTCTACACTGTTTTCAAAGGAAATTAGTGACTTGTTTCCATGCATTGTAAGGGTTAAAGAGAAAGAGTTGGTGATTAAACAATACAACCATGTTTCAATAAAAATTGCTATGTTATCGTTATTGAATACAGGTTCCCATATGATGAGACAACATACCAGATAGATCAACAGTTCATGTGGGGACAGGCTCTGCTCATTTCTCCAATACTATACAAGGTATTTATACTTATATTAAATATCTTATATGGAAAGTTTGGGATACAGATTTATTGAGTACTAATAAAGCATATGTCGATTTTAGACATTTAATTGTTTCCACCTTTATCATACATGTGTATAAGTGTTGTACTATCCATCTGTCTGCATCCATCCATAGTTCTTTATGTAGGAAATAAAGAAATGAGTACTTCTTATCAGCAACATGTTTATAATTGTAAGTGAAAACAAGATGTTTTGGCATTTGCAGAAACTATAGAATCAGATCTATATTATTCCCAAATCAAATAGCAAACCCTGATCAGACGGCTTCTATATGTCAATCTGGATCTGCTCTGTTTGCAAAGGTGTGAAAAGGCATCTGTATTATAGAAAGGGTTTTACGAGTTATGACAGAAGCAATAAAAATTATTATTGGAAACTATTGTTGAATCATTAACACTTTACTCCATGAATATTCATGTAAGAAACAATGTATTTATGAATACTAATTAACTGAATATTATAGTAGTAACAGGCGCCATTACTAAATGTTTTCATTTCATTATGCTCATTTCAGGGCCAGACATCTTTATCCATGTACCTTCCTCAAGGGCCTTGGTATGACTTCTACACTGTAAGTAAACCAAATTACTTACTCCAACGTTGCCAGCTTCTCTATATATCTTTCGAGCTGGTTGAAGAATAAAGTTATTCCAATGTACTCCCATGATTACACAAATGGGACACAAATAGTGAAGACCCAGATCAGAGGCCTCCTGAAGGAACCCTCTGATCTTGGTCTGCACTGTTTGCTGAACTGGTTATACCAGTTATTATTACACCCCTACAAACTTGTTTGAGGGGGGTATACTGATTCACCCAGTCCGGCGAGCAGTTGGTTGGTCCGGCTGCATTTGAACATGGGTAGCTGGGGTCGCAAGTTATTTACATTATATTTAGTATACATAATAATCACGAATATTAGAAGTACAAGATGCAGTTTCTGCATGTTAACTGCTGAGCATTGCAGAATGATCTCCTCTTGACCTTTGAGTATTTATTGGTCATTTTGGTTTGGAACATGGGTAATTGGATTTGCGATCAAGGCTGCTGTGCGGGGATTTTCCATCACCTTTAGTGAAAGTTCTAGTTTTCTTTGCTGTACCCCCTCGACATGAAAAAGATGGGTCCAAAAGTCACTTTGTATGAGTTTATCATAAATAATATGGAAGCAAATGGGTTACTATGTTTATGAATGTAAATAAAGCCAGCTATTAACAATTAATGACTTAAATCACAATAATATTTTGAAATGTGTGTATGAATTTGTTCACAAACAGATTTTTAAATGTAAGATTCCAAATGTAGTTGCTGACAAAGTTTGCTTTCAGTTGAGCTGAGTCTGTTACACTAAAACATGGGCAATCTATGGGTTGTGAATTATATACTAAAACATCAGTACTTCATAGTAACAGAAATACCAGTGTTTTAAACAAAATGCATAAACGTTTACCAAATATTGTAATATTGTAACCCAAACAGTTGTTTGCAATTATAAGGAAAAGTTTGAGAGAATAAAACCTTAATATTTTGCAGGTGACAATTACTTAGCAAGCAAATAATTAATAAAAAGTGAAGTAATTATTTGTGAAAAAACAATTCCTTGCAAACTGTATTTCACAGGGACAAGAAATGTCAGTTCAAGGTAGTTTCCTGACCCTCCCTGTTGGACCAGACTCCCAGATCCCGCTGCATGTGCGTGCAGGAAATATTCTACCTTTGCAGGCCTCGGCAAATAACACACATTACAGGTAAGCTCCATAATAACAACACATTTTACTAGTAGACTCCATTGTTACAACACATATTTCTGGTAAGCTCCATGATAAAAACGCACATTACAGGCAAGCTTAATGGTACCAACACGTATTCCTGATAAACTCCATTGTAACAACACATATAACTGGTAAGGTTCAAGGCAACACCACACCTCAGAGGTAAGCTTCAATATAAAAACACACGTTACATGCAAGCTTAATGGTGACATATTTCTGGTTAGCTCCATTGTCACAACACATATTTCTGGTAATGATAATACACATTACAGGTAAGCTCCATGGTAATACTACAAATTATTGGTAAGCTCCATAGTAACAGCACATATTACTGGTAAGGCTCTAGGCATTACCACACATTGCAGGTAAGCTCCATGGTAACAATACATATTACAGGTAAGCTCCATGATAACAACACATATTACTGGTAAGGTTCAAGGACAAACCACACATTATAGGTTATGAAGCTCCATAGTAACAACATGTATATTACTGGTAACTCCATTGTAAAACATATATCATGATAATAATTAATGATCTCACGGAATGAGTATTGCATTCTTAACCATGTTCTCCATAGATATGCCTTTAAATTAGAGGTGTCCGTGATAGGAACGATATTGATACATCATTGATTAACGTCAGTCGGTCCGATCTCGGTACTGGTTTCAAAATATCAATCCAAATGGAGGACAAATAAACACCTTTCCATGTGCTATATTTCTTACAGGTATGTACCTTCTGACATACTTGCAGTGAAATTCTTGATGGAACATATCCTGCAAGTGCTGTCTGGGTCTGCACTTTTTGCTATGAGAATTTGAGTGTTACTTCAACTTACTTGTTTACAGTTTGAAAAATAGAAAGTTTCGACTTCTTACACTCATATGGTTGTTATTACAGAGCATGAATCATGTTTAAGTATAAAAATTGATATACATGTTTTTCGATATTTTTTTCCATTTTCCAAATCTAATGGCTGTTTCAGGAGCTATCTGATCAGGGTCTACTTTATTTGCTTATGGAATAATAGATCTGTTTCTAAAGTGTTTGCCATAGCCGAACATTTCTCTTTTCATATGCCACCATAAAAAATCGGCTAATTATTATTCATGATGTCATTATTTCTTACATGAATATTCATGAAGAAAAGTGGTAATAATGTCCACAGCAGATGATTCATACTTTTATGCCCCGTTTACAGACGGTCGGGCTTAACCCTTCGCTTGCTATTCACGTCAATATACATACCTGTAAATAGTGAAGACCCAGATGAGACAGCTCCTGCAGGAGCTGTCTCATCAGGGTCTGCACTATTTACAAGTTTATTGTGCAACCAGTGCACTCCACAGCAGTGATTGCACAGCGAAATACGTGTACACAGTGAAGATATATGTAAATATACAACAGGGCATGGGTAAAGAAGGAGACATGTATTTTAAAATTCAGCAAGAGAAGGGTTAAATTGGTACCCAATCGGTCTAATTATTTTACATCTCTCACTGTTTTGAACGGTTGTCATAAGTGATTTAATTTCAGGCTTTCAGTGTAAACGGTTATCGGTGATGAATAATTGTCCAATTGGTCAAAAACATTTCATAGGTTGCTGGTAGGTGCTAAAATGCCATCGGTGCTCATCGCTTGTAAATCAGTGTAAAATCGGGTATGTAGGCGATCGATCGGTGTTTGATAGCAAGTCATTAGTGGTCAAACACTTACTGTCGGATATGGTCAGTGAAACATATGTGGTAATCGGTGGCCAATCGGTGATAAAGAGCTTGCATATCTCTTGTCACAGGTTGTTGTCGGTTATTTGTAAAAAAGTTTCACCGATCGAGGATTTTAAACACGTTTAAAATTCCCAATTGGTAATTTTTCCCCAATGAAACTCCTCTTTACCCAATAGCGATTGATAGGTGGAAAACAGGTGGCCAATAGGTGATGTCGGTGGTAAATAGGTTTTCATAGGTCCCCTCCCTAGTTTGGCTAAAAAACTAACGATCTATCACCGATGGCTCTGTGTAAACGAGTTGTTAATGCATGAGGCTTCTCCTACTAAATCACAGAGAAATAAACTGTTTTGGTCTTATCTATTTTTGTTTTTTTTCAGTCGCCAGAATCCATTCACTCTTTTAGTAGCACTTGAGGACTCCCAGAATGGTGGGCGGGGTTTCAGAGCCAATGGAGAGTTATACTGGGATGATGGGGTCACAATAGGTAATGAAGTGTATAATGCAAGCAAGGTTGTGTAATTAGTGAAAATGGTAATAGAGTACATGAATGGTCAAGACACAATAGGAAATGCTTCCTATATGATCTGAGTGCAAGGCTATCTGTTTAGTGGGTAGGGTTTCAATAAAAATGAAAAAAAATTAAAAAAAATAAAAATTTAATGAAGGTCATTATTTTGTTTTAACCTTATTTGTCCCCATATTACTCTCTGGTTTATGACCAATGTCCTTGTAACCCTTCTGCACTAATTATACCCCCACAAACTTGTTTGAGGGGTTATACTGGAATCACCCCGCATTTACAATCAAAGCTGCCTTGTGGAAGTATTCTGACGTCACTTTTGGTGATATAGTTTTAGTTAATACTTGTCTGCAAAACTTGTCATCTGCTTCAATTCTTTAAGAACATTTTTCTTCCATTTCTTGTCAAAAAAGTGTTGATGTCTAACAGTGGGGATCCTGAAGAGACACATTTGGATCCAATCTATGCAAAGCTTATTGTGTATTTGTTTATTATATTGAAAGTCTTCAACGTTTGTTTTCAACAGAATATGCATATATTTCAAATTTACTATCAAGTCATACAAAACTCTTTCCTTTATATAAATGTGAAGTGTTCAGCAATTGTTTTGTTTTTTTATATAATATGCATATATTTCAAACAATAGAAGTCCTTAACTCTCTCCTTCATATAAATGCTTTTTCATGCTTTTGCAAATAGAGTAGAACCAAATCAGGCAGCTAATTTAGGAGTCGTCTGATCAGGATCTGCTCAGATTACTTAATATGCAATTATATAAATCTAATTTTACAGGTCTCACTGTGCTGAAGAATACCTTTTCCATGTTCCATTTTATTAATTCTGTCGATAAATATCAAAGATAAAATCTTGCATAAATGTTTAACAGGGAAAGGGTTAAACCATGCTTTACAGTTTACTTGGTCTAATATATCAGATGCCTAGATAAGATGGGTAAAAGAATAACTCCTTTATTTCTCAAGTTAACCCTTTCCCTGTTCTATGTTTATTTCAATTTCCAATAGTTTAGTTTAAACATATTTTATTTCAATAAATATTGAAATTTTCAATACCTACTGAATATTCATGAACAAAATAGTTATAATGAAATATGGAAGGTGGAACATTGTAGCCATATTGGAAAGTCAAGAAAAAGGTCTATTAAATTCCATTAGCAAACAGAGCAGACCCTGATCAGACGGCTCCTATAAGAGCCGTCTGATCTGGGTCTACTCTGTTTGCAAATGCGTGAAAACGCGTTTATATGAGGGAAAGGGATTAACCCTATGTTGTGACCACTCTTAAGTATCATCTCCTGGAGGTGAGAGGTCACAATATAGGGTTTGGTTGAGAAATGACAATATTAGTATTCAAATATGCCCCTTGTCTATGTGTCTGGATATCATTGTCACTTCTGTTTGTAGATACATATGAGAAGGGCCAGTACCACCATGCCACCTTTACCAGTGATCATGTAAGTGGCATTTATCGATGGAACACCTGTCGTTAGATGGGTGTATTTATGGCTCTGTCTGGCAGTCTGCTATCCGGGTGTGCATCTGAATCACACTGTAATACATTAAACTGAAATTTAGTGTATGACTTTGTTGTGAGGTAATACAGATAGAGATTGACTTAAGTTGCATTTAGTCTACGTTTTGTGCCAATTTCTTTAACAGGGTGAAACTTGGGGATGAATTCTCAATCGTCATTGTCTGTTTGCCCCATGTGTTGTTTTGTCATAATTCTGCCAGCAGGTTACACAAGTACATGTATTCCTGTGCAAGAGTTATGGCCCTTCGTTTATAGGTTATTTTTTTCAGGCTTGTTTTATTGTACTTCAAAATTTTGAATTGAAAATTAGTTTACGAGTATGTTGAGAGGTCATACAGATTGAGTATGGCTTGTATGTCACATTTCATGTTCCTTTTGTGCCAATACATAAGTAAAATCAAAGCAGATTTAACTTAATACTGTATAGAGGTGCATTGTCATAGCTTTGCCTTCCATTGTGTTTGTTCTGATTGCTTCTGAATAAAGCCTTAAGTTTGGCTTCCCTAGTAAAACTCCATTTATTTCTTTATATATTTAGTATGATTTACATATTAGTTTTATTTATCTTTTTAATGTTTTAGCTTGTTTGGACTTCTTTCAGGATACATTGAGCATGACTGTTGAGCACAGTAATGAGACCTCCATCAACAGTCTCTACATAGAGTCTATCATAGTTATGGGAATAAGGACAAATGTGCAGCATGTCTACATTGGTGACACAGAACATACAAACATCACATATAACAAGGACATGAAGGTAAGAGATTCTATCTCTACAGAGAATCTATCGTAGCTATGGGAGAAAGGACAGGCATACAGTTGTGACACTGAACGTACAAACCTTACATATAAGGAAGACAAAACGGTAAGGTCGGCAATCTCTACAGAGATTATTGTAACTATGGGAGTAAGGACAGCATTCTCTACATAGAGTCTATTGTAACTTTGGGAGTAAGGACAGCATTCTGTACATAGTGTTTATTGTAGCTATGGGAGCAAGGACAGCATTCTCTATATGGAGTCTATTGCAGCTATAGGAGTAAGGACAGCATTCTCTATATACATAGAGTCTATTGTAGCTATGGGTGACACAGAACATACAAACATGATGTATAACATGGACATGAAGGTAAGATCTTCAATCAATATATTGAATCTGTCGTAGTTATTGGAGTAAGGACAGAAGTTCAGCATGTCTACAGTTGCAACACAACATACAAACATCACATATAATTAGGACCTAAAGGTAGTGTCAGCAGTCTCTACGGAGAATATTGTAGCTATGGGAGTAAGGACAGCATTCTATACATAGAGTCTGTTGTAGCTATGGGAGTAAGGCCAGCATTTCTACATTGGTGACACAGAACATACAAACATCATGTATAACAAGGACATGAAGGTAAGATCTTCTATCAATACATTGAATCTGTCGTAGTTATTGGAGTAAGGACAGAAGTTCAGCATGTCTACAGTTGCAACACAACATACAAACATCACATATAATTAGGACCTAAAGGTAGTGTCAGCAGACTCTACGGAAAATATTGTAGCTATGGGAGTAAGGACAGCATTCTATACATAGAGTCTGTTGTATCTATAGGAGTAAGGACAGCATGTCTACATTGGTGACACAGAACATACAAGTATCACATATAACAAGGACATGAAAGTAAGATCTACAGCCTCAGAATAGAGTCTGTCGTAGTTATGAGAGTTAAGGGCAGTTGTATGTAGCATATCTACATTGGTGACACAACATACAAACATCACATATAATAAGGACGTGAAGGTATTAAGGTAAGATCAGCAATCTCTTCATAGAGTCTGTAGTTATAATAGAAAAGGGACAATTGGACAAATGTAAAGTATGTCTACAATGGTGACACAGAACATACAAGCATCACATGCAACACAGACCCATTTTTATGCAGTAAAAATTCACCCTTTACCAAATGAATATTCATGGAAGAAATAATGAATATGTTGTAAATGGCTGATGAAGACAGAAATGTTTTTGCCACGGCAGATATTGTAGAATCAGATCTATATTATTCCATAAGCAAGCAGGAGCCATCTGATCAGGGTCTATTCTGTTTGCAAGAGCTTGAAATAATGTCTATACAGTAAAGGATTAAAGGATACAGAAATGAATATAATTTTATCCCTTTTTCTTCACGTAATGTTTCTTGTTGGATGCTTCAATCAGTGTTAGTTATTAAGGTCCAGATAATGGGTAATTTAAAACTTTTTTCAAGAATAACTTCTGTATTTCTCCACCAAACTCTGTTGTGACCACTCTTTAGAATCGTCTCTTTGAGTGATCACAAGATAAGGTTTGGCAGATAATTGATGATTTCAGTATTTGAATGCACACGCTTATCTGTTGAGTCATTTAGTAATGTGTCACTTTGTACACTTTTATAGATGCTGCACATTAGGGGCCTGCAGTTGCCAATGAACACAAATATGAACCTTGAATGGAGGTGAGTGAAAATTACTCTTTCATGCTAGTGAAGATGCAGTGTGTCAGTAAGGGATCACTTTTCCATCCGTCTGTCCGTCACACCTTTTTTTTTTACTAACAGTTCTCCCAGCAGGTGACACTCTTGTTTATCCAGATGAGACACAGTGCAACTTGGTTTCTTATCATCATCCAAATTGTTTGAGATTCTGATCATGGTTTTTCAAAAACAATTAAAACATTTGTAGCAGACATCATATTTTATATATAACAGTTTCTAAGGGTGTAAAGATCTGAGATTAGCTGAAGCAGCGTTTGTGTTATATAAAAGGAAGTAACACATCAAGGGGTCACTGTTATGATTTATTTGTCCATCAAATCAGTGCTTCAGGCTTTTACAATGCTTTTTTGTCATGACAGCTTGATTCCCTAAATTGAATACTCAGTTATGAATGTGACTACTATGCCCCTATATATAGCAGTTACTCTTCAGCTACACTTAGATATTGCAAATGACTAAATCGGGTAATTTTATGAATGTGAAATGTATGTTTTGAGAGTATTTATTTGAGATCTAGGTTGAAATACATTAAATGTAGTTGGGTTTTTTCGAGTCTTTACCAGAATTGGCATTTAATTAAATTTTAGCTTAGATTGTTTGAATTGGATTTTAATGATTCATAGACAAGAGCAACTACTTGTATTGCATGGCCTGATGTACAGTAAAATCTCTCTAAACCGGAATTCTAGTAGAGAAAAATTCAGATACTTTAAGTCAGGTGGTTGCTTAATGCAGGGTGAAAGTCATGCAGAAAGCTCCTGGAGGATTTTCACCCTGCATTAAGCTGCCACTTGTCTCCTAGACAGATATTTATGCTAAATTTAACGTCCGGTCTAGAGGGTTTTTGCAGTATTCTTGTTTATTCTCTAGAGAGTTCCAAAGACCAGAAGCTACTGACTATGCCAAGTTTGACTGCTACCCAGATATTGATGACAGGAGTGATGCTGTAGCAGGGCCAGAGTGTACCCGAAGAGGATGTATTTTTAATCCTGACCCAAACAAGCCCTACCTGCCAAAATGCTTCTTTGACACGTAAAGCTTTATTATTATGCCAGCACTCCTATAGTATTAATTTAACCTTTTACTTTGTTAATATTTATGTAAGAATATTAACTATATGAATTTTAACCTTTTAATCCATCAATATTCATATAAGAAATAATGATATAATGAATATTAATTAGATTAATTGTTTTAAAGTAAATGGAAAAATGGATTTTTGGCCATGGCAGAAACTAGAATCATATGTATATTATATAAAAAAGCAAACAGAGCAGACCCTGATCAGACAACTCCTACAGGAGCTGTCTGATCTGGGTCTGCTCTGTTTGCAAAGACATAGAAAAGCGTTTTATTGAGTAAAGGGTTATTAATGGTTCGTGGCCAAAGTAGTTAAAATCAGATCTATGTAATTCTATATGCAAACAGAGCAGACCCTGCCTGATCAGACTACTCCTACAGGATCTGGGTCTACTCTGTTTCCAAAGTTGTGAAAAAAAGTGTTTGTATGAGATAAAGATGAAACATGCTGTCAGAGTTACTTTGCATCTCATCTGGCCCCAAGGTTATAAAACATTTTGCTTGAGTCTGAGATCATTCCCAAGCATCTGATTGGTCAGATTCTGACCATTCAGATACTTGAGAATAATCTCAGACTCAGATGTTTTATAACCTTGGACCCTGGATCCAAAATGTTTGCCTAGGTGATCACATTATCATTGCTAGTTTGGAAATAGTTATTACATTTAATTTTCAGGAATAAACATGGCTATACAGTTGAAAGTAAGACTGGTGACTCAGCAGTACTAACTAGGAAAGGTGATGGGGTACTCTTCCCACCTGACATCAGCAAACTCAGGGTCACAGTACAGAAAAGGAGTAACTCTTTATTGCAAGTAAAGGTAAGGCTGTATATATAAAGACTAATCTGTGAAATGATTTTTACCCTTTACATGTGTAAAACGAGTGTACTGGCATGAGCGAACAGTGGCGACCCAGATCAGCGGACTTCTCTTGCAACCTGTCTAGCAACTGTAAGCCTTTCATACTGAATGAATTCTATTGTTAGACACTGATGGACCATTCCACTTTGAAAATTCAGCATTCAAATAAAGTTTAAGATGTTGAAGTTGCTTGAATATAACCAAGCAGTGTACAGATTTCAAAACTGTCATTTCAGAACTATCCAAATTCATATCTATACATTTCAAACTTCAGTTGAGGTATAAGCTTCTTTTGGACAGAAATTCAGACTGTTAGAGCACCTATGTTTTGTAGACAAATTTCACCTTTATCAAGATGGCATATACGTAATTGCTTAAATATTTCATGTAAAGTACATGTATATGCCTAAGATATTTCATTGTTTCTGCATAATATAAATGTTTAATGATTATATTTGGTAATTTTCTCTTCAACAATATCAATGGAGTTAACCCCTTATCACATCAATAGTATTGAAATAATGTCATTATGAATATTAATGTTTGGCAATTGCAAAAACCTATTCTACAAGCAAACGAAGTAGATCTTGATCAGCTGGCTTCTACAGGAGCCGCCTGACATAGGCTACTATTTACAAAGGCATGAAAAGGAACCTCTCAGTAAGGGTTAATTGATTTTACTATATTGTATTCTTTTCTATATCAATATTAATGTATATTCAGGGTTACAGATAAGGTGCGTATCTGCGTAAATACGCAATTGAATTCAGTTGAAAAGCAATTATTTTGAAACTCGTGCATACTGAAAAGCAATTATAAAAGTTGTTTAAACAAAAGCATTCAAGCAGACACATATTAGTATGCGATAGTCGGGCATTTCTTAGGCATGAATTACTATTCTTGCACAGAGAACGTGCTGTTTTAGTCCCGCTAGACCATGTATTAACAAGGCGATTCTCGTGCTCACGCACTGTTGTTGACCGGTTTTAATTATACCTATTCGGGGCCTAAGGTAAACAATGGACGCGAATGCTATATAGCGTTTTGGCCTAATTAAGCTAGGTGAACGCCGGGTGCGAGCATATCAGGGGCGCCGACAATGAACTGTTTTTGTGAAAGACAAATTAAATGAAGTTTCGTGTAAACGGTATTTGATACAATCATGAATTGATGTCAGAAAGAAAACAGTGGCCCGGAAACAGCATAAATCGAACGGAGTGTCAAAGAAGTGTATAGTTTTGCTGCCGTAGTTATGTCTCCCCATAAAATGGGGAGATATATTGTTTTTGCCAGAGTTGTCTGTCTGTCTGTCTGTCCGTCACAAACTTGTGTCGCGCGTATCTCTGAAACCAGTTGGGCTAGAGTCACCAAACTTCAAAGGAATGTTCACCAGCATAAGTTGTTGTGCACCTGGGGTTTTTGAATTGTCTCCCCTGATAATTTTGGAGTTATTGCCCCTGATGACTTAAACTTAGGAAAACTTTGTGTCACGCGTATCTCTGAAACCGCTGGTACTAGTGTCACCAAACTTCACAGGAATGTTCACCAGCATGAGTTGTTGTGCACCTATGGTTTTTGAATTGTCTCCCCCTGATAATTCTTGAGTTATTGCCCCTGATATGAATACTTAAATTTATACAAACTTTGTGTCTCGCGTATCTCTGAAACCAGTAGGGCTAGAGTCACCAAACTTCACAGGATTGTTCACAAGCATGGGTTGTTTTGCTCTTGGGTTTTTTAATTGTCTCCCCTTGATAATTCTTGAGTTACTGTCCCTGATATGTTAACTTAAAATTAGAGAAACTTTGTGCTGCACGTATCTCTGAAACCAGTAGGGCTAGAGTCACCAAACTTCACAGGAATGTTCACCAGCATGAGTTGTTGTGCATCTGGGTTTTTTTAATTGTCTCCCCTGATAACTTTAGAGTTACTGCCCCTTATGACTTAAATAAGAGAAACTTTACTTTGTGTCACATGTATCTGAAACCACTAGTACTAGAGTCACCAAACTTCACAAGAATGTTGACTAGCATGTGTTTTTGTGTATCTGGGGCTTTTGAATTGTCTCCCACAAGTAAAATCATTAACCTGGCCATCTCTTGTGACATTAACCTGGCCATTTCTTGTGACATTAACCTGGCCAGTTGTGGGACATAGGGTTAGGGTTAGGGTTAGCTTCCAGATCATTCTTTTCCAAAGTTAGAGCCAAAAATAGTTTTTCTTGTGGGACTAGTCACACAAGAAAAGATCAAAGGAAAAAGTCACACAACTACCCATTTGTTAGTACGTCTGTCCGTCCGTCCGTCTGTCCGTCACAAACTTGTGTCGCGCGTATCTCTGAAACCAGTTGGGCTAGAGTCACCAAACTTCACAGGAATGTTCACCAGCATGAGTTGTTGTGCACCTATGGTTTTTGAATTGTCTCCCCCTGATAATTCTTGAGTTATTGCCCCTGATATGAATACCTAAATTTATACAAACTTTGTGTCGCGAGTATCTCTGAAACCAGTAGGGCTAGAGTCACCAAACTTCACAGGATTGTTCACAAGCATGAGTTGTTTTACTCTTAGGTTTTTTGAATTATCTCCCCTGTTAACTTTGGAGTTACTGCCCCTGATGACTTAAAATTAGACAAACTTTACTTAGTGTCGTGCATATCTCTGAAATCACTAGGGCTAGAGTCACCAAACTTCACAGGAATGTCGACCAGCATGAGTTGTTGTACAACTTGGGTTTTTGAATTGTCTTCCCTTGATAACTTTGGAGTTATTGCCCCTGATATGATTACATTAAATTAGAGAAAATTTTTGTCATGCATATCTTTAAAACCACTAGGGCTAGAGTCACCAAACTTCACAGGAATGTTCACCAGCATGAGTTGTTGTGCACCTGGGTTTTTTAATTGTCTCCCCCTTATAATTCTTGAGTTACTGCCCCTGATATGTTAACTTAAAATTAGAAAAACTTTGTGCTGCACGTATCTCTGAAACCAGTAGGGCTAGAGTCACCAAACTTCACAGGAATGTTCACCAGCATGAGTTGTTGTGCATCTGGGTTTTTTTAATTGTCTCCCCTGATAACTTTAGAGTTACTGCCCCTTATGACTTAAATAAGAGAAACTTTACTTTGTGTCACATGTATCTGAAACCACTAGTACTAGAGTCACCAAACTTCACAAGAATGTTGACTAGCATGTGTTATTGTGTATCTGGGGCTTTTGAATTGTCTCCCTCTGACAATGTTGGAGTTATTGCCCCTGATGACTTAAACATTAGACCCTGATAAGTTTGAAGTTACAGACATTACACTTGTGTATTGGAAAGAGGTTGGGAGGGGGAGACATCTGTTTTTGTGACAAAAACAAACCTCTAGTTATATTAGGTCTTCCCTTGGCGAACCAGAAATAATTCGTGGAATGTGAACAGGGTGTGTAAAACCTCAAAAGAGGTTGTCAGTGGTATAATCGTCGATCTTTTGTCACATAACTGTAAGCCATTAGTAGAGAAGGTGCAACTAAAGTCAGCAAAATTACTGTCAAGAAATATGTTTCAAAGTATCCTTGGCTTATAACACATTAGTCCTGCACAAAATATGATGTGTTGAAATGTTAGCAAATGAAGATACATCGAACATTCGGATGTCGAGTATCAGTTAATGGACTGTTAGAATTACAGACCGAAAAGGGTCTTTCTGTGACATACACCAATCTCAGTTGTAGGTGTAGGCTTATAACATATATAATATATTGAATCTAAAACTGTTGGGGTAAAAAATCAATTCATTTCAAATTGATGGAGTAACACTTTTCTTGATACTCAATTGAAATTCTGATTACCCAATTCCTTGAAAAAGTAAGGAGTAAATACCCAAATAACACAAAACCTTATCTGTAACCCTGTATATTTAATTCATTTTACTAAACTGTATTCTTTTCTATATCAATATAAATGTATATTTAATTCATTTTACTAAATTATATTCTTTCCTATAGATAACCGACAACTCGGCCTCTAGATATGAGGTACCAGTTGACTTGAATCTCCCCAACAATGAGTTCCAGATGGCTGGTGCCCTGTATGACATAGAAATGTCAGACATTGGTCAAGAATTTAGCTTCAAAGTGAAGAGAAAGAGTACCAACACGTCCATGTAAGGCACCTAAACTCCTAAATACTACTGTGTTCAATAAAAACCTCCAACTGATTAAAATAGCACTTTAACCCTTTACTCTATAAATATGGTATCAGTAAAACCCCTCTAATGTGACCACTTAATGAATAAACTTGGGTGTCTTTATAAGCAGGTGGTTGCTTAATGCAGGACAAAAGTAATGCAGAAAGCTCCTCTAGGATCTTTCTGCATTACTTTTGTCCAGCATTAAGCTAGCACCTAGAATTATACCTCTTTTAGGTGGTCGCATTAGCGGATTTTACTGTATTTTAACATAAATATTATTGTAACACAACATCTCGGCTGAATCCAAAATGTTTGATACTGATTTTCTTTGTATGCAGTTTCTTCCCTTTTTGTATGACCTGCTTTGGCAGAGTGACATTTAAATAGTATTTCTCTAACATCTATGTGTCTGACTGGCTTTTTCATCACATTTCTTCAGAATTCAAGTAAGAATATTGTACTCTTGTTCCAGTTTTGACACATCAGTTGGCCCTCTGATTTTCTCAGACCAGTACATCCAGATATCTTCCCATCTTGCCTCTGACAATTTCTACGGACTCGGAGAACATCGTCATTTCCACCTGAAGCACAACATGGATTACAAAACTTGGCCAATCTTCACAAGAGACGCTGCTGTTAACTCTCCTGTATGTATTCAAAAGTCACATTTTTTAAGCGTGTCTGTTAATTCTTAGCGGTAGACTCATGATAGCCTGTGCAAATAGTTTCAATCCAGATGAGATGTAATGCAACTTGGTGCCTCATCAAGATACAGAAACTGTTTGCCACAGTTTGGAAGAGATATTGAAGTAATATTAACCCATTCCTCCATAGGCTATTTTTAGACCCAACCTCTTTGAATAAATCTACCGAAAAGGAGCATTTATTAGAGAAAGGGATTTTTTTTGAGAATTTTGTAGTTTAGAAACCATTGTGATAGGAGCAAATGCTCTATTGTTCACAATGGTTTCAAAAAGAGACTTTACAGAGATGTAGAAAGGCGTATTTATGGAGGAAAGGGTTAACTGAGCACTATATACACTGGAGACCCGTTACAACGCGGTGGTCCGGGGACATAAAATTCAACCCGCGTTATATACGGAACCGCGTTGTAACGAGTTTTTTTTATCTGGGTACTTACATAAACTTACATAAACCCCCATCTTCCTAAAATAAACTAATTTCGAACGAAACTGACTTGTTTACTTTGTTTCCCCACCCACTCACATAGCTCTTTCAAATTCTATTGGCAAACAGAGTAGACCCTGATCAGACGGCTCCTCTATGAGCCGTCTGATCTGGGTCTACTCTGTTTGCAAATGCGTGAAAACACGTTTGTATGAGGGAAAGGGTTATACAAAATTACAAATTAAATCGAGTATGATTTCAAGCAACCAAGTATATTTCATAATACAAGCCCGTTGACGGGATGTAATTGCCTCTGGGCCTGTCAAACCCCTAATCCGATTAAACCTGCTGTGTAAAACAATAAACATGGCTGTCACTGTTTTCAGAAAATGAAAGTTCAAATGTGATGTCGCGTGTGATTTGTTGGGGTTTTAAATTTCATTTCATTGGTCAAAGGGTACACACCCTTTTCTGTATTAGCATATAACCTCCAACCCCGCACCGAGTTAGGGGTTTAGATTTCTAATGATGTTTGTTTTTCATAATTAAAAGTGCGAACTTTTGTGGCTTTGACAGCGAAAAAATTCAGTACACGCGCATCTCAATTATACACACAATTAATTTGTAACGAAAGTTATGCAGTTAAGATTTTACTGGTTCCCGTGCTATTAGGGCATCATACGCATGGTACGAGCCGGTAATCAGCTGTGTGTATTACATTCATGGCGGCATATATACGAGTTGATAGTTGTCAGTTTTTCACACGTAAGATTGTCTTCAATTGTTTATGTAGGGACCGGTGTTTGTTTTTATCCTTTAGCCTGCTGCTGGCGGATAAGTTTACCTAAGTTTATTTTATGTTTCATTGTGATATTCAATCATATTACTATAAATGAGGTACCGTATTTCTCCTTTCTATAGCGCCCTCTCTAATAGTAGCTCCCTCCCTATAATATACGCTTCGAAAAGCCATCGGGGGGATCAACTTACCCCACCCACCTCACCTCGAAGTCAAAAAGTTGGCGAAGAAAACGAAAACTCAATGCATCATCACTAGTAGTAATTAGGGAAAGCAAATTTACAATGAAACTATTTTATACTGTTGTTGCATACCGTTAGGTTATTTTGTTTCTCTTCGACTTGTTATGTTTGCAAAAAGCATTGGTATCTGATTATTCGGTGCTGTAAACCATGTATACATGTCACTTCTGCAAGCAATTCATTTAACACCGACTCACCTACATATCGCTCTTTAATTCTTATTTTAAAACTGTCACTATTTCCCATACCTAATGGAAAGGTGATTCTGTTTTCTCCACTTGCCTAACGGATTAAACCAATGTTTGTTCGTTCTCGATTTCCGTCTGCTTCCAGTTTCCCCCATTTCTGTGTAGTGCATATTCTACAGTAGTATTTTACAAGTATTACGGTAAAGCGGAAGGGTCTTCGAACATTTCCGTTTAGACCGTACCTACACACCCGTAACTTCCGTTGATAATTTTACTGCAGAGCAGTCTAGCGGAAGTTGAACCTTGAAAGGTAAATACGATTCTTACTTTCACTTTAAAAGTCATAAATCTACCGAAGATTAAGTTTGAAATAAATGATTTCTGTCAACAAATGAACCAAGTAGGATGTCTGCTGGTTATTTCAAGTCTTATATCGGCGCAAATATGATTAAATTTCAGAGTACGCAATGTATCATTCTTTAGCCTATACAGTCTCTACCATGACGGACATAATAAAAACTCCGAATTTTTGGTATGAAATAAGAGCTCCCTCTCTGCGTTTTGCATCGCGCCTGGGAGCGTCTATAAGAGGATATACGGTATTTACAAAAAAAAAATTCGCCGACACAGACAACCAGCGTTATATCGGATACCGCGGTAAAACGGTCTGCGTTATAACGGATCTCCAGTGTAATAGACAATGAATTGCTTAGTGTGAAAAATGTTAATTGTCATGGCATTAAGCGATCACCTGTGTATAGCTCGAACAATTTGACCTGGACCCTCACCTTTATGCAGAATACATAATGAGAGAGGTGACGCTGTATAAATAAAACTGTGCCGGTAAATCGTGAAGTCTATTCTCGTTGAAATTACGGGAGAGCGATAACCGTGCATATGTAAAACATACAATCAAGAGTGTGTCCATGCATAGTTGCTTAGAGGGGCATGTGCCGAGGATAAACCCGTGCAATGCCGATGATAAAAATGGAAATGTTACGAATTTTTATTTATGCAAATTAAGTAGGTCAGGGTCCAGGTCAAATTGTTCGAACTATACAAAATGCAAGAAGCTCCTTTTCAAGAATGTTACACCCACAGGGTTTTTCAAAATACAGGTGGTAGGTTATTGCAGACTGAAAGCAATGCAGACAGCACCCCTGGGAGTTATCTGCATTGTTTTCATTATTCAATAACCTACCACCTTTGTACAAAATGCAAGGAACTTCCTCCAAAAATGTTTGAAAAATTAGAGATAATACGGTACCTGACTGGTACCTATTTGTAGTGATATATATATTTTTGTCCTTTTCCTCTATAGGACTACACTAACCTGTACGGAGCCCATCCATTCTACATGAACATGGAAGATGACAAGGGCAATGCTCACGCTGTTCTGCTGCTCAACAGTAATGCCATGGGTAGGCTTACAACTTCCTTTTAGATATTTAGAAAAATAAAACTAGTGTGAAGAAAGTTCCATATATTTAACCCTTTATCTGGTGAATATTTATAAAAAAGTAATTGATATATGGATATTTATTAGCTTGATTTTTATAGTGGCATTATGAACAAGGTATTGTTCTACTCTGGCACAAACTGTAGAATCAAATCTATATCAAATCATAAGCAAACAGGGCAGACCTTAATCAGACGACTCTGATCAAGGCCCACTCTGGTTGTAGAGGCATTAAAAAGCAAATCTATGAGGTAGAGGGTTATTGTGTAAGCAATGAGATTTATCCATGATCATCCATCTATGATATCTATCAGTAATTAGTCCATCCATCTATTACTCTTCTTTGTTAAAGTATTTGAGCTAGTGTCATGACTTTATAGGCTGGTTGATCAATATATGAACATGCATAACTGGGATACAGTTATGATCTGCCCATCATAAGTTGTAACATAACTACTTGGTCATACGCAAGTTAGGTATCCATGTCCTACAGAAAGATCTGGTTGCTTGCAGCTTTAATTGAGATAAGATGGTATAGAAAGAATTAATTTCTGATTTCTTTATGGACCAAACATTGTCCATTTCAATTGAATACTGAGATTTATCAAGTCTGGTGACACTGTAGTTTTCCTTTCTGTTTGAAGTGTTTGTTTATTTACTGTGTCAGAGGTTCTGCTGGAGCCCCAGCCCAGAGTCACCTTCAGGACCATTGGTGGTGTGTTGGACTTCTACATTTTCCTTGGTCCTGAACCTGAGACCGTCATTCAACAATACACACAGGTATAACAGCATATTGTTCATGAAACATTTTTATATGATGAAAAAAGTTTCAATCTAATTTATATTCAAAAGGTCATTATTTTTTATATAATATTCATGGAGTAAAGGGTTAAACAATAATGAACTATTCCACTTAGAAAATTTAGCATTGATAGAGTTAACCATTAGCCTGCTTTTAATAAATTTGTGATTACCTTTTGTAATCAGTTGGGATGCTAAATCTTGATCCAAACTGTTTGACATTGTGATCATTGTTTTGAAAAACATAGAAAAATTATTTTCAGCATTGTAGCTGGCATGTTATGCAGTCGAATCTCATCAGCATGTTACTGATTATTCCTTTATTTGATGAATATTCATGTAAGAAATAATGCATGGGGTATATATAGTTTTTGACCTGTCAGTCTGTCTGTGTATCATAATTTGTTGCTCATCTAGCACTTTCATTTCATGACCAATATTTCTCAAATTTGCTTTGTGAATTGTCATGAATAAAAGCTTGGATGAGTTCCATTTTCAGAGGAATCTGTCATTGGGAACCACTATTTTGCTCTGACATTGTGGCGATGTAAAGAATGTGAGCTTGCTCACTAAAGTTCTTTGATAATTACAAGATTTTTTATTATTTCATATGAATACAGGTATACTGGGTCTGTAGAATAAGACCTATATAATGCCAAAAGCAAACAGAACAGAGCCTGATAGCTTGTATAGGAGTTTCCTGATCAGAGTACTCTGTTTTGCATAGGCATGAACATATGTATGTGGAGCAAAGGGTTAAGCATTACTAGACCAAATAAAATATTTATTCAAATTCTTTTTATGGTCAATAGCACTAGTCTGCATAACATTTTGTTAACAAAACAGAGAAATCGTAAATATTGTGTCACTTGCTTAACCCATTCCCTGTTCTATGTTTATTACAAATTTCATTACCGAATGAATATTCATGGACTAAATAGTAATAATGAAATATGGAAGGTAGACCATTGTAACCATTTTAGAAAATATAGAAACAGCGATATCAAATTCCATTAGCAAACAGAGCAGACCCTGATCAGACAGCTCCTATAGGAGCCGTCTGATCTGGGTCTACTCTGTTTGCAGATGCGTGAAAACACGTTTATATGAGGGAAAGGGTTAACAGATTGACAGATAGGGATCACTCTGTCTGTCTTTTTTCACTTGTTCACTTAACCCTTTACTCAATGAATATTCACATAAGAAATAATGATATCATGAATATTAATTAGACAAATTGTTATAATAGTATATGGACACAAGAATGTTTGGCTATGGCAGAAACTATACAATTATATCTGTATTATATTACATGTATAAGCAAACAGAGCAGAGTCTTATCAGAAGGCTCCTATAGGAGCCGTCTGATCTGGATCTACTCTGTTTCAATTTCAATGAGCCATTCCTCCATAAATATGCCATTCTACACCTTTGCAAACAGTTTGCAAAGGTGTAGAATGGCGTATTTATGGAGGAATGGCTCATTGAAATTGACTTCATGGTTTCAGACTTGGTACAAATGCAGATAGCAACAAAATTAATACAAGTAAACAACACAAGGACAATAACAATTGCATGACTACTTTTTATACGCCCGTTTGAAAAAACGGGACGTATTATGGAATAGCGCTGTCTGGTTGTCTGTACGTCTGTAACATCTCTAACTCAAGTTCCACTTGGTGGATCCTTCTCAAATTTTAACACAATGTTTATCTAGACATTCTACAGTTGCCTGCCAAGTCCCGGTTTGTTTATCCAAGGTCAAGGTCACACAATTGGACTTAGAATTTGCGTTTAACAAAAAATTTAACCAGTCTGTCTGTCTGTAACATCTCTAACTCAAGTTCCGCTAGGTGGATCCTTCCCAAATTTAATCATAATGTATATCTAGACATGCTACAGTAGCCTGCCAAGTCCCGGCTCATTTATTCAAGGTCAAGGTCACTTAATTGGACTTAGAATTTGCGTTTAGCATTTGCGTTAAGCAAAAATGTTAACCTCAATTTATGTGGAACAAGTCCACTTATCTACATAACACTTTGAGATAAAGCTTTGAAACTTTGAACACTTGTTCACCGTCACAACCTTCACCTGTAGGCAAGAGTAAATAACTCTGTCAAGCATTTTGACTGAATTATGCCCCTTTTTAACTTAGAATTTTTGGTTAAGGCTTTGTTAAAGTCCATTTATTTACATAACCCTTTGAGATAAAGCTTTTAAACTTGGAACACTTGTTCACCATTACAACCTTCACCTGTAGGCAAGAGTAAATAACTCTGTCAAGCATTTTGACCGAATTATGCCCCTTTTTAACTTAGAATTTTTGGTTAAGGCTTTGTTAAAGTCCATTTATTTACATAACCCTTTGAGATAAAGCTTTTAAACTTGGAACACTTGTTCACCATTACAACCTTCACCTGTAGGCAAGAGTACATAACTCTGTCTAACATTTTGACATGATTATGACGCTTTTTAGCTTGGAATTTTTGGTTAAGGTTTTGGTTAAAGTCCACTTATTTACATAATCCTTTCAGATAAAGCTTTTAAACTTGAAACATTTGTTCACCATCAGAAGCTTCATCTGTAGGCAAGAGTAAATACAATGCAACTCTGTCAAGCATTTAGACACAATTATGACACTTTTCAATTTAGAATTTTTGGTTAAGGTTTTTTGTTAAAGTATGCCTATTAATTACAACCTTGAAACTTGGTCGCAAAATTGGGCTTAGAATTTGAGTTCAGCAAATACTTTAACCCCAGTTTATGTTGAACAAGACCCCGAAGGGCGTATATTGTGTCCACTGGCACTCTTGTTGAATTATATCACCTTGTCCTGGCAGGCAACACATGTTCCTTCAAACTCTTGTTTTATTTTAATTGGTGACATTCTGTAGTGTGCTTTTCTTAGGTGATTGGCCACCCCGTAATGGTACCTTACTGGTCCCTTGGCTTCCAACTTAGCAGATGGGGCTACAACAGTCTGGACAACATGAAGGCTGCAGTAGACAGGACCAGAGCAGCTGGGATACCACATGTATGATCTGATGTTGTCTAATGCAATAATAATTATATCATAAACTCTTGATGAAATTTCTTTCAACAGAATTTATCATCTATTTTTAAATGAGACATTTTTTATGTCCAGCCATTTTAAGAATGATGAAGGGTAAGGATTATCTGTGAGTGGGTCACAGTTGTTTGGGACATCGTTAACCTATGGACACATTTTCCAGTTTTCTTCCATTTCTTTTATCAAAAACGTCAATTATAAAATTAATGTCAAGCAATTTTAATCCTGTTGAGGTACTGAGTTTCTGGATCCAGACTTTTGTACATGTCACTGGGTCCCACTTGCAGTGTGATTAAAATTAAGACGTATAAGAATTTGTAATCAGATCAGTATTTAGTACATATCTGGCAGTTTTCTTTCATGTGTGTTGGGGATTGGGGTTCTGGTATCCCCCTGAACAAGTTACCCACTGCCTTAAGTTTTAGGGATGAAACAACAAATAAGCCCTCAAAACATTGCAAACAACTTGGGACTCTATGTATTTACTCTCAATATTAACCCACTCCCTGATGAATATTCATGTAAGAAATACTGACATCATGAATACTAATATGATGATTTTTAACTCGTCTGTTTTGAAGAAAAGTCGAGCTATTGTGATTACTGGGTCGTAGGCGTCGTCATCGTCGGTGGCGGCGTGCAAAAACTTAATGAAGCTCATTTCTCGAAAAGTATAAGAGGTATCAACATAACCTCATAGGTTAGTAGATCTCATTGAGGGGAAGGCCCCTACATAAGAACCTAAACCCTTGATTTCACAATTGTGGAGTTATGGTCTCTTTATTTTTTCAAAAATTTTATACGCCCACCTAATAAAGGTGGTCGTATAGTGGCTCTGTCCGTCCGTCCGTCCGTTCGTTCGTCCGTTCGTCCGTCAACATTTTGTTTGTCCGCAGTTTTCTCGGAAAACTGTTTGACAGATATTAATGAAACTTCACACAAATGTTTAATGTATCAAGATCTGAAGCTGAGTTGATTTCTGAGGTTCATTTGATTTTTTGTTTCAGAGTTATGGCCCTTGTCCTTAAAAAATGCAAATAGTTTGTCCGCTGTTTTCTGGGAAAACTATATGAGAGATATTAATGAAACTTCACACATGTTTAATGCATCAAGATCTGAAGCTGAGTCGATTCTGAGGTTCATTTGATTTGTCGTTTCGGAGTTGTGGCCCTTTTACTTAAAAAATAAGTAAATACATGCAAATAGTTTGTCCGCCGTTTTCTGGGAAAACTATTTGAGAGATATTAATGAAACTTCACACAAATGTTTAATGCATCAAGATCTGAAGCTCAGTTGATTCTGAGGATCATTTGATTTTTCGTTTCAGAGTTATGGCCCTTGTCCTTAAAAAATAATGCAAATACATGCAAATAGTTTGTCCGCTGTTTTCTGGGAAAACTATTTGAGAGATATTAATGAAACTTCACACAAATGTTTAATGCATCATGATCTGAAGCTGAGTTGATTCTGAGGTTCATTTGATTTTTCGTTTCAGAGTTATGGCCCTTTTACTTAAAAAATAATGCAAATATATGCATATAGTTTGTCCACTGTTTTCTGGGAAAACTATTTGAGAGATATTAATGAATCTTCACACAAATGTTTAATGCATCAAGATCTGAAGCTTAGTTGATTTTGAGGTTCATTTGATTTTTCGTTTCAGAGTTATGGCCCTTTTACTTAAAAAATAATGCAAATATATGCAATAGTTTGTCCGCTGTTTTCTGGGAAAACTATTTGAGAGATATTAATGAAACTTCACACAAATGTTTTATGCATCAAGATCTGAAGCTGAGTCGATTCTGAGGTTCATTTGATTTTTCGTTTCAGAGTTATGGCCCTTTTACTTAAAAAATAATGCAAATATATGCATATAGTTTGTCCGCTGTTTTCTGGGAAAACTGTTTGACAGATATTAATGAAACTTCACACACATGTTTAATGCATCAAGACCTGAAGCTAAGTCAATTCTGAGGTTCATTTGATTTTTCGTTTCGGAGTTATGGCCCTTGCACTTAAAATGAAATAATGCAAATATATATGAGGATGGCCATAACTTTTTCATTTGAAATAATATTTACTTCAAATTTTTTTATATGGTTAAACCTTAATATGAATTTTCACATATATTGCGGGGGTTTTGGTAAGTCATTTTATTCTAAAGTTATGGTCCTTGAACTTTGTGTGTTCGTTGCTTTGTTTGTCGGTCAGCTTTTAGTTTGTCTCTTGTTTTCTGGGAAAACTATTAAAATGATATAAATGAAACTTAAAAGAAATGTTTTAAGCAACAAAATCTGAAGCTGAGTTTATTTTGAGGTTCATTCAGTTTGTCTTTACAGAGTTATGGCCGTTGCAAATATGAGGATATTTTTTATTTAACTTTTTTATTTAATAAGATATTCACTTCATTTTTTTTTAAAATAGTATCGCCTTAGTATGGAAATCAAGTTCTGAAGCACAGATTAGAAAATGTCAACACTTATAAGGCATGTTGAATCAGAGAAAGTTTGCAAGTGGGCGTATTATGTACCGTATGCGGTATTCTTGTTAAATTTAGCTGGACAAGCACCAAATCAGATGAGCGTTGGCACCACACTCGGCTCTTGTTTATACATATGAAGAAAGTAATGTTTGACCATGGTAAAAACTTTAGAATCTTTATCATTCCATAAGCAAACAGTGCAGATGCTAATCTGGTGGATCCAACTGGAGCAATCTGATCTGAGTATGCGCTGTTTGCAAACACATCAAAAGGTGTCCCTATCAAATAAAGGGTTAAAGATCTCCACCAACCTGTAAAGCAGCTTGAGATGGTTCTGCACCATTTCAATATTAAATGTGAGGATATAAGTAAAAGTAAACTAGCATTTGCAAACAGTGTAGACCCAGATATGATGTTGCCTGGAAAAACATTTTGCTCAGGATTTGCCCATTTCGCCTCTCCATTTATTTCCATGAAATTCTGTCCTTTCATACTGAAGGGACTCTACCATAAAACGATGTCAGACTGTACGACTTTGAATTACACATATATTACATATACAACATACGTATTCACTCAAACCTGTTAACCCTTTACCTGATGAATACAGTCATGTAAGAAATAATGACATCATGAAAGGTACTAAAAGTCGTCTATATGTAGGAAAAAAGTTAATGCATGCTGATCTGTGTTTCTGTAGGATGTGCAATTTGCAGACATTGATGCCCTCGACGAGCGGAAGGATTTTACTGTTGGATTCCCAGGCTTACCGGATTATGTGAAAGAGCTACAGGCAGGAGGCATGCACTTCATTGTTATCATTGTAAGTGTCAACAAAATACTAACAGGCTCCTCATTTTAGTGGTTGTTAAATGTAGGGGAACATTGTACAGTAAACCCCCTCTATACCTTATATTAACCCTTCGCTTGTTATTCACGTCAATATACGTACCTGTAAATAGTGAAGACCCAGATGAGACAGCTCCTGCAGGAGCTGTCTCATCAGGGTCTGCACTATTTACAAGTTGATTGTGCAACCAGTGCACTCCACAGCAGTGATTGCACAGCGAAATACTTGTACACAGTGAAGATATATGTAATTATACAACAGGGCATGGGTAAAGAAGGAGAAATGTATTTTAAAATTCAGCAAGCGAAGGGTTAAATGTAGTACAAATGTCAGTCTGTGGAGACAGGTAGCAGCTTAATGCAGGTTGAAAGCACATACATACATGTACTTCAAACTTGGCATGCATGATGCATGTGCAACTTATGTAGACAAACATTTTTAGGGGTGACTTATTAAGGTCAAGGTCATACATCAAGATCAAAGGTCAAATTTGGGGGCATAGTGAGAGGTGTATGCACGTGCTCTAGTTCATTTGTCTGTTTGCCACATGAACCACATGCCATTTGACTTAACCCTTTCCCTGTTCTATGTTTATTCCGAATTTCAATACCTACTGATTATTCATTGGCAAAATAGCTATTATAAAATATGGAAAGTGGAACATTGCAGCCATTTTAGAAAGTAAAGAAACAGATCTATCGAATCCCATTAGCAAGCAGAGGATACCCTGATCAGACGGCTCCTATAGGAGCCGTCTGATCTGGGTCTACTCTGTTTGCAAATGCGTGAAAACGCGTTACTATGAGGGAAAAGGTTAAATATATCAAAGCTTCTAACATATACCTACTTTACAACTTGATGAAGATTCTTAAATTTATTATGTATGTTGAAAGCTTCCAAGATTCAATGAAATAGGTTCATTTATTTAGTGACAATAATTAGTGACAATAATCGTAATTTGACTCGTGAGAGTTAACCCTTTACCTGATAGGTATGCGTTTTGAAGCCTTTAGGAGCTGTCTGATCAGGATCTGCTCTCTTTGCTTATAAAGTAATATAGATCTAATCTACAGTATCTGCCATGATAAAAAATTCCTATGTTTATATACTATTATAAATAACCAGATAATTAATATTCATAATGTCATTTCATACATGGTTTTTCATAAGATAAAGGGTTAATCACAAGGTCTGCTCTATGTGGCATTTTAAGACTACGTAACTTTTTTAAGCAAAAGTTTTTGTATGCTACAATTCTAAAAGTACAGAGTTAATTTAACTGTGTACTCCATGAATATTCATGTAAGAAATAATGACATCATGGATATTAGCTTGATTAATTGTTATAATAGCACAAGGATGCATGAATTGTTGGCCTTGGCAGAAACTATAGAATCATAGCTATATTATATCAAAAGCAAACAGAACAGACCCTGATCAGATGACTCCTACAGAGAAGACAGATCAGACCGTGTCTGTAGAAGCTGTCTGATCAGGGTCTTCTCTGTTTGCTTATGGAAATGTATGTATATGAAAATGTATTAGAAGTATTGCTCCTACAGGAGCTGTTGGATCTGGGTCTACACTGTTTGCAAAAGCGTAGAAATGCTCATTTATCGAGTAAAGGGTTAATAAGTTAAGTTCTGAGTTACTTATCATATCATCTGGATCCAAACTGTTTTCAATGATACGGTAATTACAATTTGTTTCATAGCTTCGAAAAGAGCAAACTCGTTTCATAATTATATGTATTTTGTTGTTTTCAGGACCCAGGTATTATAAGCAACAACACCAACTATTTGCCATATGATGATGGTGCCTTCAATGATATATTTATAAAGTGGCCAGAGGGTAAAGGTGATGAATTATCCAAAACTCCAGAAAACTTCATGCTGGGATATGTGAGTAAACGTCTTTTCACGCATTTGCAAACAGAGAAGACCCAGATCAGACAGCTCCTATAGGAGCCATCTGATCAGGGCCTGCTGTGTTTACTTTTGTCATGATATAGATCTGATTATATAGCTCTTTTCAAAGCAAAAACATTCTTTGAAAAGTTTACATTATAAAAATTCACCTCATTTTCTTGAACTGTGATCAGGGTCTTCTCTGTTTGCTTTTTGAAACATATATAAATGAAAATGTATTAGAAGGATTGCTTTAATCTTGTGGTGTCCCATTTTAGACAAATTCTGTTGAACATTAACCCTTGCCCTGCTGTAAAAAAAGGTTTGCTCCATTTTGGATCTCGTGCAATTTATTTAAGCTTTTGAGAAACTAATGGCCGAGTGTCATACAGCTTAGATCCTGATGAGATGCAGACCTACTTTGTGTCTCAATGGGATTCAAGGTTTTTGCATATAGCGGGATAAGGGTTAATCCTTTCCTTCATATAAATGCCTATTCATGCATTTGCAAACAGAGAAGACCCAGATCAGAAGCTCCTATAGGAGCCGTCTGATCAGGGTCTGCTCTGTTTGCTAATGGAATTTGATAGATCTGTTTTGGTAGTTTCTAAAATGGCTACAATGTTCCATATTTCATTATAACTAATTGGTCCATGTATGTTCAGTAGGTATTGAAAATGGAACTAAATATAGAACAGTGAAAGGGTTAATTATGTAACCTAAAAAAAAAATCACTGACTTGCGATTCCAATAAGACAACTCTCAACTTATAGGTGTGGCCAAAGGGAAAGGTGGTCTTTCCAGACTTCCTCAAGCCAAATATCTCAGCAGATTACTGGATTGAACAGATTGAGGATTATCACAAGATTCTTACTTTTGATGGACTCTGGATTGTAAGTATTGAATTGTTTAACCCTTTCCTCCATAAATACGCCTTTCTACGCCTCTGTAATAGTCACTTCTTGAAACCATTGTGATAAATAGAGCATTTGCTCTATAGGAGCAAATGCTCTGTTTATTACAATGTTTTCAAAACAACACTATTTTAAAATTTCCTTGTCTCTAGTAAATGCTCCTTTTCGGTAGATTTATTCAAAGAGATTAGGTCTAAAAATAGCCTATGAAGGAATGGGTTAAAATTGTAACTGTATACTTATCATTTGTTTTTCATTCATACTTGTTACCCTATATACCTTAACCCTTTCCTCCATAAATACGCCTTTCTATGCAACTGCAAACATACAGGAGCTGTGTGATCAGTGTCTGCTCTATTTGCTTATGATATAATATAGATACAATTCTACAGTTTCTGCCATTGTCAATATTTCATGTGTCCATGTGCCATATATCAAAAATAAACTAATTTATATTCATGATGACATCATTTCTTACATGAATAGTTATAGAGTAACAGACAGACTTAGACAAATAGTGCAGACAGAGATCAAGTGGCTCCTTAAGGATATGGGTGTACACTATATGCTGTGTCAGTTTAATTTAAAGTTATAAAAAATGGAACCCAGTTGAAATATTCATCTTTATAAACTAGTGAAGAAAGGAAATTTGGTGTCCAATTATTAACCCTTTCCTTGTTCTATGTTTATCTCAAATGTCAACACCTACTGAATATTCATGTACAAAATAGTTATAATGGAATATCAAAAGTGAAACATTTTAGAAAGTAAAGAAACAGATCTATCAAATTCAATTAGCAAACAGAGCAGACCCTGATCAGACGGCTCCTATAGGAGCCGTCTGATCTGGGTCTACTCTGTTTGCAAATGTATTTATATGAGGGAAAGGGTTAAGAGTACAGTCAAACCTGTTTTTAGAGACATAGTTTGGGAGAAAGCAAAAAGTGTCGTATCTCACAGGGTGTCTTTGAATTCAGGTTGAAAATTTCATGGGCCCAGGGTCCATGTCGTATTAATCAACATTCTTCGCGAAAACTGATGACATTTCAAATTCATATCTAGGTATTACTTTTTTAGGGTTTGGAATGGAATAAACTATTTTATGATGTTACTACTTTAGTGTCCTTATCAATAATTATATTAATAAAAAGTAAGTTTGTGCACAAAACAAATTCATGAAAATCAGAAGGCCTCGTAGTTTTTCGAAGCGTTTCGGCCCATTGCCACAACGAGGCCAAACACACCTGTCTTTGACAGGGAAGCAGAGGCACATTTCTATATGTGTGTATCTTAATTATGAGAATACAATTTGTGTTATAATGGAATAAACCTTTTAAAGTGGCGTGGTTAACTTCTTGTCAAGTTATGAAACCAATTTGGCAATTAAATCACTAGAATAGCCAATTACGACATTATGACCGATTTCCGGTATAAATAAATGGATGATTAAAGCGCAGTTCATTATCAAAATTTTATGGTTTGGTAGCTAGCTATAAAAACTCTAACAGTAGTGAGACTAACAGACCAACTGGACCAGATAATCCCTTATCACCTTGGGCATTAATCCTTTGACACGTTAATGAGGGCAATTAGGTACAAACACAATGATACAGTGAAAGATCATTGTCGCTAAAAACAATGTTGTTTGCCGAGTTGGGAGTACAAATTTAGTGTCGTATGTCGCATCTGCCAGAGTGTCGCTATATACAGTTGAAATATAGAGGAAAATACATCGGGAGGAAGGAAATACTGTCGCATCTGACAGGATGTCGCTAAAAACAATGTGTTGCTAGGACAGGTTTGACTGTATTTAGGGTATTCATGCTTTCCGCAACATATTTTTACTGGGTTATAGTGTTGATAGAATCCTGCATTCATAATTAATGGATTTCTGTAAATTTGTTTTTGAAACAGGGTGTCCAATCAAATTACTCAGAATTCATGTAAATCCTCTGTGTAGATGTGTTTTTCAAGTAAAGTCATTCTTGGATTATGGATTCATCTAGGACATGAATGAGCCAGCCAACTTTGACACCAATGGTGAGAGGCCGTGGAACTGGCCAGAGAAGGATAAGCCTTACTGGACACTGAAGTGTACCCTGGACAATAATAAATGGGATGTTCCACCATACAAGCCAAGTACGAATCTTTTTATTTTATCTCCACATGGTGGAAGGCATATAGCCTACCCTTGTCTGTCTGTCTGTATGTATGTAAGTCCCCCAAATCTTGTGTGTCAAACTCCTCATGCACAAATGGGAGGATTTACTTTAATCTTCCACAGATGAACAACACTGATGTGAAGATGCTTGTAGAGAAGGGAATATATGCTGCAACTATTTTTACTAGAGTTATGGGACTCTGAAATTTTCTTCATTATATAAAGAATAGTGAAAAGTGCTTAATTTAGAGACAGGGAGCATCCATGTCATGTAGACACAATTCTCCTAGTTTTGTTAATCAGTAACTTATAATGGGCATTATATATTACCAATGTCAGTTTGTCATCTATAAAGATTATTGGATTTCCATCATTTTTCACATACTTTAATTGTGTTGAGCCAAATTGGGGTCAGCACCATATAAACACCATACTTGTATTGCTTGTAATTGTGTGAATCTCTCCAAATTTATCCGGCTGTAACTTTAGTTTGGGTCATGTATTATTTTGTCATCCAAGCTGTTGGAAATGTTAGTTGGATTTAGCTGGATTAGGGTAGAAGTATTTTTTATATTGGTACATGTACAATAATTTAAATAATAGATTATGTGACATTTAATTTTGTATTCAGGGTCAGTGCTAGGAAATCTTTTATCGGAGAAGACGCTTTGCATGAATGGTGTACAAAATTTTGGCAAGTACAGACACTATGATGTCCACAGTCTGTATGGAATGAGCGAAGCAAGGCCGACTATGCTGTAAGTGCATATATAACAACACCTCTTGACTCACTTCAGACATATTGATATGTATAACGCTAATGTAAATGCAGTTAAACCTGTTTAATCTGTAAAAGTCTTCTTTTTTTTAAATCACTGAGAAAAATAGAGCATTTGCTCATATAGAGCAAAAGCTCTGTTTATAACAATGGTTTCAAAACTACACAATTCTGAAAAAAAATCCTTTTCTCTAGTAAATGCTCCTTTTTGGTAGATTTATTGAAAGAGGTTGGGTCTAAAAATAATCTAGGAGAGAATGGGTTAAAACAGGTCTTACAGTAAAAGAGCAATAATGCTGTTTTATTTTTCGGCAGGGGTTTGCACCATGCCACAGGGAAGAGAGGATTGGTTATATCCCGCTCCACCTACCCAACAGCTGGGCGTTCAGCTACACACTGGCTTGGCGATAATGACAGCTTTTGGAGAAATCTCCACGACTCAATCATAGGTATTTGCTTGGTATTGGTTAATGTGAATGGATCTGTTCAATTTTAGAATTTCAGTTTAGCCCTTAATATAGAGAAAGGTGGGGGCTAACCCTTTCCCAGTTAACCCATTCCCTCATAGGCTATTTTTAGACCCAACCTTTTTGTGTCACCTGCCGAGAGATAGTGTGTCACTTAAGGATCACTTTTCCATCGTCTGTCTGTCTGTCACACTTTCTTTTTTTGGCTGTCATTTCTAAACTTATCAGTATAGAGCTTTCAAAGCTTTTGAGTTATTCCCCTTTTTATACGCCCGAAGGGACGTATTATGGTATGGCGCATGTCGTCCGTCTGTCCGTCCGTCCGTTAGCAATTTCTTGTGCAACTAACTCCTCCTTTATTTTTCAACATAATTTCTTCAAACTTTCAGGAATGATAGATACTGATGTGTAGTTGTGCATATCAGTGAGATAACTCTCATATCATTTTTCGTTCTGGAGTTATTGCCCTTTGATAGTTTCGGGTAGCAATTTCTTGTGCAACTAACTCCTCCTTTATTTTTCAACATAATTTCTTCAAACTTTCAGGAATGATAGATACTGATGTGTAGTTGTGCATATCAGTGAGATAACTCTCATATCATTTTTCATTCTGGAGTTATTGCCCTTTGATAGTTTTGGGTAGCAATTTCTTGTGCAACTAACTCCTCCTTTATTTTTCAACATAATTTCTTCAAACTTTCAGGAATGATAGATACTGATGTGTAGTTGTGCATATCAGTGAGATAACTCTCATATCATCTTTCATTCTGGAGTTATTGCCCTTTGATAGTTTTGGGTAGCAATTTCTTGTGCAACTAACTCCTCCTTTATTTTTCAACATAATTTCTTCAAACTTTCAGGAATGATAGATACTGATGTGTAGTTGTGCATATCAGTGAGATAACTCTCATATATTATCATTTTTCATTCTGGAGTTATTGCCCTTTGATAGTTTCGGGTAGCAATTTCTTGTGCAACTAACTCCTCCTTTATTTTTCAACATAATTTCTTCAAACTTTCAGGAATGATAGATACTGATGTGTAGTTGTGCCTATCAGTGAGATAACTCTCATATCATTTTTCATTCTGGAGTTATTGCCCTTTGATAGTTTCGGGTAGCAATTTCTTGTGCAACTAACTCCTCCTTTATTTTTCAACATAATTTCTTCAAACTTTCAGGAATGATAGATACTGATGTGTAGTTGTGCATATCAGTGAGATAACTCTCATATCATTTTTCATTCTGGAGTTATTGCCCTTTGATAGTTTCGGGTAGCAATTTCTTGTGCAACTAACTCCTCCTTTATTTTTCAACATAATTTTATAGAACAGCCTTCGGGCGTATATTGCCCCGTCTTGCGGTGCTCTTGTTCATATTAACAATAAGTTTTTGTGTCAGCTGCAAGCAGATGACACACGTGTTCCTCTACTTAATCTACTGAAAAGGAGCATTAACTAGAGAAGAGGGAACATTTTGGAATTTTTGTAGTTTGAAACCATTGTGATAAATAGAGCATTTGCATCTATAACAAATGCTTATTTATCACAGTGGTTTCAAGAAGTGGTTATTACAGAGGCATAGAAAGGTGTATTTATGGAGGAAATTTTATAATGACATAAGTACACATGAGTTGTTTAACTGGTAGAAATTCTAGAGCCAGATCTATTATGATAATTGAAAATCAATAAGTAAAAATTGACAAACCTGTCATATCAGCCAATTACAAGTGTATGTGTATCTTTAAATTTAAATTAAAACCTTAACCCTTCACTTGCTTTCACGTCAATATACCTACCTATAAATAGTGAAGACCCAGATGAGACAGCTCCTGCAGGAGCTGTCTCATCAGGGTCTGCACTATTTGCAAGTTGATTGTGCAACCAGTGCACTCCACAGCAGTGATTGCACAGCGAAATACTTGTACACAGTGAAGATATATGTAATTATACCACGGGGCATGGGTAAAGAAGGAGAAATGTATTTTAAAATTCAGCAAGCAAAGGGTTAAAAAGAAACTTTTATTATGAGATAATTGTTTTAACTTATCCCTTCACCTTATAGATATGCCTTTAGACTCATTTGCAAACAGAGTAGACATAGATCAGATGGCTCCTGTAGGAGCTCTTTAGTCAGGGTGTGCTGTATTTGCTTATGGAACAATAAAGATCTGATTCTAAAGTTTCTACCTTAGTAAAAACATCCCTTGTTCATGATGCCATTTCCAACTCTTTCCCTGTTCAGTATTTGTGTAAGAAATAATGACGTCATGAATATTTATACCCCCCTTTTGAAAAAATGGGGGTATATTGCTTTGCACATGTCGGTCGGTCGGTAGATCGATGGTTTCCGAACGATAACTAATAAACGCCTTGGCCTAGAATCTTCAAACTTGCTGTGGTGGTTGGTCATGACAAGTAGATGACCCCTATTGTTTTTGAGGTCACTAGGTCAAAGGTCAAGGTCACCATGACCTAAAATGGTGAAATAGTTTCCGATCAATAACTGCTCAAGGGTTTGGCTTTAAATCTTCAAACTTGCTGTGGTGGTTGGTCATGACCACTAGATGACCCCTATTGTTTTTGAGGTCACTGGGTCAAAGGTCAAGGTCACCATGACCTTAACTGGTTAAATGGTTTCCGATCAATAACTGCTCAAGGGTTTAGCTTAGAATCTTCAAACTTGCTGTGGTAGTTGGTCATGACCACTGGATGACCCCTATTGATTTTGAGGTCACTTGGTCAAAGGTCAAGGTCACCATGACCTTAACTGGTTAAATGGTTTCCGATCAATAACTTTTCAAGGGTTTAGCTTAGAATCTTCAAACTTGCTGTGGTAGTTGATCATGACCACTGGATGACCCCTATCTATTTTGAGGTCACTAGGTCAAAGGTCAAGGTCACCATGACATTAACTGGTTAAATGGTTTCTAATCAATAACTGCTCAAGGGTTTAGCTTAGAATCTTCAAACTTACTGTGGAAGTTGGTCATGACCACTGGATGACCCCTATTGTTTTTTAGGTCACTAGGTCAAAAGTCAAGGTCACCATGACCTTAACTGGTAAAATGGTTTCTGATCAATAACTGCTCAAGGGTTTGGCTTAGGATCTTCAAATTTACTTAGATGGTTGGTCATGACAACTAGATGAGTCTAATTGTTTTTTAGGTCACTAGGTAAAAGGTCAAGGTCACCATGACCTTAACTGGTGAAATGGTTAGCGATCAATAACTGCTCTATGGTTTGGCTTAGGATCTTCAACTTTGCTGTGGTGGTTGGTAATGACCACTAGATGACTCCTATTGATTTTGAGGTCACTAGGTCAAAGGCCAAGGTCAGCATGCTCTTAACTGGTTAAATGGTTTCCGATCTATAACTGCTCAAGGGTTTGGCTTAGAATCTTCAAACTTGCTGTGGTAGTTGGTCATGACCACTGGATGACCCCTATCGTTTTTGAGGTCATTAGGTCAAAGGTAAAGGTCACCATGACCTAAACTTGTAAAATGGTTTCTGATCAATTACTGCTCATGGGTTTGGCTTAGGATCTTCAAATTTGCTTAGGTGGTTGGTCATGACAACTAGATGATCCCTGTTGTTTTTTAGGTCACTAGGTCAAAGGTCAAGGTCACCATGACCTTAACTGGTAAAATGGTTTCCAATCAATAACTGCTCAAGGGTTTGGCTTAGGATCTTGCTGTGGTGGTTGGTCATGACAACTAGATGACCCCTATTTATTTTTAGGTCACTAGGTCAAAGGTCAAGGTCATCATGAGCGTAACTGATGAAATGGTTTCCAATTAATAACTGCTCAATGGTTTGGTTCGGGATCTTCAAACTTGCTGTGGTAGTTGGTTGTGACCACTTGATGACCCCAAAAGCTGTTTAGGTCACTAGGTCAAAGGTCAAGGTCACCATGACCTTAATATGTGAAATGTTTTCAGATCAATAAATGATCAGTGGTTTGGCTTAGGATCTTCAAAGTTGCTGTGGTGATTAGTCATGACCACTGGATGACCTCTATGGTTGAGGTCACTTGATCAAAGGTCTTGGGGTCTTGGGGGGTATACATGTTTTACAAATATCTCTTGTTATTAGCTGGTTTTTATGTCCCCAAAGCTAGGCTTTGGCGGCATATAGTGATCGCACCGTGCGTGTGTGTGTGGGTGGGTGTGTGTGTGGGGGGGTGGGGGTGTGTGTGTGTGTGTGGGGGGGTGTGTGTACCTTTTGTCCGGAGTATATTTCCTTTGTCACATCAGCTACGGATACCAAATTTGGTGTGTGAGTTCATCTTGGGATGGGGGAGTGTCGCGTACCATTTTCATGTCACTGTGACCTTGACCTTGATTTTTACAAAAAGCTTGTCCGGAGCATATCTCCTTTACCTTACCAGCTACAGATTCCAAATTTGGTGTGTGAGTTCATCTTGGGATGGCGGAGTGTCGCGTACCATTTCCAGGTCACTGTGACCTTGACCTTTGACCTCGATTTTAAAAAAAGCTTATGCCTTACCAGCTACAAAAAAGCTTGTCCGGAGTATATCTCCTATATCTTACCAGCTAAGGATTCCAAATTTGGTGTGTGAGTTCATCTTGGGATGGAGGAGTGTCGCGTACCATTTTCAGATCACTGTGACCTTGACCATGACCTTTGACCGATTTTACAAAAAGCTTGTCCGGAGCATATCTCCTTTACCTTACCAGCTACAGATTCCAAATTTGGTGTGTGAGTTCATCTTGGGATGGCAGAGTGTCGCATACCATTTCCAGGTCACTGTGACCTTGACCTTAACCTTGACCTTTGACCTCGATTTTAAAAACAGCTTATACCTTACCAGCTACAAAAAGCTTGTCCGGAGTATATCAGGGTTCCCACGGACAGGGAAAAGTCAGGGAAAAAGGATTTTTTTTCAAGGTCAGGGAAAAGTCAGGGATTTTTTTAAATGGTCAGGGAAATTTGAAATTTGGCAAAAGTCAGGGAAAAGTCAGGGAAATTTGGAACCAAAGGATGAGGGCTGAGGAAATATGTCAAAAAGGAGAAAGAATGAAAATAACAGGCAAAGGCAGTTTCTTCAATTTTGACTTAAACCAAGCATCTTTGATTAGCTTTGTATATTTCACATCCGAATTTTAAAGCATATCTGTCATGAAGTCCATTAAAACTAAATCATTGGAGAATTCTGGCACCTCTGCAAGACTCCAGCATCCGTTTTGACAGTAGTGCTAGAATATGGCAGCAATGCTAGATATTGGACATTCTACTGTAGTGTCTTCACTTGTTAGGACAGGCAGGGCAGCAGTGCTAGATATTGGACATTCTACTGTATTGTCTTCACTTGTAAGGGCAGCAATATTTGGTGTTCTACATGTATTATGAAAACAGTGAAAATGCATACTCTTTTCTGGCGTCTACAGAGACCCGTTAAAAGGACCTATTTTTCCCAATTTGGGAAAAACATCCCAAGTGATGCAAAATTTTGATTAAATTGCAAAACAAGAGGTCCTGAAAGGCCCTGATATCGCTTACCAGAAAATCAGATGAGAAGATTTTCAAAGTTTTCACTATGTGTTTCTATATAGAAAACTAGCCGGCCCGGGGGCGGGGCCAATTTTGATAGCATGCTATATCAGTGTCTTACACACTGTATGTACTATTTTAAAATTCAGCTTACACAGAAAAATTTAAAGATTAGCCCTTTCCACCATAGATACACATTTTATCACCTTTGCAAACAGAATAGACCCATATCAGGCAGCTCCTGTAGGAGCTGCCTGATCAAGGTCTACTCTGTTTGCTTGGAAAAATATCATAAATCTGAGTTTTTACTTTAGTCTGCTGCCAAAATATTTCTTAACTTTGCTTAAAAATAAAATTTTACTTAATTATATATTCAATGACTTTCATAGTAGATGGAGTCTCTAATAAAAATTCATGGAGGAAAGGGTTAAGAGAGGTAGAACAGATTCAAGAAACTTTATACTTAGGGTGCATATTTGGACATTTTTGGCATCATGCATGTTACATTCAATATTGAACAATTAAAAATGAAAAAGTCAAAAACATTTATAATAATATTTTCTTTATTTAAAATGATCAAAACACTACTGCTGTATATATATTTGTCATAAAGAGAGTGGTGGTAAGGATTGGCTGATGGGGAGGACGGAGGCCAACATTTATTGATCATGCTCATAGATTACCAATTAAACTTCTGTTAACATGGGGTCAGGGAAAATTGAAATTCGGTCAGGGAAAAGTCAGTGAAAAGTCAGGGAATTTTATTTTTTCTGTTTTGTGGGAACCCTGTATATCTCCTATTCCTTACCAGCTAAGGATTCCAAATTTGGTGTGTGAGTTCATCTTGGGATGGAGGAGTGTCGCGTACCATTTTCAGATCACTGTGACCTTGACCATGACCGTTGACCGATTTTACAAAAAGCTTGTCCTGAGCATATCTCCTTTACCTTACCAGATACAGATTCCAAATTTGGTGTGTGAGTTCATCTTGGGATGGCGGGGTGTCATGTACCATTTCCAGGTCACTATGACCTTGACCTTGACCTTTGACCTCGATTTTAAAAACAGCTTATACCTTACCAGCTACAAAAAGCTTGTCCAGAGTATATCAACTATACCTTACCAGCTAAGGATTCCAAATTTGGTGTGTGAGTTCATATTGGGATGGAGGAGTGTCGCGTACCATTTTCAGGTCACTGTGACCTTGACCTCGACCTTTGACCGATTTTACAAAAAGCTTGTCCAGAGCATATCTCCTATACCTTACCAGATACGGATTCCAAATTTGGTGTGTGAGATCACCTTGAGATGGCGGAGTGCCGCGTACCATTTTCAGGTCACTGTGACCTTGACCTTTGACCTCGATTTTACAAAAAGCTTGTCCGGAGCATATCTCCTATATCTTACCAGCTACTGATCCAAAATTTGGTATGTGAGTTCATCTTGGGATGATGGAGTGTCGCGTGTCATTTTCAGGTCACTGTGACCTTGACCTTTGACCTCGATTTTACAAAAAGCTTATACCTTACCAGCTGCAAAAAGCTTGTCCGGAGTATATCTCCTATACTTTACCAGCTACGGATTCCAAATTTGGTGTGTGAGTTCATCTTGGGATGGAGGAATGTCGCGTACCATTTTCTGGTCACTGTGACCTTGACCTTGACCTTCGACCTCGATTTTACAAAAAAGGTTGTCCAGAGAATATCTCCTATACCTTACCAGCTACGGATTCCAAATTTGGTTTGTGAGTTCATCTTGGGATGGCGGAGAGTCGTGTAGCATTTTCAGATCACTGACCTTGACCTTGACCTTTGACCTCAATTTTACAGTCCGGAGCATATCTCCTATATCTTACCAGATACAAAAAGCTTGTCCAGAGCATATCTCCTATACCTTAAACGTTGACAATCAACCCAGGGTCCTTTTTAACGTTGAGAATGAGTTAGGGTCCTTTTTAACTAAGTTATGACGCTTGGCTCTTTTCTTAGCTATCATAATCGTCAAAGGTTCTGTTTCTAATGTTAAGAACTGACTCCTGTGTCATTTTTAACAGCATCAAAATTTCATGTTACACCTGCATTACATTGTATTGTTTTTCCGCCAAAATGCATTTCGGAGACAAACACTTTGGGGGCATTTGTCACCCGTGACGACTCTCTTGTTTATAATGTAATCTTTTTAAGGGAATATTTTACTTTGATAAAAATTGTAAAATCAGATCTATATCATGTCAAAAGCAAACAGAGCAGACCCTGATCAGACAGCTCATATAGGAGCCGTCTGATCTGGGTCTGCTCAATTTAAAAATGAGTGAAAAGGTGTTAATATGAAGGAAAGGGTTGAAAATTTAGCGAATTAATTTTCATACAGTCATTATTTCTTACATTATTATTTATTAGGGTTAATTAAGTGTTTTGAAACATATTGGGATTGATTATAAATTGTTAAATTTAGTTCTTGTATTTTTTATCTGTCCCAAAATGTGCATCTGCTTATCTAAGCTTTACTAATGAATATTCATATAAGAAACAATAATATCATGACTATTAACTGATTTTAAATGGCACATGAATACAGGATTTATTTGGCCATTATGAGTAGAAGTTGTATTATCAGATCTATATAATCCAATAAGCAAACAGAGCAGATCCAGATCAGATGGTTCCTATAGGAGCCATCTGATCTTGGTCTACTCTGTTTGCAAAGATGTGTAAAGGCATCTCTACCAGATTAAGGGTTAATTCGTTTGCCTTTGTCTTTTCAGGAATAATTGAGTTTAACCTATTTGGTTTCCCATATGTGAGTATAATATCCGTGGCCTGCACAAATAGGTACTGCAAATCCCTCTAAACCTGGTGTAAACTTAGTATAAATATCGATCTTGGAGACAGGTGGCAGCTAAATGCAGGGTCTAAGTCATGCAGAAGCTTAAGGAGCTTTAAGCAGTCACCAAACTCTTCTCTACTAGAATTTCGGTTTAGAGGGGTTGTACTGCAGTTGTAAAAATGTTCAAACTAGTTGTAGATTTTTTCCATTTGGATGTAGATTGTTTGCGAAGGTTGCCAGGCATTTTTGTTCCCATCATATTTCTGAGAAACATTTAAAAATTCTTGAGCTGAATTATGTATTTTCTGTTAAGGAGATCCAACTTTGTGAAAAAGTTTCAGCTTTTCTATACATTAAAGGTATATATCAATATTAAGATATGATTTTGTGAATCGGACATGAAAGTGAAATGGCATTCCTTACTGTGTGACATAATTCTTGAATTTTCTGTAACAGATTGGTGCTGACATATGTGGCTTCTTTGCTGAGCCCACTGAAGAGATGTGTCAGAGATGGATGCAGCTAGGAGCTTTCTACACATTCAGTAGAAACCACAATGGTCAAGGAATGAAGGTATAGGCTTATTGCAGAAGATAATTATACCCCAACAAACACAGTTTGGTGGGGGTATATAGGAGTCAGCTTGGTCGTCGGTCGGTTGGTCTGTCTGTCTGTTGACTTGTTTTTGCACTGTTTCTCAGTAACTGCTGACTGGAATCCAATGAAACTTGACATGATGCTTTTTCAAAGAGAGGACATACGCATCCAATTATAGTTTTCCAGCTGATTGAGTTTCTTACAAAGTTATGCCCCTTTGTTTTAAAAAATTGTGTTGGTCTGTCTTGACTTTTATTCCGCATGGTTTCTCTTCTAACTGGAATTGTACGAAACTTAATATGGTACTTTATCATGAAGAGGACATGCGCATTCAATATTAGTTTTACAGTTTATCTATTTTCTTACAGAGTTATGCCCCTTTGAATATTGGTCTGTCAGTTGGTCTACTGACTTTTTTTCCGCACGGTTTCTCAGCAACTGCTGACTGGAATCCAATGAAACTTGACATGATGCTTTATCATAAGGAGGACTTGCGCATCCAATTATAGTTTTCCAGCTGATAGATTTTCTTTCAAAGTTATGCCCCATTATTTAAAAGTTTTCTTTTGGTCAGTTTATTGACTTCAATTCCGCAGTTTCTCAGTAACCGCTGAATGGAATCCAATGAAACTTGACATGATACTTTAACATGAAAGGAGATGCGCATCCAATAATAAAATAGTTTTAAAAGTTTGTCCATTTTCTTACAGAGTTATGCCTCTTTGAATTGTACAAAGTTTTTACTTGTGACAGCCTCAGGGGTATTAATCACCTTCAGTGATAGCTCTAGTTAAGAGACAACTGTAAGGTAGGACTATCAGCCATATCATTCTAGTAATATTACAGCTATAGTTATCTGCTCATTATTTGTTATCATAAGGAAACAGTATCGCTATGATATCCACTGTAACGGTAAATCATCAAAGAATTTCATTTATTTACCTTAAGTCTTTAATCGACGAATATCCATAAAGAAATAATGACACCACTAATATCAATACGCTAAATTTTTAAGATGGAATCATAATGCATGATTTTTATGCCCCTACCTTTAGTTTTACCCTTGTCCATCCGTCTGTCTGTCCGTTCCATCAGAAATTTTCGTCAAGGATTTCTTGGCTTGTGTAAGGTGGAATTAATGATTTGATATTTGGTCTGAAGCATTATCATAGTGAGTTGTACCGTGTCTCCCCTTTCAGGTTTGTGGTCCATCTACTTCCTGTTTGCCAACACTTTGATTGAATTTTGGTGATTGTTTAATGACAAACTTTTTCGTCAAAGATTTCTTTACTTCTGTAAGCTGCAATGATTTGATATTTGGTCTGAAGCATAATCATAGTGAGTTGTACCTTGTTTCCACTTTTCAGGTCTGTCATTCAGCTACTTCCTGTTTGCCGGCGGGGGGCATCAGTGTCCCATAAACACATTTTCTTTTATTTCTGTTAATTTTTGACAATTTTACAGGAACAAGACCCAGGTATGTTTGGCAAACACGTTATGGACTCGTCCAGACAAGCATTTGAGATCCGATACAGTCTTCTTCCGTACTTGTACACTCAGTTCTTCCGTGTACATACACAGGGTGGCACCATCATCAGGTCCATGATGCATGAGTGAGTCCAGGAGTTCTATATTGTTTTAACCTTTTATCTCATAAATATTCCTGTAAGAAATTATGACATCATGAATATCAATCAGATGAATTTGTATAAATGCAGGAATGTTTCTGATTGTTTCACCATGGCAGAAATTGTAGAATCTTACCGATATAATTCCATAAGCAAACAGAGCAGACCCTGATCAGACAGCTCCTACAGTAGCCATCTGATCTTGGTCTGCTCTGTTTGCAAAGGCATGAAATGTGTATTATGAAATTATTATTTATAAACTACGTTAGCGTACGAATGACATTTGTTGTTTATAGTTCTAGTCAATCAGTGATTCTTTTTGACAGACTAAAATTAGTCTGCTTACATTGAGAGTTGTCTTGGATATAATGACTTTTCCACCAAGGGCTTGTGTTATTCTTCCAAATGAAAATTTAACCTTTATTGATTTTATGCATTTTCTTTTCGTTATTTTTTCCCTAGGTTTCCAACAGACAAAAGAACTTGGACGATAGACACCCAATACATGTGGGCCAATGGTCTGTTAATAGCGCCAGTCCTGGAGGCGGTGAGTCTATATCAATGCCTTATCGAGGTTTACAAATTTTATATGAAATTCTATGAAAAACATCTCGAAATTTTATTCTGTAAGATTCTATTTGGCATGTATAGTTTTGAGCTTAGATTATAGAACATTATAGATGAATTATTTTCATATTTTCTCTTTCAGGGCCATACTGTAAAGGATGTCTATTTCCCAGATGCCCGCTGGTTTGACTATTATTCTGTGAGTATAAAGCTAATAGCTGGTCTTGTATGAAAGATTAACCCATTCCTCCAAAGGCTACTTTTAGATCCTACCTCTTTGAATAAATCTACCGAAAAGCGGCATTTATTGGAGAAAAGGAACATTTTTGAATTGTGTAGTTTAGAAACCATTGTGATAAATAGAGCATTTACTCCTATGGAGCAAATGCTCTATTTATCACAATGGTTTCAAAAAATTACTTTCACAAAGGCGTAGAAAGGCGTATTTATGGAGGAAAGGGTTAATATGAAGTTACCTTCAAGTTGCCAGTCAAGTTGCCATATTTCAATTGTGGTGCCTGAGGTGGGACCCTATAACTTTACACCATAACCATCAGTTTCTGGTAGTTTTAGTTATCCCCCTTAACCATTTACCCCATGAATATTCATGTAAGAAATATAATGACATCAAGAATATTAACTAAATTAAGTTTTATAATTACACATGGATTCAAATATTCTTGGCTGGGCCAAAAACTGTAGAATCATATCTATATTATTTTACAAGCAAACCCTAAAGGAGCCGTCTGATCTGGGATTAGTCTATTTGCAAAGGCGTAGAGAAGCATGTTTATGGAGTAAATGGTTAACAAACCATATGTCTGATTTTATCATGTCAAGTTCTATAATGTCCTCTGCTCTGTTTGCATATATATATATGGAATAATATAGATCCGATTCTGTAGTTTCTGTCTTGGCCAAAAGTCCTTGTTCACATGCTATTATAATGTAATAAATATTCATGATGTCATTACAACAAGTCATTTTATTTTCTTTGTAGGGTAAAGAGTACACATCAAGAAAGACATTGGTGAAAATTGATGCTCCAAGAGACTTCATACCACTGTTCTTGCGTGGTGGTCACATTCTTCCTACACAGGAACCAGCCAACAACACCGTACACAGGTAAATATTTGGGACCAACTCTACATGCAAAATTAACACTTCTTATCCTATTAGTATACATATCTGCATTTGCAAATTGTGTAGACCCATATGGGACAGCTCCTAAAGGAGATAAAGGAGCTGTCTCATATGGGTCTGCATTGTGTCATGATATTTCACTGGCTCATTTTGTTCTATAATACAAATGATTCATCTAAGTAGTATTTATAGTGGATAGATTCAAATGTTTGGCTTAGGGAAGCATCTGTATTGATATCATGTTTCTATTACAGTCGTAAAAATCCTCTTGGACTGCTGGTTGTTCCTGATGATGATGGAAATGCAGCAGGTGACCTTTTCTGGGATGACGGAGACAGTATAGGTCTGTAGCAATTGAACAGTTATTAGCTTTATATTATGGAACAGTTGTTAGATTAACTCTTTCCTCCATAAATACGCCTTTCTACGCCTCTGTAAAAGTCACCTGTTGAAACCATTGTGATAAATAGATCATTTGCTCCTATAGGAGCAAATGCTCTATTTACCACAATGGTTTCAAACTACAAAATTCTAAAAAAAAAATCCTTTTCTCTAGTTAATGCTCCTTTTGAGTAGATTTATTCAAAGTGGTTGGATCTAAAAATAGCCTATGGAGGAATGGGTTAAATCTTTACTCCATATATACACCTTGTGTATTTCCTTTGTAAACAGAATAGACCTGATCAGACTGGTCCTGTAGGAATCATCTGATCAGAGTCTGTTCTGTTTACCTATGAAATAATATACATGTAGATCTGATTCGGCCATTTCTGTCATGACCAAAACTTCCCATGGTGCATTTGTCATGATGAAAATTCAGCAAATTGGTATTCATAATTCTTACTTAAGTATTCATGGAGTAAAGGATTAAAATGAAAGTCCCTACAATAAACTCATATTTTTAATAACATCATAAAACTTGGTATTTGTTCTGTTCAATAATTATGAAAAGTGTCACTTTAAACTTGTATATAAAAATACACATGTACCCCTGTATTACAACATAAATCATTTTAATTGATACTCTTTTGTTCTACAACAATTATCAATATATTATCAGCCTTTGTTAAATATTTATGAAAATAAAACATGAGTGGCATAAATACTAACACATTGGGGAGTAATATCGTGTCTTTGATATCAAATTAGTGCATGAAAGTTTTGTCTTCTTACTCCATGAATATTCATGTAACAAAATAATGACACCATAGATATTTTTTAGGTTACCGGTAATTAATTTTTTTAATGGCAAAAATTAATGAACACAGGAAAGTTTTGGTCAAGGTCGGAAGTGTCAGATTTTAACTGTAGAATACCATATCAAACGGAACAGGTCCTAATCAGATGTCTCCTACAAGAGCAGTCTGCTCTGTAGACAACTATAGGCATGTTTTACATAGACCCTTTCCACCTTTACAGATTAGAACCAGATCAGATAGCTCCTGTAGGAGCATTCTGATTTGGGTCTGCTCTGTTTGCTTATGGAATAATATAGATCTGATTCTGAAGTTTCTGTCACAGCCCAAACTTTTCTTGTTAATGTGTTAATTGTAAAAAATCAATCCATCAATAGTTATGCAGAAAGAAATTCTTAACCCTTTCCTCCATAGGCTATTTTTAGACCCAACATCTTTGAATGAATCTACCCAAAATGAGAATTTACTAGAGAAAAGTAAAATTTTAGAATTTTGTAGTTTGAAACCCTTGTGATAAATAGAGCATTTGCTCCTTTAGGAGCAAATGCTCTATTTATCACAATGGTTTCAAGAAGTGGTTATTACAGAGGCGTAGAAAGGCATATTTATGGAGGAAAGGGTTAAAGTAATATTCATGAAGGTGAGGGTTACAATGGTTAACTTTTTTTTCAGACACGATCGAGAAGAAGGACTACTTCTACTGCACATTTAGCTCTAATAGAGTAAGTTCATTTCTTTCAAGTGCTCTACAACGCTGGGTTTTACAAACACATATTGATTGTTTAATTGTTTAGTCTCATCTATTTTGCAAAATATTTTCATTGTTAATGCATCCAGAATTATTGGACTTTGAATTTTTTACATGGAAAATTTTGTCCGCACAGTTTCTCCAAAACCCTTGGTTTCATTTTCATGAAACTTCATAGGATTGATCGGCACCATGCTTAGTTGTGCATGTTTTATTTCTGTTCTAGTTTGACGACTTTCTTTAGAGTTGTGGGACATTTAAATTTTTATTGAATATATTGTCAGCGCGGTTTCTCTGAAATCTTTGGTCAGATTTTAATGAAACTTTATAGGATTGATCAGCACCTAGTTTGTGGATATCTTATTCCTGTTTGATGATTTTCTGCTGAATTATGAGACATTGAATTTTTTCACATCGAAAATTATGTCGGGGATGCATCAGTTTTTGTTTAAAAAACAATTTTAGTTAGACTTCCTTTTTGAGAATGTCTATTTAAGGTTCTACAGTAACATGCATTTGTATCTTACATCAGTAAACAATTTACTCCTGTGATTAAATTCCTGTTTCAAACACAACGATGGTTCTAATTCAGTTTTCTGTATATTCTACCAGAGTTCTTTAAGCATGACTGTAAATCAGCAGCACGCTGTTGTTGGTGACCTCAATTTTACCACAGTCTGGGTGTATGGTGTCTCTGCTGCTCCGACAACAGTTTCCAAAACAACAAATGGACAAACTAGCGCAAACCCAACATTTACCTTCTATACAGATACAAAGGTAGTATAGTGGAACCCCTCTATAGCAACCACTAAATTAACAGTGGAACCCCTCTATAGCAACCACTAAATTGATATCTATAGTGATCTTTAAAATCAGATGGTTGCTTAATGCAGGGCGAAAGTTATATATAGGAGTTTTTTGCCTTTCATTCTGCATTAAGCTACCACCTGCCCCTATGCTCCAGAATTAAACTTCTTATGGAGCCATCTGATCTGGGTCTGTTCTGGTTGCAAAGGTATAAAAAGGGAGGTTTATGGATTAAAGGGTAGCCACCAGTGGTAGTAAAAGAGTTTCAGAGTTAAAGTTCATGCATTTGAGTTTGTTAATGCAGGGTGACAGTCATGCAGAAAGCTACTAGAAGAGTTTTCTGCATGGTGTTCACCCTACATTATGCTGTTACCTGTCTCCAAGGTCAATATTTATACCAAATTGAACGCTTGGTTTAGAGATGTTTTACCATACATGTATTTCCAATCCAGATGAAATGCTGAATAAAAATCAAGCAAATGAATAGATTAGATAATTTTAGTTTCATGGGAATGGGCGAGAAATATTTAATAATCATTTGCTGGTACTGTTTGAGAAGGATCCAAACTATTTGACAATTAGCTTATAGGTTCTTGATGTATATTCAATGCATAAAGTGCTAAAGATGTTGATGACTGAAGGGATCAACCATTGATGTCTTACGAAAGTAATATGCAACTGGTTCTCGCAGATTTTCTAAATCTTTAACCCTTTCCCTGTTCAATATTCATGTAAGAAATAATGACACCATGAATATTTATTAGCTGAATTTTCATAAAGTAAAATTTTCAAGGGATTTTTTTAAGCTCTGACAAAGACTGTAGAATCAAGTCTTTATCATGTCATAAGCAAACAGAGGAGACCCTGATCAGATGGCTCCTGTAGGAGTCATCTGATCTGGGTCTACTCTGTTTGCAAATACATGAAAATGTGTTTATATGGAGGAAGTTGTGATACCATAGCTCATGTTTCTTTTTCATTTTCATTTCAGATGCTGAAAATCCAGAATGTTGATGCTCCTCTCAAAAGTTCTTTTATGTTGTCATGGCAATGACCCTTGTAAGGGTGTACATTAATATCACACATATTCGCAATCATCATTTTTTACATGTATCTTGCTTTAATATATTAGTATATATTTTTAATTTTTTTACAATTAAGATACAACAGCTAAAACTTAACCCATTCCCGCATATTGACGCCTCTTTAAACGTAACTTTTTTAAACCATTGTGATAAATAGAGCATTTGCTCCATAGGTTTTCACAATGACTTCAATACTGTTCTAAAAGTTTCCTTTTCTCTAGTAAATGCTCCTTTTCGGTAAATTTATTCAAAGAGTTTGGATCTAAAAATAGCAGGGAATGGGTTAACCTGAAATAACGGTTAACCCTTTACCTCATGGATGTTTTGCAAGAAATAATGGCTGTATGAAAATAGTTTACCTGAATTTTATCTGAACATGAGAATATTTTATCAATGCTGAAGCTGTAGAATCATATCTATATTTTGTGATAAACTATCAAAGTAGACCCTGATGAGATGGCTGCTGCCTGTGCCGTCTAATTTGACACTGCTCTGTTTGAAAAGGTGTTTCTGTTAGGTAAAGGGTTAACCCTTTCCCTCATATTGACGCCTTTAGACAGCTGAAACCATTGTGATAAATAGAGCATTTGCTCCTATAGGAGCAAATGCTCTATTTATCACAATGGTTTCAAATTAAAAAATTCTAAAAAATTCCATTTCTCTAGTTAATGCTCCTTTTCGGTAGATTTATTCAAAGAGGTTGTATCTAAAAATTGTCTATGATAGAATGGGTTAATGGAAAATATGTGTTTGAATAATGCTAGTGTTTGAATGTTAGATCAGATCTCAGGAGTGTGTAGTTCTAACAAATTAACCAGATTCTTTCATTTGTGCACAAACATTATTAGTGTATATGGCTTTAATTTGATTGGGTTATATATTTGGCGATATTATTATTGGGATTGTTTTTATTAGCTCACCTGGCACAAAGTGCCAAGGTGAGCTATTGTGATCGCCCTGTGAGCGTCATCGTCCATCGTGTGTTGTGCGTCGTCCGTCGTCAACTTTTTCTTAAAATGACATCTCCTCCTAAACTACATGCTGGATTTTTACCAAACTTGGCAGAAATATTTCTTGGGTCAACTTCTTCCAAAGTTGTTCAAAGAATTTCATTTCATGCAGAACTCTGGTTGCTATGGCAACCAATGTCCAAAAAGAAGTAAAAACTTTAAAAATCTTCTTGTCAAAAACTGTAAGACCTAGGGCTACCAAATTTGGTATGTAGAATCATCTAGTGGACCTCTACAAAGATTGTTCAAATTTTGCCCCTGGGGTCAAATTTGGCCCAACCCGGGGGATCACAAGTTTTATATAGGATCATATAGTAAAATATTTAAAGATCTTGTTCGAAACTGAAAAGCTTAGAGCTGTGATATTTGGAATGTAGCATAATCTGGTGAACCTTTATTAAGATTGTTCAAATTATGCCCTTAGAGCAGGGCTCTAGAAATTTTCAAATCCCAACCGGTCCAGCCGAGAAACGGACATAAGCCACCCGGACATTTGCCCCACCAATTTTCCGTCATAGTTTGTTTGTAATAATATGACAGCATTAAATATCGAAATTTGTGAAAACTAATGACAGTTGACATTCGCGAAAACTAATGACATTTCAAGTCGGCATGCGTGGCAGTTTTGAAGGCTTTGAAAGAGAAGCAAGAAAACTAACTGACATGATTGGTAATTATCATTTAGCTTATGATGCATACCTATTTCTCATCAGATAAACGAAAGCCACTACTCAGAATTTTTTTCTCTTCAGTACAATAAATGGAGCTCTTTAAATGTGGAGTCTCGAAAATAGGTCAACCTTTAAGGCTTAGAGTCAAACACGGCCACACCCTGGGGGTCACATATTTTACATTGGATTATATAGTAAAAATGTTAAAAATCTTCTTGTCCGAAAAGGAAAAGCTTAGAGCTGTGATATTTGCTACATAGCATCATCTGGTGGACCTTTACCAAGATTGTTCAAATTATACCCCTGGGGTTAAAATTGTCCTCACCCTGAGAGTCAACAAGTTTTACATTGGATTATATAGTAAAAACTTTAAAAATCTTCATGTCCGAAACTGAAAGGCTTAGAGCTGTGCTATTTGGTACATGGTATTATCTGGTAGACCTTTACCAAGATCGTTCAAATTAAGCCCCTAGAATCAAAATTGGCTCTGCCCTAGGGGGGTCCCAAGTTTTACTGAAAACTTTAAAAATCTTCTTGTCAAAAACTGTAAGGCTTAGGGCTACCAAATTTGGTATGTAGAATGATCTAGTAGACATCTACATAATTGTACAAATTTCCCCCCTGGGGTCAAAAATAGCCCATTCCTTGGGGGTGGAGCATCATCTGGTGGAGCCTTACCAAGGCTGTTAAAATTGTGCCCCTTAGCTCAAAATTGATATTAAGTCACATGACATCATTTAACAAGGTGAGCGATACAGGGCCATCATGGCCCTCTTGTTTTAAGAACTATAACCCTTATCTCCATAAATATGCCTTTGTAAACAGAGTAGACCCAGGTCAGATGGCTCCTGTAGGGGCCCTCTGATCAGAGTCTGCTCTTTTTGCTTGTGATATAATATATACATGTAGATATTCTACAGTTTCTACCATGGCCTAAACTTCCTGTGTCCATGTTCTATTATAAAAGTTAATCTAATAAATATTCATGATGTCATTTATTTCTTTCATGAATATTCATAGATTAAAAGATTAGCTCTTTGCACACCACTAACTAATTCATGATAGCCTATAAAAGCAGTTTGGATCCAGATGAGATATGATGTAACTCGATGGACAGAATTTATGTTGGCCATGTTTTTTAATAGTAATGGAAGAAATTTTATATTAGATGGCAATTTGAAGGACTATTTTTGGCCACAATAGAAACTGTAGAATTAGGTCTATATTATCTAATAATTTCCTACAGGAATCATCAGATATAGGTCTACTCTACTTGCAAAGGCATTTTTATGAGGTATTTGACTTTAATGTGGGCCTATAGATGTACAAAAACTTCCAATAACCCTTTCCCTCATATAAACATGTTTTCACGCATTTGCAAACAGAGTAGACCCAGATCAGACGCCTCCTAGAGGAGCCATCTGATCAGGGCCTGCTCTGTTTGCTAATAGAATTTGATAGGTCTGTTTCTTTACTTTCTAAAATGTCTACAATGTTCCATGTTCCATATTTCTTTATAACTACCTATTTTGTTAATGAATATTCAGTAGGTAGTGAACTTTGGCCTATATACAGAACAGGGATACTCCATAGATACCCATTTGCAAATATAGTAGACCAAGATCAGGTGGCTCCTGTAGGTTTACCTATGGAATTACATATCACTGATTCAATCGTTTATGACTTGGCTGAAAAGTCCTATAACATTAAAAGAAAGTTATGGGAAACAGAAATCAGATCTACATGTATATAATCCCATAAGCCAACAGAGAAGACCATAAACATATGACTCCTGTAATAGCTGTCTAATCAGAGTCTGCTCTGTTTGCAAAGGTATGAAATGGTATTTATATGAGATAAAAGGTTAAATCTTTTACCACGAATATTCAATTCAATTCAATTCAATCAATTTTATTGCATTAAGCATAATAACAATGTTTATAGCAACTAATGCAGAAAGCTCCATTCTGCATTACTTTTGTCCTGGATTAAGCAACCACCTGCTTATAAAGACAAGATATGTTTATTCATTAAGTGGTTGCATTAGGGGGTGTTACTGTATGTACCATACAAGCAAACAGAGAAGACCCTTTTTAAAAGGCCCCTTCAGTTTGCAAAGGCGTATTTATGAAGTAAATGATAAAATGTAGAATGATATGTTGTTTAAGAGTTGTCGTTTTATATTATACTCAAGAATGATATACAGTAAAACCTCTGTATATCGATCACTAAATTGTGTTAATTAGTTGGTATTTTGGGCAGGTTGTTGTTTAAAGCAAGGTGAAAGTAAAACAGAACGCTCCTATAGGAGCGTTCTGTTTTACTTTCACCTTGCTTTAAGCACCCACCTGCCATTAACACAAAATACTTGATATAACTTAGTGGCCGTTATAGAGAGATTTAACTGTATGTGAATATTTGTATAAATATCAGTAAATAAAAATAAAGAATAAGTAGAGGTTTTTTTCTATCACATAAACATATGTCTCCCCCATTCATTCATCAATCCTCTCTCGAAATGTCTGTATAGATATGCACAAGTTATTGCCGTTGATAACTTAAATTTACATGATGTCACACGTAAATCTGAAACTGCCTGAGCTAGAGCCACCAAACTTTACAGAATGTTCACCAGTATGAGTTGTTTTAGAGATACCTACAAAACATGTAATTTTAAGTTACCAAGGGCAATAACCCCAAAGTTATCTATGAGATACAATTAAAAAAACAGATGCACAACAACTTATGCTCACGAACATGCCCGTGAAGTTTAGTGACTAGCCCTACTGGTTTCAGAGATATGCACGACACAAGTTTGTGACAGTCAGACGAACGGACTGACAGACAACTCTGACAAAAACAAAATGTCTGTCCATAAATGGTGGAGACGGAATAATGAATTAACTTGTGGTGGTTTTTGTCTTGCTACCAGTGCGGTGTTACAGTATCCGAGGATTTAGATGACCTTAGTGACCAATGCAACGACGTTGAGCTATCAAGCATAGACATTACAGAAGACATTATTGAGAAGCATCTGAAAAAACTAAAGGTCAGCAAATCATCAGGACCAGATGGACTGCACCCAAGAGTTCTCAAAGAGATTTCGACTTGTATCACCAAGCCACTCAAGATCATCTACACCAAGTCCATAGAATCAGGGGAACTACCGAGTCAATGGAAACAGGGTCAAGTTACACCCATCTTCAAAAAGGGTGACAGGAGTGAGCCAGGAAATTATAGACCTGTAAGCCTGACCGCAGTTCTATGCAAAGTGATGGAAGGGATTATCAGAGAACATGTGATGGAACATATGACTATCAACAACCTGTTTTGTGACGAGCAACATGGATTCGTCCCGAAGAGATCTTGCATGACCCAGCTAATCACATGTCTTGACGAGTGGACAGAAGTACTTGATCAGGGTGACCCAGTTGATGCTATTTATTTGGATTTCAAAAAAGCATTTGACACGGTGCCACATAAGAGACTTGTCAATAAGCTGCAGAGTTATGGGATTAAAGGGAAGGTAAAGTCTTGGATCACAAACTTTCTGCAAGATCGCACACAGCGAGTATCAGTAAACGGGCATGTGTCAAGCTGGGCCAACGTCACCAGCGGAATACCACGGGAGTGTGCTCGGGCCCGTACTTTTCGTCATTTTCATTAACGACCTGCCAGATGCTGTTAGCAGTATTGTACGGATCTTTGCAGATGACACCAAGATGTACGGCAAGGCTACAACGGTCGAGGACAGACCAGCAGTGCAGTCAGACATAGACAGACTGTCAAAGTGGTCGGTCGACTGGCAGTTAAAATTCAACACAAGTAAGTGCTGTGTAATGCACCTTGGCCACAACAACCCTAAAGAAATGTATCATATGAAGGATGATATGGGAGAGCAAAGAGATCTTGATAAATCAGAGATGGAGAAGGACTTGGGCGTATTTGTAGACAATAGACTCTCATTCCACCACCATGTCAATGAATCGGTGAAGAAAGCCAACCGCATATTGGGACTGATCAAAAGAACATTTGCCAGTAGAGACAAGATAGTCATAAAGAAACTATACACTACAATGGTCAGGCCAATATTGGAATACGGGAATGCACCAAGGTTCCATCAGTTCGCTGGTGACATGGATAAAATAGAGAGTGTGCAACGCAGAGCCACCAAACTATCCACTTCATTAAGGGACCTACCGTACGAAGACAGACTAAGGGCGATGAAATTACCATCACTGTATTATAGACGCAACAGAGGCGATATGATACAAGTCTACAAGATCATCACGGGCAAAGACAGAATTGACCAGGAAAGACTTCTGCCCTTCAACAAGGACATCAGGACCAGGGGCCACAACTTGAAACTCGCCAAGAAGCAGGGTAGACTAAACATCAGGAAGAGCTCTTTTGGACTACGAGTAGTTAACAGTTGGAATGCATTACCAGAGTGGGTTGTGAATGCCAAAGACATGAATGATTTTAAAAATAAAATTGATAAACATTGGGTGCATAGGCAGTACATGGTCCGACCCACGCATGCGTCAGATTATTTGACAAAAAGTTATTGCTGGGAGCAGGAGTTACAGGCATAGCCTTTTTCCCGAAGAGGAGGTATAGGTATAAAACTGGATAATCCGAACACTCAGATAAGTACAATTTGTATCATATTAGGTCTCATCATTTCCCCCATACCGACCGCATTGGCTCAGTGGTAGAGCGTCCGCCTGCGGTACGGAAGGTCGTGGGTTCGATCCCCGGCCGCGACAGACCAAAAGTCGTTAAAAGTTGGTACTAGTAGCTCCCTTGTCTGCGCTCGACATTAAAAGGTGTAGTTCTAGGACTGGTCGGCCCGGTGTCAGGATAATGTGACTGGGTGGGATGCCCTTGCCATGTGCCCGCGGCAGGGGTATTTCAGTGAGGCAGCACTATAACTTGTCTCATGCGGGTGCCGTCTGCATATAACTGAAATACTGTTGGTCGGACGTTAAACCCAACCCACACACTCGCTCATTTCCCCCATACAAATGCTTTTATGCGTTTGTAAACAAGAGTAGACCCATATCATATGCCTCTTGGATGAGCCGTCTGATCAGGACCTGCTCTGTTTGCTTATGAAATCATTATACAGTAAAAACCTCTCTAAACCGGAATTCTAGTAGAGAAGAATATAGATACGTTTAGGCAGGTGGCTGCTTAATGCAGGGTGAAAGTCGTGCAGAAAGCTCCTTGAGGAGCTTTCTGCATGACTTTCACCATGCATTAAGAAGCCACCTGTCTCCAAGACAGACATTTATACCAAATTCAACGTCCGGTTTAGAGAGGTTTTACTGTATACACATGTATGCGTCTATGGTTTCTACCAACCCAAAACCTCCAATGTACATTTGCCATTATAAAACTTCAGCTAATAAATAACCATGCTAGAAAAGATGTGTTTGTTAGTATCGAGTTGTATGTAGCTTTAACAGTATTTCGGTCATATCGCGACGCCCAGCGAATTACAGGTGTAGGAAGACCCCAGATATTTTCCCGTGCACAGAACAAATTCAATTGATTCGTGCACAGATCACAGGGTAGAACCACCGACCTACCGGGAGTCAATCGGAAGACTTCCTCACATGATAACTCCAAAAGTCTAGCCTGGGATTCGAACCAATGCGGTGAATTTGTGGAGAGGCTCCGCAAACTACTGAAGAATCCTTGTTGGGGTCTAAATATCTCCCAGAGTTTTCCCCGATACAGAGGACTGTTAGTACATTTGCAAACAGAATAAACCCGGACCAGGCAACTCCTTTAGGAGCTGTTTGATCAAGTCTTGTTTGCTAATAAGATATATCTGATTCTGAAGTTTCTGTCACAGCCGAAATTTCTATGTTAAAATGTAATTATAAAATTAAGTTTATGAATACCCATGCAGTAATAATTCTCAACTCATTCTCTCCTACTGACGCCTTTTTGCGCCTCTGTAAAACGCATTATTTGAAACCATTGTGATAAATAGAGCCTTTGCTCCATAGGAGCAAATGCTCTATTTATCACAATGGTTTCAAAACTAAGCATTTCTAAGTCTCATTTTCTATAGTTAATGCACCTTTTCGGTTGATTAATTCAAAGAGATTTGGTCTAAATATAGTCTAGGGGAGAATGAGTTAAATCAATGTTCATGAGAGAAAGGGCTCATCCTTTACTCCATAAATACACCCTTTCTATGCCTTTGCAAACAGAGTAGGCCAAGATCAGACGGCTTCTTGAGGAGCCGTCTGATCTAGGTCTGCTCTGTTTGCTTACTAGTATTATATAATATAGATATGATTACAATGTTTACAGTTTCTTATATGAACATTTATGGAGTAAAAGGTTAACTCGTTCATATACGATTTTAACCTGCTGGGTAAGCTATCATCCGCTCAAATATGTCTGCTTCGGCTTTTGAAAACAAAGGCTATAGTTTCTTTATCTTCCGTTATATAATCTAAACATCGGCCAGTTTGGCTCTTCGGGAGATGTCGAGTTTCCGAGTAGAACTGATAAGAGATGGCAATAATAATAATCATAATAATTTATAGTAATAATGATGATGATAATAATAATAACAGTAATGATGGTGATTAATATTGGTGAAAAACATTACACCACGTGTCACAAAGGGTCTGAGGTGTTCTTGTGTCCGTACGAGCTTAGAAACATATTTATATAAAAAAGTCATTTATCGTTCATTTTTTTTTGTGCTCAATTTCAAAGGTACGATTACTCAATTCTGACTTCAGATCTGCACTCAGCATACCAAAATACATATAATGGGAATTGGAACCAAATTGGGAGACAATTTTTTTTAACACCCTCCCCCCCAAAACCCCTTTGCGATTATTTCTGGGGGAAAAAGTTGAAAAGTTTTGTTTCCGATTTTGTTCAAATTCACATATGCTATCCATTTCGGTGTGCTGAGTTCAGATTTGAAGTCGGAATTTAGTTACCACATCAAGTTATTGATGATAAAAACTTTTAGTTGAGTCTGAGTTCGTTCTGAAGTTTTTGATTGGTCAGATTTGAGCCTTTGGCTCAAATCTGACCAATCAAAAGCTTCAGAACTCAAATCTGACCAATCAAAAGCTTCAGAACGAACTCCGACTCAACTAAATAGAGAATAATAGGTTAGTGCCGAAGATGGGACGCTTTATCCGACGAGGGGAGAAAACGTTGAGGCGAGGCTTGCCTCGCCTCAACTGTTTTCTCTCCGAGTCGGATAAAGGCGTCCCATCTACGGCACTGACCTATTCTATTTATCCAGTCAATTTAGTTATATCTTTTTTCATGGACTCATTGTATAATGAATTTGTCTACCAAAATGCAATCAGGATGTCAAACAGTTTTGGATCCTGATGAGACGCCGAGTTACTCGGCGCCTCATATGGATCCAAATTGTTGGCATAGGTATTCACTCATCCACCCATAGCAGACTAAGGTTGAACGAATACAACTGAAGCAACTCTTACAATATTTTTGGCGTTTCGTCTATTTTATATTCACGATGTCATCATTTCTCATATGAAAATTAAACAGGGAAAGGGTGCTTAATGTTATAATATATTTGACTTTTCAACGTGTGTGTACATACGTCATTAAAATTAGTCTATTTAATATTATCAGGATGTCAAACAGTTTAGATCCTGATGGACACCGAGTTACTTGGCGTCTCATCTGGATCCAATATTCACTCATCTGGCTATTGCAGGCTAAGGTTGAAGAAATACGTCTGACAGTGCAAGGGGAGCAACTCTTACAAAATAAATTGCGTTTCGTCTAGTCACGAGTCGCGAGTTATCATTTCTCAGGCCTGTATGAGACGCTATAGGGAAATGTGGCTAGTTATAATATATTCGACTTTACAGCTTGTACGTACATATGTCATTAAAAATAATCGATTCAATATTATCAGGATGTCAAACAGTTTCAATCCTGATTAGACGCCGAGTTTTTCGGCGTGTTATCTGGATCCAAACTGTTGGCAAAGGTATTCACTTATTCTCCCGAGACAGGCTAAGGTGTACACACAAGCGTACTCTTACAATATTTTTTTTGGTATGAGTAATCTCCCTTGTAATTTTCAGTCGAATGCAAATGCTTTTTATTTCCTTACTCCATAGACACGTATATTTACGACATTGCAAACAGAGTAGACCCAGATTGTAAGGTCCCTGGACAAGCGTAAGAAGGAGTATTTATGGAGCAAAAAGTTAACCAATTGCCTCCTTCACTAGTTTTAGACCCAGCCTCTTGGAATAAAATCTACTGAAAAGGAGCATTTACTAAAAACGTTTTTAAATTTGAAACCATTGTGATAAATAGAGCACAAACTCTTAATGGATCAAATGCTCTATTTATTACAATGGTTTCATAAAATGACTTTTATGGCGTCATTGGGGAAATGGGTGAAAAAAAATGACATCGTGTATATCAAATAGACGAAACCCCAAAAATATTGTAAGAATTGCTTCACTTGTATTGTAAGCCGTATTTGTTCAACCTTAGCCTACTATGAGCGGAATAGTGAATACCGATGCCAACAGTTTGGATCCAGATGAGACGCCGAGTAACTCGGCATCTCGTCAGGATACAAGCTGTTAGACACCCTGGTAATATTAAATAGACGAATTTTAATGACATAGTTATGTACGCAGTTATGTACGCACAAGCTGCAGAGTCAAATATAACATTAAACACCTTTCTTAACAATGTTCGCCTGAGCCGTCAGATCAGGATCTACTCTGTTTGCAAAGGTAAAAAAATGCATTTATAATTTTATATCAAAGACGTGAGCAGAAAATGTCAATTTCGCGGAAAAAATAATAGTCCTCTGATTTTTACAACCTTTTAGTCCAAATGTTAACCATGCCAAGCTTCCTGATTAATCGGCGAATCCTGGAGTATAACCATCTTGACCAAAGATACCTTGTTCAAATTTTGAGATCAATTGCTGAAATTCTATAGAAATAAACTTTGCCGCCACTTTCTTGAAATATTTGACTAGTGATAAAAGTATTTGCCATATAATTTGGCATCTGTTTACATATAGGCTATATTCTTGCATACACGGATATAAACTAACCACCACTGGGTCTTCGCTTCTCTGTCGGAAACATGAATTGGGGATCGATCCATCGTTTTTCACCAGAAACATAATTGGGACTTTTCGACTATTCTGGGCCCGCCGGAATTAGCCGAATAGCTACGAATACCAGAGACAATAGTGAGTAAGTGAGTTGGGTTTTACGGCACCGCGACACCAAATATTCATATTGCGCCAAGAAGAAAACTATATATCACTCTATATAAGAAAATGAGTTAGGCGAGTTGTTCAGGATCTACATTCTTAGACACATATAGGAATTATTAACATGTGAAATTTCTGTACGGCGATCTCTTCATGCATATTCATTAGTGCATTAACCATTTACTCCATGGATATTCATGTGGAAGATAGTGACATCATATATCTTAAACAGATTCCTTTTTATAATTGCATATACATGTAGACACTTTTTGGCCAAGGCAGAAACTATAGTCCTATTTATTTGCTCTTTTTTTTTTTTTTACAAACGCGTTAAAAGGTGTATTTATTGAGTAAAATGGTAACATATTCCCTTCTATGCTAGTTTTAGACGCCCTCTTTTAATAAATCTACTTAAAGCATTTACTAGAAAAGGGGATTTTTAAAGATTTTTACAGTTTTGAAACCATTGTGATAAATCGAACATAAGCTCCTCATGGAGCAAATACTCTTATTTGTGACAATGGTTTCATAAAATGACTTTTACAGAGGCGCCAAAAGGCTCCAGTAGGGGGTATGGGTTAAAACAGGCGGTTGCTTCATGAAGCACGGACGTGATGCAGAAAAAAAGTCCATGTGTATATATGCTATCATAAAAACATTCACAGTGTGATTATTCCTTATGTAGATATTAGTGAGTTAAAGTGGTTAAGGGTCGCTTGAAAATCTTCTCCTCTTGGTTCTCAGCTTTCATATTTGGTACATAGTATCATGTTCAGGTCCTCTACAAAAGTTATATAAATTATGCCCCTGGGTCAGTTTTAAATAGAAACAGAGTTTTGTACTTTGTGATCTGGTGAGCTAATAAAAACAATAAGTCATTTATAAAATGTTCCTTTTATTATAAAATCTGTTATACTCAATTACAAAAAACCCAGTTTTGGAAAATTATACAGGTATTCAGGTTTATGACCCTATGAGCTGTACAAAATCCAACCTTTAAATGATACAAACTGAATTGACATCAGACATCAGTTTCTGCACTGGAGACGGATCTGTTTAACAGTTCATCACTCACTTGATGTGACAGTAAAAATTTGATATAAATGCTTTTTCACACATTTGCAAACAGAGAAAACTGAAATCAGAGGGCTCCAACAGGGGCCGTCTGATAAGGGTCTGCTCTGTTTGCCAATGGAATTTGATAGTTCCGTTTCTTTGCTTTCTAAAATGGCTACAATGTTCATCCTTCCATATTTCTTTATGAATATTTCAGTAGGTATTGAAATTTGGTGTAAACACAGAACATGGCAAGGGTTAAAAAAACAGTAAATAGAGGTACAATTCTTGGTTCATGAGCAGTTTGTAGTTAAATGCACAGCAACAGTAATGCAGAAAAGCTCACAAAGGAGCTTTCTTTATTACTTGTGCCCTGTATTTAGCAACCACATTTTTATTAAATTTGTGGATGCTTTACACAGGATCTCTTGTACAACATTTTGTCGACATCTGGATAATTTGTCTATTAAGATAAGATGTCATGTTTCAGTTGTGTCTGCTGCCCAGGATCTACACCAGTATCATTGTATAAAGGTTGGTTTTGGCACAGTGAACAGATTAATAATAAACAGCAGCATGGTAACATCATGGAAGTATTTTAGCAAAGCCATTTCACCAGCCGTTATATTACATGTATATCCAAACATTAAACCTGTACTCCATCAATACACCTTTGCAAACAGAGTAGACCCAGATCAGGCGGCTCCTGTAGGAGACATCTGATCTGGGTGTGCTCTGTTTGCTTATGGAAAAATATATCTCTACTATGACACAAACTTCCCGTGTTCATGTGTCATTATAAGAATCAATACTGATACTGTCATTATTTCTTACATGAATATTCATGGAGTAAAGGGTTAAACCTATCAACTAAAAATGTGTCCATAGGACACAGAGCCTTCAACTTATGTATGGCTGTCTCTATCGTATGACTCTATGAGTAATTCTGTGTCCCATCATGATTCAAGCTGTTTGACACCCCAATAGTTTCTTAACTCATTCCCTCCTACTGACGCATTTTGACGCCTCTGTAAAAGTCATTATTTGAAACCATTGTGATAAACTATTTATCACAATGGTTTCGAAAATCAGCAATTATAACAAAATCCATTTCTCTAGTAAATGATCCTTTTCGGTAGATTTATTCAAAGAGGTTGGGTCTAAAAAAGTCTTGGAGGGAATGGGTTTAAAAGCTTGAACAAGCCAGAAGGGGAAAAAAGCTCCATGTCAGAGTTTGGGTATTCATAATTTTTTTACAGCATGATAATGGTTAATGCTTCACTCCATAAATATTCATGGAAGAAATAATGACATCATGAATATTAATTAGCTGAATTTTTACAATGTAAACTTTTAGAGGTAATTTTAAGCTTCGACAAAAACTAGAATCGGATCAATAACATGTCAAAAGCAGACAGAGCAGACCCTGATGAAACTGCTCCTATAGGAGCCTTCTGATCTGGGTCTACTCTGTTTGTAAAAGCATGAAAACGCATTAATATGAAGGAAAGGTTAAAACAAATTTCATCCAATCACCGGGAGACCATACCAAACTGTTAAGACAATTCCCACACTAATGGTAAATGAGTTTCATGATCTATGATTTATGACAAAATCATTAACCCTTTAGTTCATGAATATAGTAAACCTCTCTTTAACGGGCACTAAATTGTGTTAATTAGTTGGTATTCAGGGCAGGTGGCTGCTTAAAGCAAGGTGAAAGTAAAACAGAACGCTTCTATTTGGAGCGTTGTTTTACTTTCACCTTGCTTTAAGCAGCCACCTGCCTTTAACACAAAATACTTGTAATTTAGTGGCCGTTATAGAAAGGTTTTACTGTATATAAGTAAGAAATATTGACATCATGAATGTTAATTGGAGGAATGTTTATAATGATATGAACATATAAAATGTTTGCCATGGCAAAAACTGTAGAATACAGCCTACATTATTTTATAAGAAACAGCAGACCCTGATCAGACATGCTACAGAAGCAATCTGATCTGTGTCTACCCCGTTTGCAAAGGCATATCTATGGAGTAAAGGGTTAACCCTTTACTCTATGAATACGCCTTTCTATGTCTTTGCAAACAGAGTAGACCAAGATAAGACAGCTCTATAGAAGCCATCTGATCAGGGTTTTCTCTATTTGCTTATGATATAGATCCAATTCTACAGTTTCTGCCATGGCCAAAACATCCTGTGTCCATACCACTTTTATAACAATAAGTCTAATTAATATTCATGATGTCATTCTTGCTTACATGAATATTCATGGAGTAAAGGGTCAATATATATGCTGAGACAAGTTATGAACGTTCACATTATCCTATTTGTTTAGACATTTGAATTAACCCTTCTCTTGCTGAATTTTAAAATACATGTCTCCTTCTTTACCCATGCCCTGTTGTATAATTACATATATCTTCACTGTGTACAAGTATTTCGCTGTGCAATCACTGCTGTGGAGTGCATTGGTTGCACAATCAACTTGTAAATAGTGCAGACCCTGATGAGACAGCTCCTGCAGGAGCTGTCCCATCTGTGTCTTCACTATTTACAGGTAGGTATATTGACGTGAATAGCAAGTGAAGGGTTAAAGCTGGATTATCATCATTTGTAGAAATATACCAATATGGATGTTTGCACTACCTCGAGGAATGTAAATCATTGTACACAGTACTTAATGGCTGATGTATATTTGTGTTCCTTCATCTGTCAAGATAATGCAATACTTTGCTTTCAGTTTATAGTATTACAGGATACTCAATACTTCTTGATACAACAATTAACCATCATAATCTACTTGTTAGTACATATAAATGTAAAACAGTATTAACCCTTTACTCCATAAATACACAATTTCTATTCCTTTGCAAACAGAGTAGGCCTAGATCCTATAGGAGCTGTCTGATCAGGGTCTGACCTGTTTGCTTCTTAAACAATATAGATATGATTCTAGTTTCTGCCATGACCTACGGTAAAATTCCTATGTTCATGACATCATTGTTATATTACCTGAATATTCATGGAGTAAATCATTAAACCTTTCCTCCATAGATACACCTTTGTAAACAGAGTAGACCCTGATCAGATGGCTCCTGCAGGAGCCATCTAATCAGGGTCATCTCTATTTGTTTATGAAATAATACATAATAATAAGAATTTCTGTCATGACTAAACATTTCCGTGTTCATTGCAAAATATCAAAGATAATGTAATTGATATTCATGATGTCATTATTTCTTGCATGAATATACATGGAGTAAAGGGTTCAAACACAGCGTCTAAAGAAACTATATCATAGCAAACTTCAAAGACAAACAAAATGATGCCTTGCTGTTGAGAGAAAATTTAAATATTCCAACAAACAAATCTATCAGTATTATACAAGCTTAAGTTATAGCCCTTCATAAAATATGAAGTTATAATGATGGTGCTTCATGCTAAATTTTGATGGGGCTAGCTGTAAAGATTCTGAAGTTGTGTCAAACTCTGCACTCTAGCAGTGAATCTATGTTAACCCTTTTCTCCATGAATATTCCTGTAAAAAATAATACTGTCGTGGATATTTCTTTAGACTCATTTTTATAATGGCATATGAAGACTATAGTCATAGCTATATTCATAAGCAAAAAGAGCAGATTATGATCAAATGGCTCTTACAGGAGTTGTCTGATCTGGGTCTACTCTGTTTGCGAAGGAGTAGAAAGGTGTATTTAAGTAAAGGGTTAAGAAGTCTAGGTAAACTGCAACCCTATAGAGGTAAAGATGAGCAGGAGCAGATCTGTTTGACACTTGTCATGTTTTTAAAAAGAATTGACGTATATATTACAACTTCAAGAATAGCAGGACGAAAAAAGTTAGCAAACCACCTAGAGAACAGAGACTTGTAGCATTACACCTTAGACATTGAGCTTAATATAATACTGTGACTTTTAGTCTTGTACATGTATCAGGGCACCAAATCTTCCTTCTCCACCAGTTTGTAAAGCTGTATATGGCTATTTGGCACTGATTTTTTAACTGGTGGAGCAGTTTGATTTGGATCTACACTATTTGCCAAAACTTATCTGGTTGAAAATTCAGGGTTATGGTACATTTGTATTCCAGTATTGTGGCTGATTAGAGCTTATTATATTTTCAATGTTTAACCCTTTACTCCATAAATATGCCTTTCTATGCTTTGCAAACAGAGTAGACCCAGATCAGATGGCTCCTATAGGAGCCGTCTGATCAAGATCTGCCATTTGCTTATGCTATATTATAGACATGATTCTACAATTTCTGCCATGGCCAAAACTTGCTGCATTTATTATTTCATTATAACAATCTAATCAACATTATTTCTTATATTCATGGAGTAAAGAGCTGAGGAACCGTTCTTAACCCTTTACCTGATAGAAGCGGCTTTTAGCGTGTTTGATTTATTCCTCCGCTGAAGAAAATAGTTCAAATTCATACAGTCATGAACATATTGCATAATAAATATTTTCTATATCCTAGTAGGTGGTAGCTTAAAGCAGGCTGAAAGTAAAGCAGAATGCGCCTTAAGGCGCATTCTGCTTTACTTTCAACCTGCTTTAAGTGGTCATATGTCTTCAAAACTAGAAACAGGCTATTGGGTAAAGAGTTAAACGTGTATAGCTAAAATTCATCATTCCATTTTCATCTACAGTGTAAAACACCAAGGTATAAATTATGGAATGTATACCGGTACGTTTGGCTGAGCACATGGTTGTGTAGTATAAGGAACATTTGTTTTTTGCCAGCACTTCCGAAGCTGTTTTGTAATAGATCTGTATATGAAATACAGTAAAACCTCGCTAATCCAAACACTCAAACAAGCACCATAATAAATCTTAACCCTTTCTTCCATAGGCTATTTTTAGACCCAATCTCTTAAAATGAATCTACCCAACAGGAGTATTTACTATAGAAAAGTAAAATTTTAGAATTTTGTAGTTTGAAACCATTGTGATAAATAGAGCATTTTATTTATCATAATGGCTTCATTAATAAACTTTCAGAAGTGTTGAAAGGCGTATTTATGGAGGAAAGGGTTAAATACTTTACCTGATAGACACACTATGCAGACAAAGTAGACTAAAATCAGATGACTCCTGTAAGAAACTTCTGAATAGGGTCTGCTCTGTTTGCTTATGGAATTATATATATCTACAGCTTCTGCCAGGACAGCCAATAAATATGACGTGAAAGATATTCACGAGGTAAAGGGATGACAGGTGGCAGCCCAACGCCAGGTAAATGTCATGCAGGAAGCTCCTCTGGGAGCTGTTTGCATGACTTTCATCTTTTATTAAGCAGCCACCTGCCTGAAAAAGTTTTCAAGTCTTCTCAACTAAAAGTTTGGTTTAGAAAGGTTTTATAAGTTTAACCGTTTCCCTGTTCTATGTTAATTCCAAATTTAAATACCTACTGAATATTCATGCAAGGTGGAACACTGAAGCCAGTTTAGAAAGTAAAAGAAACAGATCTTTCAAATTCCATTAGCAAACAGAGCAGACCCTGATCAGACGGCTCCTATAGGAGCCGTCTGATATTGGTCTACTCTGTTTTAAGTGTGTGAAAATATGTTCATATAAGGGAAAGGTTTAACCCTTTCCCTATTCTATGTTACGGCTCCTATAGGAGCCGTCTGATCTTGGCTACTCTGTTTTCAAATACATGTACATGAAAATATGTTCATATAAGGGAAGGGTTTAAGCACTTTCTTTAAAAGCGGGACACAATCTATTTGCCACATTGAGCTACAGTATTTTTACAAGTATACCATCTTCTATAAGTATATGATCATGTAATAACAAAAAAATGCATGACTATACAAAATAGTTTATTATATATCATATAAATAAACTCATATACAAAATCTGAATAATATTTTCTTTTGGAAAAAAAATCTTGCAGCATTAGTACATCAACAGAAACTTAACAAGAAGGAACCTATACATATATTGCCATTGGAACAGAGGAATAGTGTTTTATTAACCCTTACTGTGTGAGACACGAGTCACTAATGTCCTTTGCAAACAGTGTAGACCCAAACAGGGTCTGCACTGTTTGTCGTGTTGCACCTCTTTTTTGACGAATCCCTAAATATTTTACCGTAAGCTTGACCTGTTTGAATTTTGGAATAGTCAATTTGAAAATTCAGCGTTATAAGGGTTAACATCAACCCCTTGAAAGCTGAGTTTTCAAAGTGCAATGACCCACCCTTGTTTAACCCTTTACACCATGACTATTAATTAGATTATTTTTTATAATGGCACCTGGGAATGATTGGCTATAGTAGAACATGTAGAATCATATCTATTTTATGCCATAATCAAACAGAGCAGACTCTGATCAGACAGCTCCTACAGGAGCCATCTGATCTGGGTCTACTCAGTTTGCAAAGGCGTAGCAAAGTGTATTTATGACGTAAAGGGTTAAATACAGTGGCATGAAAGGGTTTAATTGAATGACAAACAGTGCAGACCCTTATCAGTAGACTCCTTCAGGAGCCCTCTGATATGGGTAGACACTGTTTTCAAATGCCAGTTGAATCATGTTCCACATACAATGGGTTAACGACATGCTCAACAGTCGACACACAATGGTCTTATATTGTACAACTTCCATACTGATCTTATAAGCTATCAAAACATGCATAGCAGATAATCCGAAATCTGATCAAATTTTAACGTATTTTATGCTTGTCCATAAATGCTAATCCATATATGCAAAGTGCCCCTAAACACTTTACTCCCTACACCTTTTTACCAATTCCAAAACAGAGTAGACCCAGATCAGATGGTCCTTGCCTAATCAGGGTCTGCAGTGTTTACTTATCCCATTCCCTTATAGGCTATTTTCAGATCCAACCATTTTGAATAAATCTACCTGAAAGGAGCATTAACTAGAGAAAAGGATTTTTTTGTAGAATTTTGTAGTTTGAAACCATTGTGATAAATAGTGCATTTGTTCCTACAGGAACAAATGCTCTATTTATCACAATGGTTTCAACAGGTGACTTTTACCGAGGTGTAGAAAGGCGTATTTATGGAGGAATGGGTTAAGGCATTGTATAGGTGTGATTCTAGTTTCTGCCATGGCCAACATTTCCTGTGTTGGGGGCATGAGCAAATAATGTAGACCTAATAATGAGTCTGGGTCTGCATTATCTGCTCAATCTCCAAAGGTCACATAAAGAAAATGCATGCAAAGGCACCTATCTAATGAAAATTAGATTATTTCATTATCTATATATGTGGGCGAGTTCACTTTGGAGGTTTAACTCCATGGATATTCATGAAAGCAATAATAACACCATGTATTATATGATTTTCTAAAATGGTATATGAACACAAACAATAAGTCATTGCAGAAACTGTATAATCAGATCTATATAATTCCATGAGCATACAGAGCAGACCTTGATTTGACCCCACATGAGCCATCTGATCTGGATCTGCTCTGTTTGCAAAGGCGTATCTTTGGAGAAAAGGATTAAATTGTTTACAACCTAGTTGTGAGTTTATGACAGCGTTTGTTTGACAGTGAAGTACATCAGTCAATATTTAAGTATATCAGTAGATTCTTCCCATAAGACTCGACAGGTAACATTTTTTTAACAAGTTATAAGAAAGGTCTTTCTTGTCGTCTATTTCCAGATTTGTAATGGACTAAAATAGACTAATTCAGAACCAGACAATCTATGTCATCTATTCAATTCGACACCCTCATCCCCGAGTACCAGTAGTCCTTTATGCAGTATGAAAGTTGCACCAATTTAGACCTTGTTTAATAGCTCAAACACATGTTAATCACATGTAACAGACACTCGGTACAATTACAATTCTATAAAAACAAATGCAGGCAAACAGAGACCAACAACATATAACAAAAACAATCATAACAAGTACATGTAGTAGCGACACTTCAAACATTCCCGCAGAGAAAACAACCACAGCAGTAACTACAAATCAGGCCATCGCATAAGGCATGTGAGTCATTACCAACAGTGTAGACCCAGACATGACACAATATTTTCCATCGAAGTACAGGAAAACCTCACTAAACCGGATGTTCAATTTAGTATAAATATTGGTCTTGTAGACAGGTGGTAGCTCAATGCAGGATGAGCAGGACTCGCACTGCATTAAGCAACCACCTGCCTAAAAGTATCTAAATTCTTCTCTACTAGAACTATCAATACAAAAGCTGAATTTACAAAGGCAATGCCTAGACTGGGTCTACAATGGGTAGTAAGCCCTCAATAGTAACTTTTTGTACTGCCATGGTGACCAGGGTCATCTTGTACTGCCATGGGTCAATGTGTGATCATTTTTGCACACAAGTATGATCCAGATTTGATACTGTATATTTGGTACAGATGGCATTATATGGCAGCACAGTGGCCCATAAACAAACCATGCATCAAATTATATTAAGCAGTGCAAACTTTTAACGTTAAAAAGTTTCAGGTAAAAATCTAAATTAGGCCTGACAAAGTATTCCTCCAACCATTTGTCTCCATATGCCTAGTTGACTTACATTCATTGTCACTCCATAAGACAGGTGCTATCCCTCTAGGAGTGTTTTGCATTACTTACATCCTGCATCAAGCAACCACCTTCTCTTATAGATCTCCATGTTTATTCATGACATGGCCACTGTATATACTTTACATAACAGCTCTCATTTACATCAGCTAAACATTCCCTATGGGATTCTTTCTACAGCAATCATGTATCCCATTACCTCATAGGCTATTTTTAGACCAAATCCCTTTCAATAAATCTATAGAAAAGAAGCATTTAATAGAGAAAAGGACAATTTTATTTTAAAATTGTGTAGTTTTGAAACCATTGTGATAAATAGAGCTTTGGCTCCTATGGAGCCAATGCTCCATTTATCACTATACTTTTGAAAAGTGACTTTTACAGAGGCATCAATATGGGGGAATGGGTTTAACAAGTTAACATAAATGTGTTTAAAAGCAGGTATCTGCTAAATGCAGAATGAGGAGCATCTGTGTAATGTTCATCCTGTAGTAAGCTACCACCTATCTCGACCCTTTACTCCATAAATACGCCTTTCTACACCTGTCCTGCAGCAGCGGCTAGTCCAGGGTCTGCGAATGATATAGATATGATTCTACAGCTTCTGCCATGGCCAAAGCATCCTGTGTCCATGTACTGGTATAACAATTATTCTAATTAATATTCATGATGTCATTGTTTCTTACGTGAATATTCATGGAGTAAAGGATTAACAATCCAGGTATCGATTTTGAGTGGTGTTGTGTAGGGGTTTTACTGTATATATATTTTTTTGGTCGGAAAGAAAATACCTTTATGGTACATTGAATTTAAAATAAGAGTGTAAATTAGTCTGGATCACAGAAATGAATCATAATTTTGCAAGCATCAAGTGTAGATCAACTGTTTCGTCTGACAAAAGTATCCTGTTGTGTGACAGAGATCACTATGCCATATAGCTGCAAAATGAGATCTAACAATACTCTTGTAACTACAGCACTAACATAGATACAAGCACTCAATCCGTATCTTAAACAAGAGATGTTTGTAAAACATGTACGCCCTGATTGGCAGCTAGTCAATAATTTTCACCTCAAACAATGAGGTTATCTACTCATCATGATCAACCTCCCTACCAAGTATGATAACTCTAGATAAAGGTCATCAACAAGTGCAAAACAATACCTCACTTCCTTAACCCTTTCTGCATATAAACATTGTTAAAAGGTGTATCCAAGGAACAAAAGGATAAGTGGAATGTGACATCCACAGAATGTGTGAATACATGTCACATTGGCAATTTACATGTTTGGCAGTATAGAGAAAGCTCGACAAATTAGCTGACATCAATGAATTTTAGGCCTTTGTTTAGTGTCATTTTAAGGTCATATACAGTAAAATATCTCTATAGCAACCCATTATGGTAATAAATAAACATGGTGGTCTATAAAAGCAGGTGGTAGTTTAATGAGTATAATGTCAGGAGCTCATAAACATTAATCTACAACCTGTCTAATAAACCCAGAATTAGACCCAGTTATTCTTCAGAGTATTTGACTTGATGATAAATTTGTGGTATTCAATAGCACTTGATATATTTAGTAACCATAGCTGCACCACAAAATTATGGCACTTGACAACAATATCTTAATGCAACAACAACAAAAACAATCATACCATACTATATTCAGCAACAAATAGTAATGTATTTACCCTATGTTAGGACATCCAACCTCTCCACCAGTTTGTTATAATAAATATGTCAATTGGTAACTTTAAATTAACCCCTTATTCTACTATGTCTTTAACACCTTTGCAGACAGAGATCGAAGGTGCCGTCTGATCAGGGTCTGCTCTGTTTGCTTATGTATTAATATAGTTCTGATTCTAAAACTTTCTAAAGTTCACATGTCAATTCTAAAATTAATCTAATTAATATTCATGATGTCATTATTTCTTACGTGAGTATTTACTGAGTAAAGGGGTGAGATAATATATCAATTTAAATTAAACTTGATAGTGTAGATCAAACTGCCCCTTAACCCTTTACCTCATATAAACGTGTTTTCACGCATTTGCAAACAGAGAAGACCCAGATCAGACGGCTCCTAGAGGAGCCGTCTGATCAGGGTCTGCTCTGTTTGCTAATAGAATTTGATAGATCAGTTTCTTTGCTTTCTAAAATGTCTACAATGTTTCACCTTCCATATTTTATTATAACTATTTTGTTAATGAATATTCAGTAGGTATTGAACTTTGGCCTAAATACAGAACAGGGAAAGGGTTAACCCTTTACCTCATGGGGACCCTTTTTGACACCTTTGCAATCAGAGTAGACCCAGATCAGACAGCTCCTACATTTCAAACACTATCATAAATATCCTGTAGACCCTGGGTCTACTCTGCTTACAAAGATGTCAAAGGGGTATTCTATTAGATACAGGGTTTTGTCCCTCACTTAGCAGTCTAAATGTACACTTAATAGTCTTAAATATTTAAATCATAGAACATAATATATTTCTCTTCAGTAACAAAAAATTCTGCCATAAAATGTAAATTGATCATATTCCTAACAAAGAAATGTTTTCCCTTATAAGAAATACAGGATCTAATGAGAGTTCATTACAATCGTTGTTTTTTTATGAAACGAGTTTACTATAATATAGTAAAAAATCTCATAAAAACAAGAATGTAATGAACATAAATGTTAAGATTTTTTAAACACATAACCCTTTAAAAATATGCATGCACTAGAAAAATACATTGTAAGTTCAATGAAGGTCAGTTTCCTTATATAATTACATGTCTGTATGCTAGTTAATCTGTACCTTTTGATGCTTTTGAAAACAGGGTAGATCAACATCAGATGATTCCTGAAGGAGCTGTCTGATCAAGGTCTACTCTGTTTCTTTATGAAATAATAGATATGAATTTACATACATGTATGTGGTCATGCTAAAAATCCCATTGTTAATAAAAAATTCACAAAATATCATGCAAACCGTAATAGCCATTCATCAAAATGAGAAATTCTAACAGATTTATTTGCCATATTCTTTGCGAAAAAACAAATGCAGTTTGCCTCTTAAATTTCTTGTGAGTGCATTTTAACCCTTTACTCTATGAATACACAATTTGTTTTGACCAAGGCAGTAACTAACTGTTAAATCTGATCTATATTATGCCATTAGCAAACAGACCAGACTGATCAGATGGCTCCCTCTAGAGTCATCTGATCTTGGTCTAATCTGCTTGAAAATGCATTAAAGGGCGTAAATATTGAGTAAAGGGGTTAATAGTCAATTTTTCTGTTGATGTGACCTTTGTGAAAAATGATCTGAGGTAAGCTGCAGAACCTGATCAGGGTCTACACCATTTGCCTAAATCCAATATGGGGACACTAGGCATAAACAGATTAATATTTGAAATTTTACATACACTGTCACTGTATGGCAGCTGCCATATGTTAATGTTTCAATAGAATCTCTAAAAATATGTTAATATAGCTCATACCACATTTTTTCAATAAACCACCATTTTACGCAATTCTCAACTCTGTAACCCCTCCATCAACTTCAATCAATAATCACAATCTTGGAGACTATCTCACTATCTTATGTTGTTTTTTTCACCCTAAGTATTTGAACAAGTTCCAACTTATCTCCCCTCTCCAACTTTGTAAAGCTGAAATAATTCAATTAGATACCATTTAGATAACTTCAAATTAGACTGACATGGCAAATAGTGTAGACCCTGATCAAACAAATCCTTTGGGAGCCATTTTATCTGGATCTGCACGATCTGCTCAATTTGTTTGTCTGAATACTTAGGGAATACACATTTTTAAACTAAAAATTTCAGTTTACCTAGACTTCTTAACCCTTTACTCTATAAATACACCTTTCTACACCTTTGCAAACAGAGTAGACCCAAACCAGATGGCTCCTATAGGAGTCTGCTCTGTTTGTTTATGATATAATATAAGTATGATTCTGCAGTTTCTGAAATGGCTAAAACTGCATGTGTCTATAAGCTATTGTAACAACCAATCTAATTAATATTCATGATGTCATTATTTTACATGAATATTCATGGAGTAAAGGGTTAAATTCAACATGAATGTGAAAATCAACATTACTTCTGCACCAATGTTTCACCCTGCAAGAAGTTTACAAAGAACACCATAGCATCTATATTAGCATCTATAATGACTTATCTATTATGACCTAGAGAGTTTAACAACAGCTACATATAGATGAGAGAGATGTCACAATGAGCACTATTAACATAGTCATAATGCACTAATCTATAGAAAAACTATTAGTCTTGTCAGGTTGTGTTGAACAAAACTTCTCAAAGTCAAGACTTATCAACTTCTTTGTATGATTTTTGAGATCATCCAACTATTATAAAAAATTGTCAAAATTTAAAATTACCGGTACTTCAAAACAAAATCACTTATAATACTCTGATGGAATCATTCTAACAGGGTTGATCCCCATGGTAAAATAGATCCTTGTCCTTCATATAAACATGTTTTTACGCATTTGCAAACAGAGTAGACTCAAATCAGACGTCTCCAAGGGAACTGTCTGATCAGGGTCTGCTCTGTTTGCTAATGGAATTTGAAAGATCTGTTTCTTTACTTTCTAAAATGGCTACAATTTTCCATCTTCCACATTTCATTATAACTACATGTATATTGTCCATGAATATTTGAGATGTATCGAAATTTGGAATAAACACAGAACAGGGAAAGGGTTAACTCTTTCAACCCTATGGACCAGAGGGTTAACTCTTTCAACCCTATGGACCAGAGGGTTAACTCTTTCAACCCTATGGACCAGAGGGTTAACTCTTTCAACCCTATGGACCAGAGGGTTAACTCTTTCAACCCTATGGACCAGATGATACACTGAGAAACTCCATGTCTAATTGGACACTCGGACATTGGTTTTGGAAAATAAAATACTGTAGCACACAACAATTTTTTGCTGAAGAAAATTACTTAGTGTTGAAAGGCTTTATGCACATTTGCACATATTTGTAAACAGAGTAGACCCAAATCAGACGGTTCCTATAGGAGCTGTCTGATCAGGGTCTGCTCTGTTTGCTTTCAGCGTGATATAGATCTGATTCTACAGTTTTTGTCTAGCAAAAAAAAATCGCTGAAAAGTTTACATTATAAAAACTCTTCAAACAAAGCAGATCCTGATCAGACCGCTCCTACAGAAGACACCTGATCTGGATCTACTCTGTTTGCAAAGGCATGAAAAGGTGTGTATACGAGGTAAATGTTTAGGGAAACAAGAGATAAGCTTCATCAAGATCCAGATTATCAGAAGTTTTGTTCACACTGATTGGATTGAGAAAAACCTTACACAGTGAGTGAATTAAAATCATAATTCACCACGATTAGAACTCGAGATAAGAGGTGTAATAACTTGTTGAGGTAGGAAACAAATCTTCTGTCATTTGCAAACAGTGTAGAGACAGACGCTCCTAGAGAAGCCTTATCGTTAAAAACAATGATGGACTGTTCCCCTTTGAAATTTCAGCATTTCAAAGGGTTAACTCATTACTCTATGAATATTCATAAAAGAAATGATGACATCATGAATATAAATTGTGATTCACAATGGTGTATTAACATGATTTTTTTTCCAAAGCAGAAACTAGAGCATCAGATCTATATTATTCCATACGCAAACAGAGCAGACCCTAATCAGATAGCTCCTATAGGAGCTGTCTGATCTGGGTCTACTCTGTTTGCAAAGGTGCAGAAAGGAATATTTACGGAGTAAAGGATATATTAAGATCAGAAAAAATGTTTTCCACGTTTCTCTGCCAAACCCCATCTCATTGGTACTCATTAGACTTGCCTCTCTGAGCTGATCCTAATAAGTACCAACAAGATCGGGCTTGGCTAAGAAACAATGAGATTTAGACAAATCATTACTCCTCTTATCTACGGCTCTAAAAGATATACAATGTATGATCAGGTGACTGTGTCATGGGAAAGGAAGTTCACATCTATCCCATAATGCAACAGCAATATCAGTAACACACGCTCTTCATCACCATAGCAATGTAGACACTCATGGCACTTCCCACTCTCACATCATTGAACAATATACAAATGGAATGGTTTGTCATTAATGAGCTGTACACATGGATTATGTCCCTTTGTTTCTATTATTTGGCAGCAGCAAGTCAGGTTCACCTCAATCAAGAAGTAGCGCCTTGACAGATTTTGGAGTGCTCTCATCATTGAGATGTTTGGTTGTATACCTGAAAAACACAACAAAACTTTCATGTAGCTCGCACCATCAGACTGATCTGGGTCTACTCTTATTGCAAAGGCATAGAAAGGAGTATTTATGGAATAAAGGGTTAAAAGGCTCAGTTGGGTCAAAATATCAGAACTGGAGCTTATTATATATATAGAATCGAACACATAGTGTAGTCTCAGACCAAAATGCTGAATCATGAGTAAACTGACCTAGGACTACACATTTTGCCTAACTTTGTGCTTTTGAACACTATTTGCTGCTCCATTAGTTTAACCATCTGAATGCAGGAAACGAAAACACTATCACTCACAAACTATGTAGACCCAGATCAAGGTCCTAGAGCAGCCCTCTCATCAGGGTCTGCACTGTTTGTCATTCATTATCCTCTCGCAAATTTTACTCTTTCATATTCTACCCCCCCCCCCCCAAAAATAAAATAAATAAATAAAATAAACAAGAGGGCCATGAGGCCTTGAAGCGCTCACCTGAGATAACCCCAGGGGCGGGGCCAGTTTTGACCACAAGAAATCATGTGGACAACCTTGGTAGAGAACCACTAGGCAAAGCAGTATGCCATTAATTAAAGGTCTAAGCCTTATGGTTTCAGAGAAAAATAATATTTTATATTTTACCCATGAAAAACTGATAAGCCCTGATGCAGGGCCAAGTTTCGCCCAGTGGTCAGGGTCGTAAGTTAAACATTTTTGGCAGCGGACCACAAGCCACAGCTACATATTTGTAGAGGACCATTAGATCATGTTACATACCAAATATCAATGGTCTAGGCCTTACAGTTTCAGTAGATTTTTAAAGATTTTCCAATGAAAAACTGATAAGCCCTTGGGCGGGGCCATATTTGGCCCGGGGGTCATAATTTGAACAATATTTGTAGAGGATAATAAGATCATGCTACATACCAAATATCAAAGGTCTAGGCCTTACAGTTTGAGAGAAGAAGATTTTTAAAGATTTTCCTTTGAAAAACTAATAAGCCCATGGGCGGGGCCATTTTTGTCCCGGGGATCATAATTCGAACAACTTTTGTAGAGGACCAATAGATCATGCTACATACCAAATATCAAAGGTCTAGGCCTTACAGTTTGAGAGAAGAAGATTTTTAAAGATTTTCCTATGAAAAACTGATAAGCCCTTGGGCGGGGCCACTTTTGGCCCGGGGGTCATAATTTGAACAATCTTTGTAGAGGACCATAAGATCATGCTACATACCAAATATCAAAGGTCTAGGCCTTACAGTTTGAGAGAAGAAGATTTTTAAAGATTTTCCTATGAAAAACTGATAAGCCCTTGGGCGGGGCCATTTTTGGCCCGGGGGTCATAATTTGAACAATCTTTGTAGAGGACCATTAGATCATGCTACATACCAAATATCAAAGGTCTAGGCCTTACAGTTTGAGAGAAGAAGATTTTTAAAGATTTTCCTATGAAAAACTGATAAGCCCTTGGGCGGGGCCATTTTTGGCCCTGGGGTCATAATTTGAACAATCTTTGTAGAGGACCATAAGATCAAGCTACATACCAAATATCAAAGTTCTAGGCCTTACAGTTTCAGTGAAGAAGATTTTTAAAGATTTTCCTATGAAAAACTGACAAGCCCTTGGGCGGGGCCATTTTTGGCCCGGGGGTCATAATTTGAACAATCTTTGTAGAGGACCATAAGACCATGCTACATACCAAATATCAAAGGTCTAGGCTTTACAGTTTCAGAGAAGAAGATTTTTAAAGATTTTCCAATATTACCATATATGGAAAAAAAGACCACGCCCTCTGGAGGCCATGTTTTTTGCCGGATCAAAATTCTTTTAACAACTTTTAAAGTCTATCAACTGAGAAACATTTTGGTGAAAACTATATTCAAATCGGACAAGTCATTCTGGAGAAGAAGATTTTTCTAGATATTGTGTACCGTTGCCATGGCAACAAGACCGATAGCCCCACCCACTATCTTTTAACAACTTTTGAAGCACCCACCCACAGTATGTATCTGACCAAGTTTGGTTACAATTGGACAGTCGGTTTCAGAGAAGAAGTCGTTTGAAATTGTTGACGGACAGACAGACGGACATACTAACAAATGGGTAGTTGTGTGACTTTTTCCTTTGATCTTTTCTTGTGTGACTAGTCCCACAAGAAAAACTATTTTTGGCTCTAACTTTGGAAAAGAATGATCTGGAAGCTAACCCTAACCCTATGTCCCACAACTGGCCAGGTTAATGTCACAAGAAATGGCCAGGTTAATGTCACAAGAGATGGCCAGGTTAATGATTTTACTTGTGGGACTAGTTAGAAAAAGTCACACAACTACCCTTTGGTGAGTGCGGACGGACGGACAGACGGACAGACGGACGCCGGACGCCGGACACAGGGGTATCACAATAGCTCACCTTGAGCACTTTGTGCTCTGGTGAGCTAAAAAATAATGAACTATTCCACTCTGAAAGATATCGGTGCTAATGTACAAATTCAGGGAGAAGAGACAGTAGTATGTGTAATCTAATATTTCACCCTAAAAATGCTGAATTTTCAAAGTGGATTGGTCCATTAATGTTTATTCCTTTCAGTGCTGAAAATGAATCATTGTCCTTTGCAAACAGTGTAGACCCAGATGAGAGGGCTCCTATTGGAGCCCTCTCATCAGGGTCTGACCTGTTTGTCATTTTACACTTTTCCTTAAAAAATCCCTGAATATTTACTCTAAGTTTGACCTGTTTGAATTTTGGAGTAGTCCATTTGAAAATTCAGTGTTGAAACGGTGAATGGTAAAGTCCATGCAGTATCAAATGGTACAATTTGTGAGAAAATTTTGAATAGCAAACAGAGCAGACCCTGATCAAGAGTTCCTCTTGGAGACCTCTGAGCTGGATCTACACTGTTTGTATATGCCAGAACTTGTTTCCCGCATTCAAAGGGTTAGGATAAATATGATTAATTAACTTTTTATTGATGTGGATGACAGCCTTTGTATTTGTGGAACTTTGAAAATCAGCTAATTCTATTGTCTCATATACAGTCAAACCCCTCCAAACTGGAATTGACATAACTTAATTGGCTGCTTAATGCAGGATAAAAGTCATACAGAAAGCTCCTCTTTCATCCTGCATTAAGCTGCCACCCATCTCCAAGACTGACATTTATACTAAATTGAACATCTGGTTAACCTTTTCCTTCATAAATATGTCTATCTATGCCTCTGTAAAAGTCACTTTTTGAAATTTGTGGAAGAGAGTAGCCTACCATAACAGGTATCGTATTTATGCTATTAAAAGTCATTTTTGAAACCATTGTGATAAATAGAGCATTTGCTCCTAAGGAGCAAATGCTCTATTTATCACAATGGTTTCAGAACTAGAAAATTCTAAAATTTTCCTTTTCTCTTGGTAATGGTCCTTTTCGGTAGATTTATTCAAAGAAGTTGGGTCTAAAAATAGCCTATGATGGAATGGGTTAAGAGGGGTTTTACTGTACACATATTGCCTAGTTACAGATATTTGTAGACAATCATTCCCGCACTACAATAACATACTGATGTCAATACTCCACCAAACACAAATAATCCTGCTCGTAAAGATATTCATTGCTCTATAGAGGATTAACATCATAAATATGCCTATAATGACAAGAAAAATATTGCAACTAGACAGAACAGAAACATCTAGACACTACACATATCAAACACTCCCTGATGTCAGCTAAAACTCTGTTCTGCTACAATTTGTACTCGCATTTGTTTTGTTAAAAAATTAAAAACTATAGTTATGTCAAAAAGCTTGGATGCCTAGTTCTTGGAGCTCTCTGATCTGGATCCAAGCTGTTTGCAAATGTGAGTCTGGTCGTGATTAGCAGGCAAAGAGTTAACATTTACCTCATAAATATTCATGTAGATGAACTTTATAGTGGGTACAGAAACACAGGCTTTGGCGGGATCTATAGGATTCCATAAGCAAACAGAGCAGACCCTGATCAGACAATTACTACAGGAGCCATCTGGTCTGGGTCTACTGTGCTTGCAAAGTCTGCAAAAAAGCATTTCATCCGGTAAAGGCTTAACTTAACCCTTTGATGTGGGAAATCAAATAAATATTTTATACAAATATGTGGACTCTGAACAGTGCTTGCAAAATCTGTAGTTAAAAGGCTTTTCATACTGAATAGACTCTGCCATTAACCCTTTACTTCAAAATTTTAACCCTTTCCTTTAATAATTTATACCAACACTTTTTCATGCCTTTGCTAACAGAAAAGACCCAGATTAGACAGCTCCTGTAGGCGCCATCTTTGGTCCGGGGGTCATAATTTGAACAATCTTTGTAGAGGACCAATAGATGATGCTAAATATTAAATATCAATGGTCTAGGACATATGGTTTCAGAGAAGAAGAATTCTAAATATTTTCCTATGAAAAACTGATAAGCCATGGGGCGGGGCCATTTTTGGTCCGGGGGTCATAATTTGAACAATCTTTGTAGAGGACCATTATATAATGCTACATACCAAATATCATATATCTAGGCCTTACCGTTTCAGAGAAGATTTTTAAAGATTTTCCTATGAAAAACTGATAAGCCCTGGGGCGGGGCCATTTTTGGTCCAGGGTCATAATTTGAACAATCTTTGTAGAGGACCATTAGATGATGCTACATACCAAATATCATATATCTAGGCCTTACCGTTTCAGAGAAGAAGATTTTTAAAGATTTTCCTATGAAAAACTGATAAGCCATGGGGTGGGGCCATTTTTGGTCCGGGGGTCATAATTTGAACAATCTTTGTATAGGACCATTAGATCATGCTACATACCAAATATCAAAGATCTAGGCCTTATGGTTTCAGAGAAGATTTTTTAAAAAAATCCTGTGAAAAACTGATAAGCCCCTGGGCCATTAGATCATGCTACATACCAAATATCTAGGCCTTACCGTTTCAGAAGAAGATTTTTAAAGATTTTCCTATGAAAAACTGATAAGCCCTGGGGCGGGGCCATTTTTGGTCCGGGGGTCATAATTTGAACAATCTTTGTATAGGACCATTAGATCATGCTACATACCAAATATCAAATATCCAGGCCTTACTGTTTCAGAGAAGAAGATTTTTAAAGATTTTCCTATGAAAAACTGATAAGCCCTGGGGCGGGGCCATTTTTGGTCCGGGGGTCATAATTTGAACAATCTTTGTAGAGGACCATTAGATGATGCTACATACCAAATATCAAAGATCTAGGCCTTAAGGTTTCAGAGAAGAAGATGTTTAAGTAAATTGTTGACGACGCACGACGCACATACGCACAACGCATGACACTGCCCCCTCAAAATACCTCACCTGGCACTTTGTGCCAGGTGAGCTAAAAATCAGCTAATGAATATTCATGATGTCATTATTTCTAACATGAATATTTAGCAGGGAAAGGGTTAAATGGTGTATGTGTCTTGTGTGAGTCAAAGCATTAAACAAATGATTGACCATTCCACTGTGAAAATTCAGCATAAACTCTTTTAATGCAACTTTCATTGCCATTTGAAAAAAGTTTGGACAGAGATGAGATGCCAAAATAACAACAAATTTGTAGATGATAAAGTCAGCGAATAATTAACATAGTAATCTTTCTATAGAAGCCACTGAAGGACTACCATTATATTCTTTATGAGCTGGTGGCAGGTTAATGCAGAATGAAAGCAAATTTAACAGCTCCTAATGGAGCTATCTATCTACGTAACTTTCATCCTGCAGAAATAAGACTTCTTTTGAGTTGCGAAGTCTGATGTAGAAAGGAATTACTGTATCATACAAAATACCGTATACCATAAAAATTCAGTAGGCACACGGGACATATTTCCATGGTAACTATTCCAGTAATTCTGTACTAAAATCAGAGACAAAATATTTTTCAATATGAAATACAACAGCTGAGAAATTTATCCTTCCAATATAGAGCTGCCTGCAGAGCTACAGAAACTAAAATCGTCATTTCTCCACTAAACCCTATACCGTGACCAGAGTATAGGGTTTGGTGGAGAAATAAAGGAGCTATTGGTGAAAATGTTTAAATTTATGCATCTTATCTGGGCCTCTATGCCCATACATAATCTTCCATCCGTTTCTACTGTATTGGGAATTCAATTCTTATAGAAACAATAGTGTCAAACAGTACACTCACTGTTAATCCTTTCCCTCATATATACACGCCTTTACAAACAAAGTAGACTCAGATGACTCCTCGGTGTCTCATCTAAATCCAAGCTGTTTGTTAACGTAAGTCAAATCGTGGACCATCTGATCTTGGTCTACTATTTCCAAAGACATGAAAAAGCTTCTCTACCAGGTAAAGGGTTCACTGTCTGTATGCATTCTCTAGCAAATGTATCTAAACCGTTCAACACATTCACAGTCAAAAAGTTAAGATTCTAACGAGATCTGAGTTTATTGGGAGTATCATCTGGATCCAAACATTTGAAAAGTTATCCCCAGTTAGTGCTACATGTTCACTTACTTACAGTCTGATCTAAATACAAACTAATTACATGGCAGATGGTTTATGGTTATTCATTCCCTCATAGGCAAGAGGTGTCATCAATGTGAAGGAAAGGGTCAAAAGGCATCAAAATGAGGGAAAGGGTTATATGAATTTACAAACAACCTATTTGAAATACTTACCTTAAAGCATTCAGCAGTCCTTCTACACTTGTTTCTCGTTGTTCCTTCAGCAGCTTTATAGAACTTTTTATCTGAAACAGGATAGAGTATAAACATAAATATGAAGAGTCAGAGGTCCAGATAAGATGCATAAATAACACTTTAACTGTTCCACGTTTATTCCAAATTTCAATACCTACTGAATATTCATGGATAAAACAGTTATAATGAAATATGAAAGGTAGAACATTGTAGCCATTTTAGCTACAGAAACAGATCTTTCAAATTCCATTAGCAAACAGAGCAGACCCTGATCAGACGGCTCCTACAGGAGTTTGCAAATGCATGAAATCACTTTCATATGAGGGAAAGGGTTAAAACATTTTCAAGAATAACTTCTTCATTTATTCACCAAATGTTTATAATACGAAGAAAGATAGGTAGTATCAGAACAAACAATCGAGGAGAATTTCAATGGAGACTGGATTTATTTACCAAGTTTTCAGCTTTACACTAAGCCTTCATCAGGGTGAATTGTTATAATTGTTACATGGCCACAGGACTTTTTGGCTATGACAGAAACTTTAGAATCGTATTTACATTATATTATGAGCACAAAAGATAAGAAGGAGTAGAACCAACGACCAAGGCAGGATATGGTATACTGGATTTATTGCAACCAACGTTTCCACTATACAATAGTCTTCATCATATTATAAGCAAACAGATCAGATCCTGATCAGATGGCTCATATAGGGCTTCTGGGTCTACTCTGTTTGCAAAGGCGTAGAAGGCATATTTATAGAGTTAAATTTTAGCCTGCCACATATTTTTTTATCATTCTACTCTCTATGAATATTAATTTAGCAAATCTTTACAAAAAATATAAAGGGTTATATTGTAATGATTTCCTAGGCAAAAGGATAGAGCATGGAAGCATGGATTTTCCATGGCAAATGGTGCAGACCCAGATGAGAGAACTCCTATAGGAGCTCTCTCATCTGGGTCTACACTGTTTGCAAATGCAACAAAAGTTGTGACTGGCAGGCTATGGGTTAAGGGTGAAATAAAGGGTTAACAGAAAAACAGAGATTACCACCTGATGTGCTAGATCAATATCTATTTTTTTTTGCATTTACTTACATCTATGCCTGAAGATTTCGCAAATGCTCCCACGGGATGAACATGGTCATACAGTATGATCACACCCACCATTACACGTAAACAGAAAGACTTTGTCTCTTCGTTCTTGAATCTCTGGCAGTATTCGCTGAAAAGGAATCAATTCTCACCATATTACATGTACAGCAAACCCCTCTAAAGCTACCACCAAAAATAGGTCAATTTTGTCCCTATTAAGCTTTTAAAGAAATCTATACATATATTTATTCATCTCTTTAATAGGAAGATTTAACAGTAGATTTTAATTTGCATTAACCTGACAAAAATCCCTTTGATGCCTTTATAAAAAGAATAATCCCAAATCAGACGACTCTAGTAGAAACCGCCTTATCAGGATCTACACTGTTTGATATGACAATAATATAGATCTGATTCTACAATTTCTGCCATGATCAAAACTTCCTTAATTTCCTTAATTCAGAACACTGATTTAAATATTCAGCTAATGAATATCGGTACATTCATCACTTCACCCTTCCCTGTTGAATATTCATGTGAGAAATAATCACATCATGAATATTGATTAGCTGAAAGTTTTATAATGACACATGTACATAGGATATTTTGGTATTGGTAATAACTGTAGAGTCAGGTCTATCATAATTTTATAAGCAAACAGAGCAGACCCTGATCAGATGGCTCCTTCAGGAGCTGTCTGATCTGGGTCTTCTCTGTTTGCAAATGACTGACAAGGCATTTATATGAAGGAAAGCTTTAAAGGAATATTTATCACGAAAAGAGAAGAGCTAATATTGCAGAAGATCATGAACTTGCTATTAAAGACAGTGGTAAAGCTAAACAGTATGATTAGCTAATGTTACACAGAGGTCCAGATAAGATGCGTAAATTAAAATATTTTCAGGAATAACTTTATTTCTCCACCAAACCTTACATTGCGACCACTCTTTAGAATTGTCTCAAATAGACAATTCTAAAGAGTGGTCACAACATAGGGTGTGGTGGAGAAATGAGGATTTTAGTATTTGAGTATGCACCTTTATCTGTTGCTCTAGTTACATTTCCGGTAACTGTCAATACTGGCAAACCTAAACTGTTATCATTATAAAAGCTTTATTTACTATTACAACTGGAACAAGAATTGCAACCTGATGACAACAATTGTTTGTTATAGAGATAATCAATGCTCTATGAATAATAGAGTAATGCCCCTCATCAGATTTTAGCCTCTGTGATGTTGAACAACTACAACAATGACAACACAGTGATGATAACCACACATTCAATCATGATGCCACAAAGGCCATAGCAATACCCCTCAACTTGTTTTCATCCAACAACAGACACGCTTATTATGAGCGATTTAGTTCCCTTCACAAACGTTTTACAATCTTGTGTCTCCAATGACAATCCAGTTAGAATAAACAATGAGTTGAATAATAATAATAATAATAAGTTCTATAATAAATCAGAATTAACATTAACTCCATCATTACGCCTTTCTACTCCTTTGCAATCATAAGAGACCCAGATCAGACAGTTCCTATAGGCTATGTTTGCTTATGAAATAATAAAGATGTAATTCGATAATGTCATGGCCAAACATTCTTGTGCCCATGTGCTATTATGACAATTAATCTAATCAATATTCATGATGTCATTATTTCTTACATGAATATTCATTGAGTAAAGGGTAAAGCGAATCTAATATACCCCTTCAGACTTCATTATAAATCCACATTACATGACCCTGCAATATAAAGTGCCTGATATATGCATGTACTAATAAATTGTCACTAACCACTTGACCCCATGAATATTCATGTAAGAACTAATGTATGCATGAATACCTACAGGAGCTTTCTGCATTGCTTTTGACCTGCATTAAGCTACCACCTGCCTTACATACCTATAATTAGACCTCTTTTAGATGGCTGCTTAAGCCTGGTTCTACCTATCTATAATAGCATATGAACAAGAACAACTTTGGCCCTGATAAAATCTGTAGAATCACATCTACTTTTTGCAAAGGCATAAAAAGGCGTATATATGGAGTAATAGTGCTTAAACATGTTATTTATAATCAAAACATTCTAACTTTTTATATTTAACATAAGCATGTCATTATCATAACAACCCAACAGTCAAAAGAGACATTTTGGTGCTTTGTAAGTTATATCCAATTTTAGTCTACACTGTTTGTCAGGTTGGACTCATACACATCATATGCAGATCAGTGCAAAACAGTGTAGATGCTGATCGAGCACATGCCTCTGACCCGACTACTGATCTGGGTCAACCCTGTTTTCAAAGGCAAACTTTTCTTATAATGAGGGGAAAATACTTACGGGTTCTCTATCATAACACGACAGATGTTTGCCATAGTACCCAGACAATCAGTTGTGTTCTCCACAGGTAACTCTTTGTGCTGACAACAAAAGACAGGAACATGCAAGTATCTGTGTATATGTACTCATCAAGGCACTTACGATTTATTACTATCTACCTGGGTGTGGCATAAACAACAGGAATCTGATGGTTTATATGTTACAGTTTAACCCTTTATTCCATATACATGTACATGTATATGCCTTTGCAAACAGAGTGGACCCCGAACAGACTGACCAGGATCAGGGTGGATAGTGTCATAACTATTTATGGATTAACTCTTTCCTCCATAAATACGCCTTTCTACACCTTTGCAAACAGAGCAGACCCAGATCAGATGGCTCCTATAGGAACTGTCTTATCAGGGTCTGCTCTGTTTGCTTATGATATAGTATACATGTGTTTCTAAAGTTTTTGCCATAGCAAAACGTTTCTCAATTAATATGTCATTTTCAACATTAATCTTATTAATATTCATGATGCCATTGTTTCTTACATGGATATTCATGGAGTAAAAGGTTCTTACTATGTAAGTGTTGCCTACAAACATAATCTGTTTAACCTTTTCCCTGTTCAATATTCATGTAAGAAATAAAGACACCATGAATATACATTAACTGAATTCTGATAATGTAAAATTTTCAGGGGATTTTTTTGCATTAACAAAAAACAAGATGCATATAATCATGTCATAAGTAAGCAGAGCGTGAAAAGGTGTTTATATGATTAAACTTTAAAAGAACATTTAACTTCCATTTCTTTCTAAAAATTAACAGTAACTTTGGATTCTAATTACTCATCTAGTCAAAGCCTTTTTGCATTTAGTCTGAGATAACCTCAGATACAGTGTCTTGTACCTCATTTAACGAACTATTTATTGCCATGGCAACCAGTAAAGACTCTAGAGAATATAAGCAAACAGAGCAGACTTAGGCTGGACTTCTCCGACAGGAGCTGTTTTATCAGGGTCTATTCTGTTTGTATAGGCATAAAAAGGCAAGATTATGGAGTAAATTTTAAGCGTACATTGCAACAGAGCGATAATAAATACATTCTCTTACCTGAGAAACAAATGTGGAGGTTGTGTCACTAAGCATTTTCAGCATGGGAGTAGCGTGTGCGTAGAACAGAGACATCCTGTTGGCTATCTCATGAGGGACACACTCCTGATTTTCTGATGCATTCTGTATGTGAAGACAACACATGTATAGCATAATACTGTCCTAAAGTAACCCTTTACTCTATGAATATTCGTTTAACCCTTTCCCCGTTCTATGTTTATACAATTTTCATTAAATACTGAATATTCATGGACAAAATAGTTAAAATGAAATATGGAAGATGGAACATTGTAGCAATTCTAGAAAGAAAAGAAACAAATCTATCAAATTCCATAAGCAAACAGAGCAGACCTTGATCAGATGGCTCCTATAGGAGTCATCTGATCTTGGTCTAATCTGTTTGCAAATCTGTGAATATGCGTTTATAAGAGGGAAAGGGTTAAGAAGAAATTACATTAGGAATGACATATTAACACAGGATATTTTGCCATGGCAGATAATGTAAAATTGGATCTAAATTATTCCTTAAGCCAACAAAGCTGATCTGGATCAGCTCCTTCAAAAGCCATCTGATCTGGGTCTACTCTCTTACCAAAGGCCTTAACCATTCGCTTGCTAGTCAATTCAATATACCTACCTGTAAATAGTGAAGACCCAGATGAGACAGCTCCTGCAGGAGCTGTCTCATCAGGGTCTGCACTATTTACAAGTTGATTGTGCAACCAGTGACCTCCACAGCAGTGATTGCACAGCAAAATACTTGTACACAGTGAAGATATATGTAATTATACAACAGGGCAAAGATAAAGAAGGAGAAATGTGTTTTAAATTTCAGCAAGAGAAGGGTTAAGAGGTGTATCTACAATGTAAAGGGAACCCTAACTCCTTACCTGATAGAGATGCCTTTAACCCTTTACTCCACATATACCCTTTCTAAGCCTTTGCAAACAGAGTAGACTCAGATCAGATGGCTCCTATAGGAGCCATCTGATCAGGGTCTGCTCTGTGTGCTTATGTTATGATAATATAGATATGATTCTACAGTTTCTGTCCTGGCCAAAAGTCCCTGTGTCAATGCGCTATTATAAGATAATAATCTAATTAATATTCATGATTGTTCAGCTTTCCACCTTTTTCACAAATGCAAGGCCAGTAACTCCTTTTGAACTGGAAAAATCTACATAAAACCCCCCAAGTGCCCAATAAACATGGCTTTAGCTCAAATACTTTGGCAATAATGAACAATACAAGTTACACAAGAGCACCGCATGTGTGTGCCAACACTTGTCTGTTCAACTGCAGCCACCAAAGTTAAAGTAATGAGGATGCTGGATTTACAACCATAGCTTGTATTTTTTTCAGCAGAAAATAGACAAGCTAAAAACTGAATATCTTCCACTGGGTGAAGGACTATTAGTATAGCCAATCCAATAATGCATGAATCCACATCAAATCTCAGGTGCACAATCTCAATGCTAATAAATATTCCTATAAAGTTACATTCCTATAAAGTTACATCACCTGAGGTATAATACTTTTGTATGCATGACAGACAAAAGTGTGATCATCACAAGGAATGAGTGACAAGGATCCCTCTTTAGATGTTGAGGCATAAAAATACAAATGTTTCCCTTGGTATTAAGCAGTAACTATTACCTTGGTAACCATCCGTCGCCTACTCTGTGTACGTCTGTAGTAGCTAAAATCATTCTGTATACCTGGACTGATCATCTGCAACCAAACAAAAGTATCTTTTAACCCATTCCCTTATACAGACACCTTTTGACACCTCTGTAAAAGTCATGGTTTGAAACTATCACAACGGTTTCAAAATTACACTATTCAAAAAAATTCCCTTTTTCTATAAATGTTCCGTTTCAGTAGATTTATTCAATGGTTGGGTCTAAAAATAGCCTTTGAGGGAATGGGTTAAACTTAGTTACATCGTAACACGTATTTGTGAATAAATATTATAATAACGGTTTGCATCACCTTTCATAATTTCTAAAGCATTACTGTGATGTCATGAACACATATAGAACCAATCAGTAGACCTAGGGGAACCAATCCGAGCATAGTCCAGTAATTACAATCAATACAGGACTAACACCCACACAAATTTTGTCGTAAACATAGATGAATAACACGGGCGACTTTGATACTTAACCCTTCGCTTGCTATTCACGTCAATATACCTACCTGTAAATAGTGAAGACCCAGATGAGACAGCTCCTGCAGGAGCTGTCTCATCAGGGTCTGCACTATATACAAATTGATTGTGCAACCAGTGCACTCCACAGCAGTGATTGCACAGCGAAATACTTGTTCAAAGTGAAGATGTATATAATTATACAACAGGGCATGGGTAAAGAAGGAGAAATGTATTTTAAAATTCAGCAAGCGAAGGGTTATAAAAACTTTCACAATTTTAAGTAATCAGTTGTTGGTTCTTATTACACACAGCTACTGTTTTGTTCCAAGTTTAACCCTTTCTGTCTACAAACAGATTGTATATCTTTTACCAGGGGTGGCAAAATCTAATTTTTAATGACTAGTCCGTTTTTGCCAAAAGCTATTTTCGACTTGTCCCTATGATGAATTAATAACAAAAAACCTATAAAATTTCACTTGTCCATAATGGCGTTGGGACGACACGGAAAATGGATTTTGCCACCCATTTTACTAGATGAATATTTTCTGTTTATGCACTTTCCGATAACATTTTGTCTCTCTTGAACTGCTAGAACAATACCATGGACCATTATGGCATCATCTTTACATATTTCTCTCTCTGATATATGCTTTATGTATTAACCCTTCGCTTGCTATTCACGTCAATATACACATCTGTAAATAGTGAAGACCCAGATGAGACAGCTCCTGCAGGAGCTGTCTCATCAGGGTCTGCACTATTTACAAGTTGATTGTGCAACCAGTGCACTCCACAGCAGTGATTGCACAGCGATATACTTGCACACAATGAAGATGTATGTAATTATACAACAGGGCATGTGTAAACAGGAGAAATGTGTTTGAAAATTCAGCAAGCAAAGGGTTAAGAAAGATCATTACTATGATCCACACTTATAAACAGTAATAAAACAAGAGGGCCAGAATGGCCCTGAATCGCTCACCAGACAATCAGGAGAAGATTTTCAAAGTTTTCACTATATGTTTCTATTGAAAACTGCCCACCCCTGGGGCGGGGCCAATTTTGACCCCAGGGCCATAATTTATATACCATTTGTAGAGGACCTGAACATAATGCTCTGTGCCAAATATGAAAGCTGAGAGCCTTTCAGCTTCAGAGGAGATTTTCAAAGATTTCACTATTTGTTTCTTTTGAAAACTGCCCACCCCTGGGACGGGGCCAATTTTGACCCCAGGGGCATAATTTATATAAATTTTGTAGAGGACCTGAACATGATGCTATGTGCCAAATATGAAAGCTGAGAACCTTCTGGTTTCAAAGGAGAAGATTTTCAAAGGTTTACTATATGTTTCTATTGAAAACTGCCCACCCCTGGGGCGGGGCCAATTTTGACCCCAGGGCCATAATTTATATAACTTTTGTAGAGGACATGAACATGATGCTCTGTGCCAAATATGAAAGCTGGGCGCCTTCCAGCTTCAGAGGAGAAGATTTTCAAAGATTTCACTATTTGTTTCTATTGAAAACTGCCCACCCCTGGGGCGGGGCCAATTTTGATCCCAGGGCCATAATTTATATAACTTTTGTAGAGGACATGAACATGATGCTCTGTGCCAAATATGAAAGCTGGGCGCCTTCCAGCTTCAGAGGAGAAGATTTTCAAAGATTTCACTATTTGTTTCTATTGAAAACTGCCCAACCCCTGGGGCGGGCCAATTTTGACCCCAGGGCCATAATTTATATAACTTTTGTAGAGGACATGAACATGATGCTCTGTGCCAAATATGAAAGTTGAGAGCCTTCCAGTTTCAGAGGAGAAGATTTTCAAAGATTTCACTATTTGTTTCTATTGAAACTGCCAACCCCTGGGGCGGGGCCAATTTTGACCCCAGGGCCATTATTTATAGAACTTTTGTAGAGGACCTAAACAAGATGCTATGTGCCAAATATGAAAGCTGAGAGCCTTCCAGTTTTAGAGAAGAAGATTTTCAAAGATTTCATTATTTTTTTCTATTGAAAACTGTCCAACCCCTGGGGCAGGGCCAATTTTGACCCCAGGGCCATAATTTATATAACTTTTGTAGAGGACCTGAACATGATGCTGGGTGCCAGATATGAAAGCTGAGAGCCTTCCAGTTTCAGAAGAGAAGATTTTCAAAGATTTCACTATTTGTTTCTATTGAAAACTGCCCACCCCTGGGACGGGGCCAATTTTGACCCCAGGGCCATAATTTATATAACTTTTGTAGAGGACCTGAACATGATACTCTCTGCCAAATATGAAAGCAGAGATCCTTCCAGTTTCAGAGGAGAAGATTTTCAAAGATTTCACTATTTGTTTCTATTGAAAACAAGGAATCCTTGGGGCGGGGCCAATTTTTACCCCAGGGCCATAATTTATATAACTTTTGTAGAGGACCTAAACATGATACTATGTGCCAAAGGTAAAAGCTGAGAACCCTGTAGATTCAGAGGAGAAGATTTTTAAAGGTTCAAATTGTTGACGACGGACGACTGACGACGGACGACGCACGCCAACGGATGACGGACATCAGGCAATCACAAAAGCTCACCCTGAGCACTTTGTGCTCTGGTAAGCTAAAAACTAATGCAAAAGGTATTTCAAATTTAAATACACTCTCTTTTAATAATTTTATCACCACAGAACTATTACGACGTCATCATATGTCATTATGACGTCATCTCGATGTCATCATGACACTACTCTTTGTTTCAGTAATGAGTGCTACTCTATATTCAGAAAAGTCACATGACAAAAGGCACCTAAAAAGTTGTACTTCAGGGACAAGATTTTTATACTAAATTGTGTTTCCATTTCATGCCACCCTGATGAAGGCCTTTGTAAGGCCGACACGTTGGTGAATAAAAACAGTCAACACAACACTGCGGGATCGTTTTGTTCTACTTGTTTGTTAGTTTTTGTATAGATGAATATTTGTAAAAGGATGCTCATTATGAATATTAACTGATTTAATTATTGTATTCAAACTATAAAATAAAGACATACAGTGCAATGGAAAACAACAGATAATATTATCTGTAATATATGAGAAATCAGAGGAGACCCTGATCAGACTGCTCCTGTAGGAGCACTATGACCAAGGTCTGCTCTGTTTACTCATTACCAATTATAATCAGTAATAATTTCTCCAGGTTTAGTGGAAGTAAAAAGACTTTTGCATCTAACAAAGTTCCTTTACCTGAAGCTCTGATTAAAAATACATCATGTACTATTGCACAGTGACTTCAAATGCAACAAATCAAAAAAATTATATAACTGAATAAAATATCTGATGAAACACATTTTATATCCATGCCATGCATCATGAAAGTAATTAATCTGAGCAAAGTCAGGATTAATCAGTATGGTTGTCATGGCAGCAATCTGATTGGTATTATATTGGTGCATTTACTACCATTATGAGATGTTGATAGAAAATTTAATCAAGGGTTCAGGCTTATTTGTCACATACCGGTACATGTAGCTACAAAATATCAGAGGTCCAGATAAGATGCGTAAATCAAAACCTTTTCAAGAATAACTCCTTTATTTCTCCAACAAACCCTATACTATGACCACTCTTTAGAATCCTCTCTTCGAGACGATTCTAAAGATTGGTCACAGTATAGGGTTTAGTGGAGAAATGACGATTTTGATATCAGGTAGGCATGTTTATCTGTAGCTCTGCATGTAGCTACAAATACAATTCAATTTCAAAGACTCTTCTCATGCTAGTACTAATTTTATCTATGCAAACAGTTTGGATCTACAAGAGATGTCAAGTAACTTTGTGTCTCATCAGTATTCATATGTTTTAATCAAAATGCCTTTGCAAACTGAGTAGACCCAGATCAGTTGACTCCTATATGACCCGTCTGATCAGGGTCTGCTCTGTTTGCGTAATAGGAAATAACACAGATGACTATGGCCAAAACCTTTGGTGTCCATGTGCAATTATAAAAATTTATCTCATTAATATTCATGATGTCATTATTTCTTACATGAATATTCATGCAGTAGTCGTTTAAAGGCAAGTTTATGGTGTAAATGGTTAACCCATTCCCTCATACGTATAAACGTGTTTTCACGCATAATTTGCAAACGGAGTAGGCCCAGATCAGACGGCTCCTATTGGAGTCATCTGATCAGGGTCTGCTCTGTTTGCTAATGAAATTTGATAGTTCTGTTTCTTTAGTTTCTAAAATCGGTACCATTTTTCACCTTCCATATTTTATTATAACTATTTTGCTCATGAGTATTCAGTAGGTATTGAAATTTGGATTAAATAAAGAATAGGTAAAGGGTTAAGTGGGACCAAAACAATAGGTACTTGCCTTAATGTCATCAAATTTTATTACAAAGTCGAGAATCTCAGCGAACTGTTTTACTAAAGCTTGTTGTTTCTCTAGGTGTTCTTTAGCTGTCATATCGTTAGAACTTAGGGCCTGCAGAAGGAGAGGCACATTATTTTCTGAAATAAAAACATACAACTAATAACAACAGCCACTTTTGATATAAGACTCACAATGAAATGATAAAGATGAGGATGATACAATTTAATTCTTTACTCCATGAATATTCATGTAAGAAATAATGACAGAATGAATATTAATTAGACTAATTGTTATAATAGCACATGGACACAAGACGTTTTGGTCATGGCTATAGAATCATATCTACAAAGTATATTATAAGCAAACAGAACAGACCCTGATCAGACTGGAGCCATCATTATTTCTTACATAAATATTTAACCCTTTCCTCCATAAATACGCCTTTCTACTGTTGAAACCATTGTGATAAATAGAGCATTAGGAGCAAATACTCTATTTATCACAATGGTTTCAATCTACAAAATTCTAAAACTTTCCTTTTCTATAGTTATTGCTCCTTTTGGGTAGATTCATTCAGAGGTTGGGTCTAAAAATAGCCTATGGAGGAATGGGTTAGCAGGGAAAGGGTTAAACATTGATAGACAATCGTGTTGATAAGCAAAAGGTGACCCTGTGGATAAGTTGATATTTTTAGGTAAATTGGATACCAATCATTACTGAAACCTAAGCAAAACACATACCCTTATGAAACATGGAAAAAAAATCCCCTATCCTTCATATTAATCAGATTATTATCTGCTTGTATTTCTTTCCTTCTGTGTTAGAAATGCAGGCTTTGTTCTCTACAGGAGCTGTCTGATCTGGGTCTATTTTGTTTGCAAAGGTGTGAAAAGGATAGGGTTAATTTACTGGATGCTTCAGTTGGAAAATATTTCTTTGCAATTGTTTCAAGTAATTTGACTATAGCATGTAAAAGGTTAAACAGATACTAAATCAGAACTTTTTTTACAATTAATTCAAAGCAACAGATAAAGGTGCGTACTCAAATACTAAAATCGTCATTTCTTCACCAAACCCTATATATTGTGACCACTCTTTAGAATCGTCAAGAATCTTGACTCTTTAGAATTTTTTTTTTTTAAATCTATTTTTAGCTCAAATGATTAAATTATGGAGCGAACTGTAAAGATTAATAAAAACCTGAAAGCGGGTCACCTGCAAATCCCGACAGTGGTTTATGAGGAGATGCACTAAAAAAAACTGTGCCAGGTGAGCTAAAAATATGTAGTTCACATTCAGATCTGACAGGAAGACAATTAAAGCTTGCATGATAGTCAAAACTATTTGTGAACACTTTACAAGTTAGCACGTACAAATAAAGTTAAGATTACTCAATCATGGCCTTATATGGACTTCCTCAGACTTACTTCCTGTTTAAAAATATGACATCATACTCAGTACACTGAACTCTTTGCCTACTAAGTAGCTGTCTGCAAAATTGTTGTATGCCCAAATTCTCATTGTTTATTTTTCTTCCATTTCTCCTAAAAATACAATCAGTGACAGTTTGGATCCTGTATCCATGCTTTTGGCTCATATCTGGCCAATCAAAAGCTTGAGAACAAACTCAGACTCAACTAAAAAGCTTTATAAGCATGGATCCTGATAAGACAGCAAGTACCTTAGTGTCTCATCTGACTCCAGCTATTTGAATAGTTTACTACGTTAACAGGTCAAGCTTATGGTGAATATTTAGGGATTTTTCTACAGGATTTTTCTGAAGAAAAGTGTAACATGACAAACAAAGCAAATCCTCATGAGAAGGCTCCTAGAGGAGCCCTCTCATCTGAGGTCTACACTGTTTGCAAAGGACATTAGTAACTCGACTGACTTGCAAGGGTTAAAATGCCCTGTCATGGTGAAACTACTGTGACCTTGAATAATCAATTATGTTAACACAAGCTGAAGAAGTTCTAATCATAAATCTCTAAAACGACTGCTCAAAAATGTCAAATTCAAGGTTTTTAGCCCTTTACCTCATGAATATTTATGTGGAAAAAAATGGGGGGGGGGTTGTTTCAGCTGGGTCTACTATGTTTGCAAAGGCATGAAAATGCATCTCTGTAAGGTAAAGGGTAAAACCCTTTTCTTCAAATAAACACCTTTTCACATCTTTGCAAACAGAGTTGACCCAGATCGGATGGTTCCTATAGGAGCCATCTGATCATGGTCTTTTCTGTTTGTTTCTAAAACTATTATTGATCTAACTCAACCGTTTCTACCAATACCTAAACATCTTTTGTACATATGCCGTAGTAAAAATTCTGGTCATACTCATTAATGTCATTATTTCTTACATGAATATTCAACAGGAAATAAAATTTCAAAACACTTAACCCTTCGCTTGCTGAATTTTAAAATACACTTCTCCTTCTTTACCCATGCCCTGTTGTATAATTACATATATCTTCACTGTGTACAAGTATTGCACTGTGCAATCACTGCTGTGGAGTACACTGGTTGCACAATCAACTTGTAAATAGTGCAGACCCTGATGAGACAGCTCCTGCAGGAACTGTCTCATCTGGGTCTTCACTATTTACAGGTAGGTATATTGACGCGATTAGCAAGCGAAGGGTTAATGCTTTTGTATCATTTTCATTTACCCATAAAAACAACAGAAAAAATTGTCCTTTCCTTCAATTTTCCAAGAATATTTTCATCATTTCCTTAAAAATAATCAGAATCTCAATACAGGTTTTATTCTGATAACAACCTGATTAGTCACAGTCTGCACTTAACCCTTTCCCCGTTCTACATTTATTCCAAATTTCAATACTTACTGAATATTCATGGACAAAATAGTTATAATCAAATATGGAAAGTGGAACATTGTAGCCATTTTACATATTAAAGAGACAAATCTATCAAATTCCATTGGCAAACAAAGCAGACCCTGATTAGACAGCTCCTATAGGAGCCATCTGATCTAGGTCTACTTAATTTGCAAAAGCGTGAAAACGTGTTTACCGTATATGAGGGAAAGGGATATGCAGAAACTGTAGAAAGATCTCAATATTATACTTTAAGCATACGGGGCAGAACCTGATCAGACGGTTCCTATAGGAGCCATCTGATCTGGGTCTACTCTAATTGCAAATGCTTGAAAACGTGTTTATATGAGGGAAAAGTTTAAAGTGTTGAAAGTCATTAAAATCGCCCTCAGAGACCATTTACACACCAAAGCCTCAAATTTAGTCATCCAGTTCCTGATATACTTATAATGTTCCTGTGATTTCACCCTTTACTTGTTTCAGGTGCAAATATACGCATTTGCAAATTGGATCGATCAAGATCAGACAGTTCCTGTATGAGCTGTCTGATCAGGGTCTGCTCTATTTGTCTATTCACTTATTTATAATTAATTATCTACATAAGTATGTAGATCAGATTTATTTTAGGAAAAAAAAAGATTTCCTTGTTTATTGCAATTATAAAAGTATGATGTCATTATTTCTTTTATGAATTTTTATCACATAAAGTGTCAAAAATGTCATAGGATAATTAATCTTTTAAATGCTGAATTTTCAAAGTGAAAATGGTCCATCATCGTTTAATGGCAGGGTCCACTCAAGTATGACAGACAAACTGTGCAGACTCTAGATCAGAGAGCTCTGTCTACACTTTTTGAAAATGCCAGTACGCTCCTGTTCTGCATCATAGTATTCATTACATGTAGTTTGTACATGTATCTACATGTACCTTTGCAAGTACAGTAAAACCCCTCTAATGCGACCACTTGTTGAATAAACATGGGTGTCTTTATAACCATGTGGTTGCTTAATGCAGGACAAAGGTAATACAGAAAGCTCCTGAGCTTTCTGCATTACTTTTGTCCTGCATTAAGCTACCACCTGTATCTAGCACCAAGAGTTATACCTCTTTTAGGTGGTCTCATTAGCTGGGTTTTACTGTAACTCTATGTCTTATCAAAATTCAAACTATTCGACACTATTTCTGAGAATTGAAATTGAAACTTGAATTGAATACTTGAACCATTCTCATGCTAAGTGCATCTTGACTATTATCTGCAAACAGCTTGGATCCAGATGAGACCCTGTATTCCTGTTTCATCGAGATCCAATCTGTTTCACACTCGGTATGTAGTTTTTCAAACGATTGAACGAATCAAAGTCAATGAAAACTTCAGCACATCAGAGATTTAGCAGACATTCATTTTTCAGCATTATGAAGGGTTAAAGCTGTGACTATATAATTATGTAGATGTCAGTTACTTGGAAATCTAATCCTTTCCCTGTTCAATTTTCATGTAAGAAATAATGACATCATTAATATTTATTAGCTGAATTTTTACAAGGCAAACTTTTCAGGAAGTTTTTGCAAAATTTGTAAAATCAGATCTATACCATGTCAAATACAAACAGAGCAGACCCTGATCAGATGGCTCCTATAGGACCTGTCTGATCTGGGTCTACTCTGTTTGCATATGCGTTAAAAGGCATTTATATGAGGGAAAGGGTTAAAAGAGTTAAATGCTGTCCATCAAGTGGTATTTGCAATCAAGGTGCTCTGACCTAGGTCTGCATTGTTGCAGTGTCGAAAGGGTTAAAAGTTTTATAAGATAACCTTTTATCTGTTCAGTATTCATGTTAGAAATAATGACATGGATCATGAATATTTACTAGCTGCATTTTTATAATGGAATATGAAACACATAACATTTTTATCTTGGCAGAAACTGTAGAATTAGATATATGTAATGGCATAAGCAAACAGAGCAGACCTTGATCCATAGGAGCCATCTGATATTGGTCTATTCTGTTCATAAATGCATGAAAATGAGTTTACTCCATGAATAACCATGTAAGAAATAATGACATTTTGATTATTGATTAGATTAGTGGCACATGAACACAGGACATTTTGGCCATGGCAGAAACTTTAGAATTTATATCTACAGTGAAACCCCTCTAAACTGGACATTAAATTTGGTATAAATATCGGTCTTGGAGACAGGTGACAGCTTCATGCAGGGTGAACGTCACGCAGAAAGCTCCTAGAGGAGTTTTCTGCATGACTTTCAGCCTGCATGAAGCAGCCACCTGCCTAAAAGTATCTAAATTATTCTATACTAGAATTCCGGTTTAGAGGGGTTTTACTGTATATCATTTCATAAGCATACAGAGCAGAACTTGAGCATACAGCTTCTACAGGAACTGTCTGATCAGAGTCTACTCTGCAAAGATGTATAAATGGAGTAAAGGGTTAAGCATGTCAAAAAGAACAATTAGAGTACATGCCTTGGGAGTACCTTGACCTTATTCTTCTTCAAAGAAAAAACAAGTTAATAAATCACCTACCTAGGAGGAGTGAGAATTCATAATAATTCTTTAACTGTTCCACCAGTGGACACACCCCTACCCACGCCCTCTCTTGTAACTCCTCATTCTGTGGGTTCGATATGGCCTGAAACAAAAAGCAAGTCTGTCTATTCACTTTAACCCTTTACCTTTAGAAGGCATTTTCTTGATGAAAATAATGACATCATGGAAATTTATTACCTAAATTTATTAATGGCATATGCATACAGGATTGTTTGGTCATGGCAGAAATTGTAAAATTAGATCTATATTGTTTTATCTAAGCAAGCACAACGGATGGTTTACTATGAGGGAAAGGGCCAACTCCTTGCACACTCAGTAAGTGTTATCTGATAATATCATTATCTGTAACAACTTTACAAGTTCATTTTTTCCCTTTTCTACTCAAACACTTGAGTCAGATACCAAACTATTTAGGATTTCATCTGAATAAAAAACAAATTACTGAGTGTTTCATCTAAATCAATACTGTTTACAAAGATTATCACTAATTAACACTTTGCCTGAAAAAAGACATCTTTGACGGCTTTGCAAACAGAGTAGACCCAGATCAGATGACTCCTGTAGCAGTATCTTATAAAGGTCTGCTCTGTTTGCTAATGAAATTATACAAATGTAAATCTGATTCTACAATTTCTGCCCTTGCCCTTGTGTTCATTGTGTAATACCATTACAACAATTTAGCTAATAAAATATTGCTTTTTGAAATTTCTTACATGAATATACATGAATATTATGTTTGGTAAAGGTTTAACCCATTCCCTCATAGGCTATTTTTAGATCCAACCACTTTGAAGAAATCTACTGAAAAGGAGCATTAATTAGAGAAAAGGATTTTTTTTAGAATTTTATAGATTGAAACCATTGTGATAAATAGAGCATTTGATCCTATAGGAGCAAATGCTCTATTTATCACAATGGTTTCAGCAGGTGATTTTTACAGAGGCGTAGAAAGGCGTATTTACAGAGGAAAGGGTTAAAACAAAATTGAAGTTCTTTTCAGCAAACTGAATGGTTATATCTCAGAGCAACAGATAAAAGAGCATAATTATCTAAATACTAAAATCATTATTTGTCAACCAAACCCTATGTTATGACCACTTTTTAGGATCGTCTCAAAGAGACAATTCTAAAGATTGGTCACAACATATGGGTTGGCGGAAAAATAAATTAGATTTTCTTAAAAATGTCTTTATTTACGCATCTTACCTGGGTCACTCTAATCTTATAGAATCTTGGCATGTATCTATTATATTCACACAGAGCATGCTCTGGTCTAAATTGGCCAAAAGTGCAGCAAATATTTTAGATAAAGAAACTTATTCTTATCCAAACTGCTTGACCCCCAGACTCTGACCAAATGTTTGGAAATGAAATAGAAGCAAAATTTACAGACATAACACATATCATTTGGATGACAGTTTCCTTTAGACATTTTCCAGGCATGCTAAAGGTCCAGGCACTCTTACAGATTTATCTGTAATTTCTTTACCTTTCCCTGTTGAATGTTCATGTCAGAAATAATGACATGATGAATATTTATTAAACTAACTTTTATACAATGTCATGTATTAGGATATGAACACAGAATTTTTTGCGAAGGCAAAAACAGCAGACTCAGATCTGTATTATGTGATATGCAAACAGAGCAGACCCTGATCGGATGTTCTCATAGGAACCCTCTGATCTGGCTCTACTCTGTTTGCAAAGGCATGAAAAGGTGTTTACAAGGTTGCAAGGGTTAAATCTTTGAAAACAGGAAAACTATGTAATTGGCATTTGCAAACAGTGTACACCCAGATCATTAGTCCTTTCCCTCATATAAACGGTTTTCAATCAGTTTGCAAAAAAGAGTAGACCCAGATCAGACTGATCCTATAGCAGCTGTCTGATCAGGGTCTGCTCTGTTTGCTTATAAAATTATAATAGATCTGTCAATACCAATACATCATATGTACCTATGCCATTATAAAAAAAATTGCTAATAAATATTCATAATGTCATTATTTCTTATATAAATATTTAACAGGGAAATGGTGAAACACAGAGACTGATCTATTCACTTTGCAAAATTCAGCCGTCAAAGAGATAAACCTCTGATGATGAAGTATACGCTCTCTCCACAAACCATTTTTACTGCAGGAATAATAAGACAGTAAAATGCAAACACTTCAATCTCAAGCTATGCTGATTGCATACAAATGATCCATCCATCAGGGAATGCACTATGAAAACAATAATAACTTGGGGCCTGCTGAGACTGGTATGGTGTGGTATGTCAGAGCTAAATGCGAAACAACCGTTACAAGATAAATTGTTTCTTATTGCATTTACCCAGAAACCAAAATGTAAAGCAGGAAACAAGTATGGTATATCAGACATAAATTTGTAAACTGTAGACCCAGAACAGTGGGCTCCTTTAGATCCGTGTCCGCATGGTATCATATTCTGCAAAGAAATTTGTTGCTTTTGCGGTTTGTTTCATAAATATTCATTGAGGGAGGAGTCAAATATCATAATTCAGCATGAAATGGGTTGATGTATAAATTATAGTCAACATCATATCTGCAGCAGTTTGTAAAGCTGAATAAGTCAAGTTTGACACCATTTTGGTAACTTTCAATGAAACTCATGGAGTAGACATACTGTAGACCCTGATCCAGTTTGATCTAGATCTTTGCCATTTGCCTAAATGTAAGTTTCTCATCCCAAGTATTAACCCTTTACTCCATGAATATTAATTTCAGAAATAATGACATCATGAATATCAATTAGATTAATTTGGATTTTTTGCCGTGGAAGAAACTGTAGAATCACATCTATACTAAATCATAAGCAAACACAGCAGACCTGATGAAACAGCACCTACAGGAGCCGTCTGATCTGGGTCTACTGTTTGTTTTATTATATAATATAGATGTGATTCTTTAGTTTCTGCATTGACCAAAATTTTGTATGTCCATGTGCTATTATAACAAATTAATCTCATTAATATTCATGCCGTCATTTCTTACATGAATATTCATGGAGGAAAGGGTTACCTGCAGAGGTTAACACCTTTCTACGCCTTTGCAAACAGTAGACCCAGATCAGATGGCTCCTATGGGAGCTTTCTGATCAGGGTCTGCTCTGTTTGCTTATCAAATAATATAGATATGATTCTACAGTTTCTGCCATGGCTAACAATTCCTGTGTCCAAATGCTACAATAACAAATTGACCCAATTGATATTCATGATATCATTATTTCTTACATGAATATTCATGGAGGAAAGGGTTAACATAATTTGCCCCAAAGGTGCCCTAAGCATGCTTGGACTCACCCATGGGCTTAAGAATATGGGAGCGTTCTGTTTTACTTTCACCTTGCTTTAAGCAACCACCTGCCCAAAATACCAACTTATTAACACAATTGAGTGGTCGTTATAGAGAGGTTTTACTGTAGCAGCTAAACTGTGATTACTAATGCAAACAGTTTGGATCCAGATGAGAGGCTGCAATATGCAATGTGTCTCAAAGATCCAAACTGTTTGACACTTTGACCATATTTTTGCAAACAAATGAGGGAAATTTTGTTTTAAGAACTGAAGCAGCCGATAATTGTTGCAATTGCTTAAAGCGCAAAGAGTTAATTAAATATGTACCAACCAATCACTATTTACACGGTATGTCTTTGAAACTTAAACTAATTAAATTTGTGACATTTCCTTTAACAGTAACTGCAAAATATATTGGGAGAGAGCTATTCTGTTTTCTCTCTTCCCAAACACAGCTCCCATAAAGAAAAAGAATTGTCACTAGTCACTGAATAAGATAAATTTCAAGCTTATCCCCCTCCCTCATATTGACGCCTTTTGGCGCTGCTGTAAAAGTCATTTTCTGAAACCATTGTGATTAACAGAGCAAATGCTCTATTTATCACAATGGTTTAAAAACTACACAATTCTGAAATTTTCCCTTTCTCTAGTAAATGCTCCTTTTCGGTAGATTTATTCAAAGAGGTAGGATCTAAAAACAACCAATCAGGGAATGGGTTATAAAAGAAATCCAGTTATAGTAGATCTTGACCTTTTACTCCGTGCAGAAAAAATGACATCATGAATATCAATTACATGTAGATGAATTTATATTGTACCTGTAAGAACACAGACATTTTTGGTCATGGCAGAAACTTTAGAACCAGATCTATATTTATCCCACAAGCAAACAGGACAGACCCTAATCTGGGGCTACTCTGTTTGAAAAAGGCATTAAAAAGGGTATCTATGGAGTAAAAGGCTAAAGAAAGGTAGTAGCTCAAAACAAAGAAGGCTCCAAAAGGAGCTTTCTGCATATATTTACTCCAGCAATAAGTAACCATCTCGCTGTCCAAATGGAAAACAGTTTCAATTTACTTGGCATCTTATTTGGATCCAAACAGTTTGCACACCTTATGACATAGTAGCCCTTAACCTGCTTGTCAGTGCTTGAGATGTCTGTTGACGCCTTTACAAAGTGAGTACACCCCGATCAGACGTTAATGTTTGCTCATGGAATAATATAGATTGGATTCCATAGTTTTCTTAATGGTCAAAAATTCAACTGACCATTCCCTGTTCAATATTCATTTAAGAAATAATGACTATGAATATTTATCAGCTGAATTTTTGTAACGTAAACTTTTCAAGATTTGTTTTTGCTTCGATAAAAACTGCAGAATCAGATCTATATCATGTTATAAGCAAACACAGCAGACCCTGATCAGACGGCTCCAGTAGGGTCCGTCTGATCTGGGTCTACTCTGTTTGCAAATGCGTGAATAGACTTTTATATGAAGGAAAGGGTTTAAATCCCCAGAACTGGGCTTCTTTTGAGTAATCTTTGTACATAGGGTTTACAATACAATCCAAGACAAGCTGCTATCCCAAAGACACAGAATAAAATCTGTCACATTGACAGATTGCATGCTATATAAATGAGAATCAAACAATGTAGACCTTGACAAGATACTCTTTTTTCAACACTGCTATTCTGGGTCCTAAGTTTTTGCACAGCCCTAACAGCCTCTTGTGCTGGTATAGGTAATAAACCCTTCGAAACCTGAATGTTTAGAGTGGAAACGGTTCATCATCTTTAACACCATCCCAGTTGAATTTTCATGTAAGAAACAATCACATTATGAATATGTATCAGCTGAATTTTATAATGGTATACATGTATATACATTGAATGCTTTGGTATTGGTAGAAACTGTAGAGTCAGATCCATCGTATTATAATTTCATAAGCAAACAAAACAGACAGATTAGACAGCTCCCATAGGAGTCATCTGATCCGGGTCTACACTGTTTGCAGTGTGGGAAAAAGCGTTTGTATGAAGGAAAAGGTTATTGATAAAGTCCATTCAGTATGAAAGGGTATATTGAATAACAAGCAGTGAAGAGCTCTCTGATATAGGTCTACACTGTTTGCAAATGCCAGTACACTTGTTTGCCCACATTCAGGGGGTTAAACTTTGTCCAATGTGCTAATAATGTGCAATTCACACCCACAATAAGTTGTTTGGTAATTAAAACACACATAATCAACTTAAGACAGACACATTGGTAGTTTTACAAAGTCAAATTGCTAAAACAGATTATTCTTAATATTTTCACTTATGGGAATTAGGTACTTCTGAAATCCACTTAGAAACAAATTACGCTCCTTCACAATGCTCTATGTGAACTTGTGATTATATAAATTCATAAACAGAAAAGACACTTTTCAGATCGCTACTACAGGCGTAATCTGATGGTTGGTTTACTCTGTTTGCAAAGGTCTCAAAAAGTATATAAATTGTCTATCAAGTAAAGGGTTAAACAATGACAGCTCAATCCACTTTAACCCTTTCCTCCATAAATACGCCTTTCTACGCCTCTGTAAAAGTCACTTTTTGAAACCATTGTGATAAATAGAGCATTTGCTCCTATGCAAAACTATGCTTTACGTTTCAAATTCCGGTGTTCTTTCAATATTTTTTACCCTTTATTCCATAAATATGCCTTTTCATGCCCTTACAAACAGAGTAGCCGTAGATCTGATTCCACAGTTTCTAGATCAGTCAGGGCCAAAACTTCGCTTATTCATATGTCACTCCTATAGAAGCCGTCTGATCTAGGTCTACTCTGTTTGCAAAGGTATGAAAAAGCATTTTTATGAGGGGAAAGAGATAAAGCCTTATCATATTGACGACTTTCGACGCCTCTCAGGCTCTGTAAAAATCACTTTGTGAAACCATTGTGAAAAATAGAGCATTTGCTCCTATAGGAGCAAATGCTCTATTTATCACAATGGTTTCAAACTACAAAATTCTAAAATTTTCCTTTTCTCTAGTTAATGCTCCTTTTCGGTAGATTTATTCAAAAAGGTTGTATCTAAAAATAGCCTATGAGGTAATGGGTTAAAGCCTTATCACAGTACCAAACAGATTGGATCCTGATGGAACACTTGGCATTTTTGTGTGTATTTGGATTCCATTTGTTTGCATTGATTATTTATTACAAACTCATCCACTGCAGAAAGAGAAACTATTTGAATAACACCTCATGATGATAAAGCATGCTAAATGATTATTTCAGTTAAGCCAGACTTAAGCCAAGACATATGTTTAGCATCTTAACTGGAAGAAAATCTCTGTATTCATAGTTGGGCATTATAGGCATGGCTTTATTCTGATGTTTCTCCTTGTTTATGTTATGCTGGATATAGCTACATGTACATGATCCACTTTCAAAAACTTCAACTTCTAAAAATTTGGAATTTTTTTATAATACATTAAGCTTGTCTTAAGCAACCATGAAAATGGATTCTATGTCTTTAAGGCAGGTTTTTGCTTAATGTAGGAAGAGAATAATGCAGAAAGCTCCAAAAGGAACTTTCTACATTACCGGTACTCTTATCCTGATTTAAGCATTCAGCATATGGCTCTGAAACAGGTTTTACTAACAAGTTTATTATCCCCCTCCCTCATAGAGTCACTCCTTTGCAAACAGAGAAGACCCAGATCAGACATCTCCTGTAGGTTCCATCTGATCAGGTCTGCTCTGTAATAGTATGTTATGAAATACTATAACCTCTCTATAACAACAACTAAATTGTGTTTAATTAGTTGGTATTTAGGGCAGGTGGTTGCTTTAAGCAAGGTGAAAGTAAAACAGAACGCTCCTATAAGAGCGTTCTGTTTTACTTTCACCTTACTTTAAGCAGCCACCCGCCTTTAGCACAAAATATTTGATGTAGTTTAGTGGTCGTTATAGAGATGGTTTTACTGTAGAATAGATCTGAATCTACAACTTCTGATATGATAAAAAAAATTCCAAAATAATAACAATGTGAACATCTAGAACCAACCTTTCGAGCTTTAGACAAATCATAAGTTAACCCCTTCATGCCTTTGCAAACATAGCAGACCCAGATCAGACCATCTGTAAGAGCTAACTGATCAGGGTCTGCTCTGTTTGCTTATGAAATTATATGCTTGTAGATATGATATTAACATTTATGATGTCATTAATTCTGGCATGAATATTCAGTCTGTAAAGAGTACCTGGTAGCCTTAAAGATTGCTACAAAGATCAGATATAGACAACCTCTCTTGTATTTCACATCTTTTCAAGTTCATTGTTTGGCACTGACACACCGTAGCACTTGACCTTACACTAAACCACAACATAATAGGGAAGTGTAATTCTTCTAACATAGCTGGTAGCTTAGTGCTGTATGAAAGTTATGCAGAAAGCTACTACAGGAGATAGCTTTCTGCATTATCTTTATTGTGCATTCACCCTTTACTCCATGAATATTCATATGAGAAATAATGACATCATGAATATTAATAATACTATTTCTTTTATAATAACATGGACACAGAAATGTTTTAACATAGCAGAAACTGTAGAATCATATCTGTATTATTTCATAAGCCCTCCTTCATATAAATGCATTTTCACACATTGGCAAACAGAGTAGACCCTTTCCCTGCTCAAAATCCATGTAAGAAACATCATGAATATTAATTAGCTGAATTTTCATAATGTAAAATTTTCAAGGGAATTTTTTGCCCTGACAAAGACTGTAGAATCAGATCTATATCATGTCATAAGCAAACACCCTATAGGAGCCGTCTGATCTGGGTCTACTCTGTTTGCAAATGCCTGAAAATACATTTAGAGGGTTTGGTGCAAAACTATTGTAACTCCATCACAAATTGAAGGAGTTACAATAGTTTTGCACCAAGCCCTAGATTTATATGAAGGAAAGGGTAACAGTCAAATCCTTCAGATTCTGGGTCCATGCTTATAAAGCTTTTTAGTTGAGTCTGAGTTCGTTCTCAAGCTTTTGATTGGTCAGATTTGAGTTCTCAAGCTTTTAAGGCTAAAATCTAACCAATCAAAAACTTGAGAACGAACTCAGGCTCAACTAAAAGTTTTATAAGCAGGACCCAGATTATAAAACTTGACATTTATAATTTCATTTTGTAACTAATCTGAGTCTACACTGTTTCAGCAGGGGTGAGAATGGCCGTTGGTGAAAAAAGAGGAAAATTGGCAGGGGTCAAGAGGGCCGCCTAGGCCCCTTGCGGGACATGGGCAGCGCCCATGTGGGGGGTTCAGGGGGGCAAGCCCCCCCGACGCAAAATGAAATATAGCTTTCCTGAGCACTTCAGGAGCCTTCTCCTGCATTTTCACTTGGGTCTGTCATTCATGTGTTTTTTTTACAATTATACTTGAGTTGCATGTCATACATGATGAGCTGTGTTTACATGTCCATATAATTTACATTCAGTTTATTATTGGATCCATTCAACATTGCCAGATTAATTTCTTGTCAAACACAAGCAATTAAAACTCACACGTTTTAAAAATGAAATCAAATGGAACTCGGTGATCACAGATAAAGATACAAAATTTAATTTTTAAAGTTGGCATGGTATTGTAACAGTTAACTTTCTAGACAAGATTCATCAAAGTTCACATTACAGTCACAATTTCTAGTCAAAGTTCACATTCAAACTCTGATTCTGATTACTTTTTTATGTCAATAAACCATCTTCTAATTCATTAAACTGGTTTATTAAAAACAAAATATAACTTTTCTGAATCGATACATCTTGACCAGTTCCTTGAACATTACCTATGAATAGCTATTGACAGACAACTTTCTGGTGAATACTTGACATTACAGGTTTTTACCTGTGACTGGAAATCCGCTGTTTCAACAACTGGACATGTTTAATGCTTTTCAGAAGATTCTTATATGCTACGCAGTCGCGTTTTCCGTAATTCATTTGTTTGGAACAAAGTTTACACAATGTTCCCTCGTCCGAAGTTTACTTTCAGTTTCACGAAATCGTCGCCAATTATCACTTTTCTTGTTTCTTTACCGAATGTCAACGTAATTTCTTTCTCTAGCCATCTTGGGTAGAACATGTTTTCCACACTGTTATCATAATCTCTGCCTATGCTTTCATATTTTGTCTTAAATTCAGATTAATTGACAGCACAGATACAGAATTTCATATCACGGACGCCATCTTGGAAATGTTGAACGAACACTGTATAATACGAGCGTTTTTATTGGCTGTAGGACAAGAGTCTCGTTATTCGATTAGCTGAACCGAAATCTCGCTGAAAACGTGATATAAACGTTGTTAACGCGGATTTACTTGGAATAGTGAAAGAATATATCGGCAAATAATAATTTCCTGAATTAATCACCATAACCCCCCCCCCCCCCAAATTTCTCATCGGATTTACATCGATCTCAAAAACGGCCCTGAGTGAAACGAAATCCGCGGAATTCCGCGGATCCGCGGAAAATTCTCACCCCTGTGTTTGAAAAGCTCATAAGGGGGCTTTTCTTGTGATGCTGCAAAAATAGAATGTTTTTCTAATTGTTAATGATGCTTTAATGATGCTTTAAAATAGTTTGTCTCATTAATATTCATGATGTCATTATTTCTTACTTCAATATTCAAAAGGGAAAAGGTTAAAAGGAAATCCTGAGGTACTTACACTTCTGATGACCTCCTGGGCCCCTGTGTACTGTCGAAGACCCTTCAGGACAACAATGGCTTCCTTAAGTACTGACTCGATCTGGCAATACACTTCCTTTTCTTCCTCTGTTGGCTCACAATCTGTGAAGAAAAATGCATCCAACTTTCTTACAATTTGGTTATCAATACTGACATCAGTCACAGACTTAACCCATTCCCTCATAGGCTATTTTTAGACCCAGCCTCTTTAATAAATCTACCGAAAAGGGGCATTTGCAAGAGAAAAGGAACATGTTGGATCTGTTTAGTTTTGAAACCATTGTGATAAATAGGCATAGACATCATGAATATCAATTAGCTGAATTTTCAAAATGGTACATGAACACTGGATTTTTGGCCATGGCAGAAACTGTAGAATAATATATAATTCCATAAACAAACAGGAGAACCTGATCAGACAGCTCCCTACAGAAAGTTGTTTGATTTGGGTCTACTCTGTTTGTACTCTGTGTTAAAACATATTGCATTCTGCCCATAAGAAGTTAATTTTAACTAATTTGAAAGGACACACCAAGGCATACATTCAAAACATGCATGCACATGTATGTGCAATCACCAGAGTTGCAGACAAGAGGAGTACCTATCTATTTAACCCATTCCTCCATGGACTATTTTTAGACCCGACCTCTTTGAATGAATCTACCAAAAAGGAGCATTTACTAGAGAAAAGTATTTTTAGAATTTTGTAGTTTGAAACCATTGTGATAAATAGAGCATTTGCTCCTATAGGCAGGGCTTTTTCTCTCTTAATTGGGAAGGGGCCTTAGCCTGCTGATTTTGGGAAGAATTATCGCTAAAATTGCTGATTTGGGAAACAAAAAAGCTGGTGTAAGTTTGGATTTTTGGGAAAACTGCATGATTTTAAAGAAATTTTCAATTGGGAAGGGGCCTTTTATAGGCCTCTGTTATAGAAGGTGAAAAAGCCTTGATAGGAGCAAATGCTCTATTTATCACAATGGTTTCAAGAAGTGGTTATTACAGAGGCGTAGAAAGACGTATTTATGGATGAAAGGGTTAACCCTTTACTCCATGAATACTCATGAATATTATTTACATGAATCTTCATAATGGCATGTGAACATCAGAATTTCTGGCCATGGCAGAAACTGTTGAATCAGATCAGTATTATTCTATAAGCAAATAGAGCTGACCCTGATCAGATCACTGATGACTCCTAAAAAAGTTGTCTGATCTGGGTCTACTCTGATTGCAAATGAGTATCTATGGAGTAAAGGACAAGTCTTATTATACCCCCCCTTTTGAAACAAGAGGGCCAAGATGGCCCTTAATCGCTCACCTGATTACCATAGATTTAAGATTTTGTCTGGGTAGCCCATGGTTAGGGTCAATATTGACCTTAGGGGCAATATATGAACAATGTTGATAGTGGATCATTAGCAGTGAATCATGAGCAGTGGTTCTGCAGAACAAGAGTTTCAAAAATTTAGTCTATTGATTTGATCAAGACAATGATTCTGACCAATGAAGATTGGGCTAAAATGTGCCCTCTAAAGTATTTTTTCAAAGATTTAACCTAGTGACCTACTTTTTATTCCCACCCAACCCATGATCACACTCAACCTTGATATCACCAAGACAAACACTCTGAGAAAGTTTGAGGAAGACTGGGCTAAAAATGTGGCCACTGGAGTGTAAACTAGATTTCTCTAAGATATGACCCAGTGACCTACTTTTTGACCTCACATAACCCACTTTCAAACTTATCCAAGATTTTATAAGGACAATCATTCTGACCAATTTTCATGAAGATTTGGCTATAAATGTAACCTCTAGAGTGTTCACAAGGTTTTCCTACTATTTGACCTTGTGACCTAGTTTTTAACCCCACATAACCCACTTTCAAACTCATCCAAGATTTTATCAAGACAATCATTATGACTAAGTTTCATGAAGATTGGACAAAAAATGTGACCACTAGAGTGTTCACAAGGTTTTTCTACTGTTTGACCTAGTGACCTAGTTTTTAACCCCACTTGACCCACTTTCAAACTCATCCAAGATTTTATCAAGACATTCATTCTGACTAAGTTTCATGAAGATTGGACTAAAATTGTGACCACTAGAGTGTTCACAAGGTTTTTCTACTGTTTGACCTAGTGACCTAGTTTTTTACTCCACTTGACCCACTTTCAAACTCGTCCAAGATTTTATCAAGACATTCATTCTGACCAAGTTTCATGAAGATTGGACTAAAATTGTGACCACTAGAGTGTTCACAAGGTTTTTCTACTGTTTGACCTAGTGACCTAGTTTTTTACCCCACATGACCCACTTTTCAAACTCCTCCGAGATTTTATCAAGACAATCATTCTGACCAAGTTTCATGAAAATTGGGCTAAAAATGTGACCTGTAGAGGGTTCACAAGGTTTTCCTACTATTTGACCTCGTGACCTAGTTTTTAACCCAACTTGACCCACTTTCGAACTTGTCTGAGATTTTATCAAGACATTCATTCTGACCAAGATTCATGAAGATTGGACTACAATTGTGACCACTAGAGTGTTCACAAGCAAATTGTTGACGACGGACGACGGACGACGGACGACGGACGACGGACGCCGGACATTCAAGTATCCCAAAAGCTCACCCTGAGCTTTGCTCAGGTGAGCTAATAAAAATGGGGGTATATTGCTTTGCACATGTCGGTCGGTAGGTCGGTCGGTAGATCGATGGTTTCCGAACGATAACTAATAAACAACTTGGCATAGAATCTTCAAACTTGCTGTGGTGGTTGGTCATGACAAGTAGATGACCACTATTGTTTTTGAGGTCACTAGGTCAAAGGTCAAGGTCACAATGACCTAACATGGTGAAATAGTTTCCGATCAATAACTGCTCAAGGGTTTGGCTTGGGATCTTCAAACTTGCTGTGGTGGTTGGTCATGACCACTAGATGACCCCTATTGTTTTTTAGGTCACTAGGTCAAAGGTCAAGGTCACCATGACCTTACCTGGTTAAATGGTTTCCGATCAATAACTGCTCAAGGGGTTTGGCTTAGAATCTTCAAACTTGCTGTGGTAGTTGGACATGACAACTGGATGACCCCTATTGTTTTTGAGGTCACTAGGTCAAAGGTCAAGGTCACCATGACCTTAACTGGTAAAATGGTGTCTGATCAATAACTGTTCAAGGGTTTGGCTTAGGATCTTCAAATTTGCTTAGGTGGTTGCTCATGACAACTAGATGAGCCCTGTTGTTTTTTAGGTCACTAGGTCAAAGGTCAAGGTCACCATGACCTTAACTGGTGAAATGGTTTGCGATCAATAACTGCTCAAAGGTTTGGCTTAGAATCTTCAAACTTGCTGTGGTGGTTGGTCATGACCACTAGATGACCCCTATTGTTTTTGAGGTCACTAGGTCAAAGGTCAAGGTCACCATGACCTTAACTGGTTAAATGGTTTCCGATTAATAACTGCTCAAGGGTTTGGCTTAGAATCTTCAAACTTGCTGCGGTAGTTGGTCATGACCACTGGATGACCCCTAATGTCTTTGAGGTCACTAGGTCAAAGGTCAAGGTCACCATGACCATAACTGGTAAATTGATTTCTGATCAATAACTGCTCAAGGGTTTGGCTTAGGATCTTCAAATTTGCTTAGGTGGTTGCTCATGACAACTAGATGAGCCCTGTTGTATTTTAGGTCATGACGTCAAAGGTCAAGGTCACCATGACCTTAACTGGTGAAATGGTTTGCGATCAATATCTGCTCAAGGGTTTGGCTTAGGATCTTCAAACTTGCTGTGGTGGTTGGTCATAACAACTAGATGACCCCTAATGTTTTTGAGGTCACTAGGTCAAAGACCAAGATCATCATGACCTTAACTGATGAAATGGTTTCCGATTAATAACTGCTAAAATGGTTTGGTTTGGGATCTTCAAACTTGCTGTGGTAGTTGGTCGTGACCACTAGATGACCCTTATAGTTGTTGAGGTCACTAGGTCAAAGGTCAAGGTCACCATGACCTTAACTTGTGAAATGTTTTCAGATCAATAAATTATCAGTGGTTTGGCTTAGGATCTTCAAAGTTGCTGTGGTGATTAGTCATGACCACTAGATGACCTCTATAGTTGAGGTCACTAGATCAAAGGTCAGGGGGTCGGGGGTATACATGTTTTACAAACATCTCTTGTTTTCTTTTATAAATCCTATCTTGTTGGTACTTTGTCAGAACCTCTTTGGAGAGACAATACATGTTTACAAGATTGAGACGAGAAGAAAATATTTTATCTAAATTTCCTAAACCTTCTTCTCTTATCTATAACCCTGAATCACCATTGTGACAACTGTGTTGAGCTGACTGCAAGCAGGCCTAACAAAAAATCAATCACATTGAAATACTGTTAGTAGGAAATAATACATTGTAAATTCCAATAACAGATCACATCTCTAGTCCCACATCTCCCTTGGGATGAACAGTTAACCCTTTCCATGCTGAATTTTCAAATGGACTATTCAAAAATTCAAACAGGTCAAGCTTACTGTAAATATTCAGGGATTTATGAAAAGAAAAATGTAACACGACAAACAGTACAGACCCTGATGTGAGGGCTCCTCTATGAGCCCTCTCATCTGGGTCTTCACTGTTTGCAAAGGACACAAGCGACTTGTTTCCTGCTCTAAAAGGGTTAGGAGCCTGAATCCATTTCCATAAATTTGCTGGAAAGTTTTCAAGGGCATAATTTAAATCTTGTCTTGCTTTTTTCTTTTCAATAATGGTAGTGAGCACTTTTGTCTGCAAAATTTGTTGCATGCCAATTCACTGTCTGCTACACTTTCAGTTGTTCACGTTTTCTCCCTTTTTTCTCAAAAATCTTAATTCAAGCATCAAACAGTTTGGATCCTGATATCATGTCAAGTGTTCTAGATTGGGGCTACTTCACTCATATTCCTCCATGAATTTGTCCAAACATGTATTCTGAGGAGTATACCTCAGAGCTGAAGATAAATATACAGATTTTTTTAAGGTTCAAATTGTTGATGACTGACTATGAACATCGACAGACGACGGACATCAGGCGATCACAAAAGCTCACCCTGAGCACTTTGTGCTCTGGTGAGCTAAAAAGGCAGAAAAGCACTTACTTTCAAAGTCAACAAAGACATCATACAGGTCGTCTTTTTTGGTTTCCTCCCTAGCTAGTAATTTGAGGAGATTCCCCATCCCTATTCCCTCACTCCCTCCTAACAACCAGTAACCTGAAAAACATACATAGAACAATCATGCATCAGTAACTCGTGTCTATATAAACCACAGACCTTTTTTAATTTGATTTTTTAACCCTTTCCCTTTTCAATGTTTATTCCAAATTTCAATACCTACTGAATATTCATGAACAAAATACATGTAGTAACAATGAAACCTTGAAGGTGGAAAATTGTAGCCATTTTAGAAAGCAAAGAAACAGAATTATTCAAATTCCATTAGCAAACAGAGCAGACCCTGATCAGATGGCTCCTCTGAAGCCGTCTGATCTGGGTCTACTCTGTTTGCAAATGCGTGACAACACGTTTATATGAGGGAAAGGGTTAATACTGTATTGCTTGGTTATCTTAACCCATTGATTTATGAATATTAATGAAAGATTCCACCCATTATCGATCCTTTCCTCCATGAATTTTCATATAAGAAATAATGACATTATGAATATTAACTACATTTATTATAATAGCACATGAACACAGAAACTTTTGTCCATAGCAGAAGACAAGAATCACTATTCACTCAATTTATTTAATATGCCTTTAATAGAGTTTACCAAGATTAGACAGCTCCTGTAGAAGCCGTCTGATCAGGGTCTGCCCTATTTGCTTATCATATAGATATGATTCTAGATTCTGCCATGGCCAAATATTCCCGTTCCCATATGCTATTATAACAATTTATCTCATTAATATTCATGATGTCATTAATGCTTACATCAATATTCATCCAATAAAGGGTTAACCCTAGCCATTCTCTCATAAAAACACGTTTTCACGCAGTCTCAGTAGACCCAGATCAGATGGCTCCTATAGGAGCCATCTGATCAAGGTTTTTTGCTCATGGAATTTGATAGATCAGTTTCTTTACTTTCTAAAATGGCTACAATATTAATGCTCCACCTTTCATATTTCATTATATATGTAACTATTTTGTCCATGAATATTCAGTAGGTATTGAAATTTGGAATTAATATAGAACTAGGAAAGGGTTAAACAAACAGCCATAGGTAAATGCATGACAGCTGCCCACTGACCTGTGTCTTCTGTTCCATTCATTATTACCCTTTAAGCCTTTTCCTCATATAAAGGCCTCTTCACACATTTGCAAACAGAGTAGACCCAGATCAGTTGGCTCCTTTAGGATCTTCTCTGTTTACTTTTGACATTATTTAGATCCGATTCTACAGTTTTTGTAAAAGCAAACAATTTCTTTGAAAAGTTAACATTATAAAAATTTGGCTAATAAATATTCATGATGTCATTATTCCTTAATCAATATTGAACAGGGAAAGGGTTAAATGCAACAACAGGCATTGGCAAGCAGAATAGACACATGCTGTTGTCAATTAGTATGTACAATTGATCCCTTTAGACAAGCTCTTCACTATTCTCTATCATTTCTGACATTTGTCTATTATAGGGAACACCCGCATCCCAGTCAAATAAGGAAACTTCTTTGCATGACCTATTTCAAGCCATATTGAGACAGGCAGTTTACAAACCTATCTTACATGTACCATTAACCATTTCCTCCATAAATATGCCTTTTTACGCCTCTGTAAAAGTCACTTTTTGAAACCATTGTAATAAATCAAGCATTTGCTCCTATAGGAGCAAATGCTTTATTTATCACAATGGTTTCAAAACTACACAATTCTAAAAATTTCCTTTTCTCTAGTTAATGCTCCTTTTTGGTAGATTTATTCAAAGAGGTTGGGTCTAATAATAGTCTATGAGGGAATGGGTTAAATACCCTACATAATTTGCCAAGCATGGCCAAACTGAAGGTGCAGGTTGATGAGGGTCTACACAAATTGTTACTATTAAATCATTTAACGTTTTACTCCTTGAATATTCATGTAAGATATAATGACATAATGAATATTAATCACATTAATTTTTATAATGACATAATTTATAAACACAGGAATTTTTGACCATGGCAGAAACTGAAGAATCATATCTATATTGTTGCATATCTATAATATTTCATAAGCAAACACAGCAGGCCTTGATCAGATGGCTCCTACAGGAGCCGTCTGATCTGAGTCTATTCCATTTGCAAAGGAGTAGAAAGGCATATTTATGGAGTAAAGGGTTACAGTCAATACTAAACCCATTACCTCATAGACTATTTTTAGATCCAACCTCTTTGAATAAATCTACTGAAAAGGAGTGTTAACAAGAGAAAAGGATTTTTTTTTTAGAATTTTGTAGTTTGAAACCATTGTGATAAATAGATTATTTGCTCCTATAGGAGCAACTTCTTAATTGCTCTATTTATCACAATGGTTTCAAGAAGTTACTATTACAGAGGCGTAGAAAGTCATATATATGGAGGAAAGGGTTGGTGCAGAAATGACTTTTTCAGCTTTGCAACCAGTGGAAAAAGGGAGACCATGTGTATTTAGAGTAAATACAGTATGTCATTACCAGGGGAAGTCCCATGACATTCATCTTACTTGTGTCAACAACAGCCTGTAAATTTCTTGTTTCCTTATCTACAGTATTCAGAGAAGCTATTGCTATAGTGAAAGAGAAACTGCTTTGATAAAGAAGCGTTTGAAAGGTGTGACAACAGTGATGGCTTTTCTAATACCTGGCTCAATTTCCAAGAAATGACAGTGTGAGACCTTCAAAGTACTCTCCACCTGACTGCACACAAAAGCCACTCAGAAAATGCATTTTGGAAGCGCTCTTTAGGTATACTGTTTATATACTGGTATAGAGCACTCCCAATTCAAAGCGACACCCTCTTAACATGACTGAATGTATGGGCTCAATCAAGTCACAAGGTGAGAGATCAGGGCTATATGTTTGGTGTGATAAAACCTCTTTGTGATTCTGCTTGAGGTATTCCTGTCCTACAGCTGAACGATGGGCCAGTGCATTGTAATGTAGCAGCTTGATGCTGTGTGCCCCTGACCTTTATATTCAGTAACTTGAGTAAGTATTGAAATTTCGACTAAATTATAGAACAGGGAAAGGGTTATAGTTGTAATCTGCAATCTTAAACTAAATTTGACCTTGGAGCTAGCAAGGACGGGTCTTGCACAAGGCACACTGATAGTACCAAAATTACCCTGCAAGCATTGGTTACCCTTTCAACACTGCATTTTCAAATAAGACTATTCCAAATTCAAATAGGTCAAGCTTATAGGGATTTGAAAAATATAAGGAAAGTGTAACATGACAAACAATTCAGACCCTGATGAGACATATCCTTTATAAGACCACTATTCTTGGTCTACACTGTTTGCAAAGGAATTTAAGGACATACGTGACCTGTTTCCTGCAATGAAAGAGCTGATAAGCAAAAAATATCGTATCTATATTTTACCATTCAAAATTTGATGTCATTTGGTTAACACCTTTTATAAAAACATTTTTTCACACCTTTGCATACAGAGTAGACCCAGATCAGATAGCTCCTACAGAAGCCTTCTGATCAGGGTCTACTCTTTCTTCCAATACCAAAAATTCAAGTACACAAATGCCATAATAAGCATTCAGCTAATATAAATAAATATTCATGGTGTCATTACTTCTTACATGAATATCCAACAGGGATATGGTTAACCTTGTATTGTACATTCAGTGTATGAATACATGTACTTCCAAATAAGAAATTTCTTCATTGAAAACTATAAGTCTATAAGTGTGTGTAAATGATTAGCTTTCTGCATGACTTTCACCCTGCATTAAGCTGCCATGTGCACTGTCCCTGAGACTGATATTTAATATTTGAACATCTGGTTTTGAGGGGTCTTACTGTATAATCTTATACATGTCAACATTTCGGTTTTATGCACTGTTGTGTTGAAAATTGTCATGGCGAATGTACAAGTTCAAAGGAGTCTCAAAAATGTAAAAATAAACAGTCGTTTGTTTGCTTGAGACTAGGCTTTCTCAAAGACTAGACTTTCTCATGGATGACAATGCCCTGGAAGACAGGCTTTGTGTAACCAACGGTTACCTAGAGACAACACCTATTTGCCGCATGGAATGGCAGACACGATCTCCCGATCTTAACCCGGTCCAACATGTCTAGGACATGCTTCAGGTTGCTATATCAACTTCATCTCTTCAGCCAATGACTAGACATCTCAGACAAGCATTAATGCATGAATGTACTTAACAAGAGGGCCAGAATGGCCCTGAAGCGCTCACCAGACAACCAGAGGAGAAGATTTTCGAAGTTTTCACTATATGTTTCTATAGAAAACTAGCGGCCCTGGGGCGGGCCAATTTTGACCCCAGGGGAATAATTTAGAAAAACTTGTAGGGGACCTGAACATGATGCCATGAGCCAAATATTAACCTTCCAGTTTCAGAGAAGAAGATTTTCAAAGTTTTCTCAATATGTTTCTATTGAAAACTGCCCACCCCTGTGGCAGGGCCAATTTTGACCCTAGGGCCATAATTTATATAACTTTTGAAGAGGACCTGAACATGATGCTCTGTGCCAAATATGAAAGCTGAGAACTTTCTGGTTTCAGAGGAGAAGATTTTCAAAGTTTTACTATATGTTTCTATTGAAAATTTCCCGTCCCTGGGGTGGGGCCAATTTTGACCCCAGGGGCATAATTTATATAAATTTTGTAGAGGACCTATAGGTGATGCTATGTACCAAAGATGAAAGTTGAGAACCCTGTAGATTCAGAGTAGATTTTTAAAGGTTCAAATTGTTGACGCGGGACGACGCACGACGCACGCTGACGGACATCAAGCAATCACAAAAGCTCACCCTGAGCACTTTGTGCTCTGGTGAGCTAAAAATAGAAAAAAATTCATTCTTGCATTAATAATTTTTCATACTTTTTTGATTTATTTTTCATTATTTCTTAACCCTTTCCTTCATATAAACACCTTTTCATGCATTTGCAAACAGAGTAGACCCAGATCAGACGGCGCCTATAGGAGCTTGCTCAAGGTCTGCTCTGTATGCTTTTAGTATAATACAGATCCCATTCTATAGTTTCTACCTGACCCAAAACATCCTGTTTACATAAGCCATCATAAAAAATCAGCTAATAAATATCCATGATGCCATTAATCCTTGTATTTATTGTAATTTCCATCTAAATAGGTCACAACATAATACAAAAGTATGTATTTCAAAAGGCATATACCTAACACTGCTTGTGACATCTGATGAGCATATGACAAGCAAAAACACAAGTGAGGAAACATACAAAATGAAATGTTTGATACATTATGGGATATTCATCCAGACAAAACAAAAGGGTTTTTTAGGCCTGGGAAAGTGGTTAATGTATTCTCCCTAATAAATGCCCCAACTTCAATAACTGCCGCTTTATTACTAAAAGGGGGGGGGGGGGGGGGGGGGGGGTTTGACTCGATGAACAAGAGCAGTCCGCAGACAGCGCGCTCCACTTTCCTTAGTGCTGGATAGTGTAGTGGAAGTCTAAGTCAGAAAGGGGAGATAACTATAGCAAAATTAATTTTAGGGTTTCCTGCCCTTGTGAAATGGGTTCCCCTTGTAATAGTTTACATGTATACCAAAGTTGAACCAAATATCTAGGACAGTTTCTGAGACATGGACCTGAACATAAAACTTAACCAACAATGAAAATTCTAAGTCGAAAAAGGGGCATAACTATGGCAAAATTAATTTTAGGGTTGCCTACCCTTGTGAAATGGGTTCCCCATGTGAGAGTAAACATACATACCAAATATGAACCAAATATCTTGATGGTTTCTGAGAAAAGGTCCTTAACAAAAAGGTTAACCAAAGCTGACGCCGACGAGAGGGTCATGACAATAGCTCCACTTTTTGAAAAAGTGGACCTAATAAAATGAAATAAGAAGAAGAAAGAAAGATGAAGAAGAAACGGAATAAACACAATATGTCCCCCATTTAGATTGGGGGACATAGTAAAATATTTCAAACCCTATATACAGATTTAGTAAGAGGGGAATTTTTTTTACGATCAATGAATAAAATAACTAAAACCCAATATACTAAATTATGGCGTGTGTAAAAATAACTAAAACCCTATAAACTAACCACTAAGTTTTTCGAAATACCAGTGGTAGCTTACTGCAGACTGAAAGCAATGCAGAAAGCTCCCATGTTAGACCCACGGGGGAGTTTATTACAGATAACATGGCATTTCTGTATGTTTCACTATTAATTGAGTCACTCGGTGTACAACAACTGATTTGATTATTGTACACATGCATGTGTATTTAATTCATTTATCTCTGGTGTCTTAACCTTTTACCTGATCAATATTCATGTAAGATATAACTACTGTATGAATATTAATACCGTAAGCTGATTTTTTTTATTATTGTATTATAAACAAAAGAATGTTTTACCACAGAAAAAGCTGTACAATCATAATTATTTATGTTATTTCAAAAACAAATAGAGCAGAGCCTTATCAGACACTTCCTTAAAAAATATATTAAAATATGTCTCTAAAAGGAAAAGGGATAAAATATGAAAAGCCAACAGGCAAACAGTGTAGCTCAGATAGCTCAAGCATAGACAGACTGTTCAAAGCATTATATGGTTCTTGTAGACAATACACTGTCTACTTTGGCATTTGCAACATATCAATGAGCCTTTTGTATTACTTTTGACCTGCATTAAGCTACCACCTGCCTTACTGACCCATAATTAGACCTTTTTCTGATGGCCCCTTAACCCTTTTCTATGTTTAGTCCAATTTTCAATACCTACTGAATATTCATGGACAAATTAGTTATAATAAAATATGGAATATGGAACGTCGTAATAATTTTAGAAAGTAAAGAAACAGATCTATCAAATTCCATGAGCAAACAGAGCAGACCCTGATCAGACGTAGGAGATGTCTGATCTGTTTTGCAGATGTGTGAAAACTTAACCCTTCTCTTGCTGAATTTTAAAATACATTTCTCCTTCTTTACCCATGCCCTGTTGTATAATTACATATACCGTCACTGTGTACAGGTATTTCGTTGTACAATCACTGTTGTGGAGTGCACTGGTTGCACAATCAATTTGTAAATAGTGCAGACCCTGATGAGACAGCTCCTGCAGGAGCTGTCTCATCTGGGTCTTCACTATTTACAGGTAGGTATATTGAAGTGAATAGCAAGCGAAGGGTTAAAGGCATTTTTATGAGGGAAAGGGTTAAGACAGATTCTATTGTACACTGTATTTTCTTTCATGCTCTAAATTAGTCAACAAACATTCCTTCACACAATCCCAATATAAAGAATAAAGTTTCATCCATAATTGAATGTAGCTATTCAAAATCTGCTGAAAATGATACAGCTAATCAAATAATACACCCCGCCTTAAAGCTTACACATTGAATTTAATATGCTTAAAGCATGTAACCCTTACATTGTTAAGCTTTAAAATATCAAATTCACTTGACAATTCCTCGATAGTTTAACCCCATGTTCAATACTCATGTAAGACAAGAGGGCCAGAATGGCCCTGACATCGCTCACCAGACAATCAGTGGAGAAGATTTTCAAAGTTTTCACATATGTTTCTATTGAAAACTTAACACCCCAGGGGAGGTGCCAATTTTAACCCCGGGGACACAATTTATATAACTTTTGTAGAGGACCAGAACATGATGCTGAAAGAATGTAGTGAAAGAATGGATAGAGCATAGACCACTGGAACTTGTATTAATTCTTTGGATGCTAGAGGCAGATTATCCCACCACTAATGACCTATGCAAACAGTTTGGATCCAGATCAGGGCCCACATAATGTGGGGCCTGATCTGATATCCAAATTGTTTGTAAATGAGACTGAACTTCTGAAAAACTAAAAAGAACGTGTGTAGTGGGATTCTCCCACCACTAATGACCTATGCAAACAGTTTGGATCCAGATCAGGGCCAATATAATGTGGGGCCTGATCTGGTATCCAAACTGTTTGTCAATGAGTCTGAATTCTGAAAAACTTAGAAAGAAATTGTGTAGTACGGATAACTTATGAATATGCTGCAGACAACCATTTAGCAGATGACAAAATTACCCAGCATGCAAAGAGTTAAGCTGAAATTCACAACAGATATGCTCTATATTGATATCTGGTAGCTTAATGAAGGGCATAGGTATGAAAAAAAAGCTTTAAGAGTGTTCTGCATATTAAGAACTATCCACAATTTTCTCAATCTTAAATGAGAGTGTGTTATTTGTCTAAACACAATTTCTACTCAACTGATCAGGCTAAGGGTGGTTATATAAGAAGGTCTGAGCTCTGCAGGCTGATATATTAAGGAGAAACCTTTAGGCTGTCGTTTCTGAAGTGAAGAAGACTGTACACACAGGGCAGGGCCAATTTTAACCCAAGAATTATGATACTTATAAAACCCATAAAGTTATGCTAAGTAAATCTATACACCAAATATCTAAGCTCTGGGACATGTAGTTTCTGACAAGAATACTTTTAAAGTTTTTCCTATGCATAACTAGTGATCCTATGGGCTGTTTAAGTAGTCAGCTTAAAAAAACTGGCAATCCATGGGGTGAGACCAATTTTTACCCTAGGGGCATAATTTATATAACTTTTGTAGAAGCCCTGAAGTTGAAGCTATGTGCCAAATATGAAATCTGAGGACCTTCTAGTTTTAGAGGAGATGATGTTCAAAGTTTTCACTATATGTTTCTATTGAAAACTGAAAACCCCTGGGGCAGGGCCAATTTTGACCCCAGGGGTATAATTTATATAACTTTTGTAGAGGACCAACAGATGATGCTATATGCCAAAGATGAAAGATGAGAACCCTGTAGATTCAGAGGAGAAGATTTTTAAAGGTTCAAATTGTTGACGACTGACGACGCACACCGCACGACGCACGACGGACGATGCACGCCGACGGACGACGGACATCAGGCAATCACAAAAGCTCACCCTGAGCACTTTGTGCTCTGGTGAGCTAAAAAAATGACATCATGAATATTCAGTAGCAGAATTTCTATAATGCAAACTTTTCAGGGGAAATTTTTGTTTGGACGAAAACTGTAGAATCAGATCTATATGGTGTCAAAAGCAAACAGAGCAGACCCTGATCAGACGGCTCCTATAAGAGCTGTCTGATCTCGGTCTACTCTCTTTTCAAATGCGTGAAAAGGTGTTTAAATGAGGGGAAGGGTAATTAACAAAGATTTTCACATTTCAGTTTGATTTACTCAATCAATGGGCAATAATCATACCATAGATCACAGTGTCCAAATCCTAACTTCCTGGTTCAGATAACACCATTTTACACACTTGTTCGCATATCCCAAATCATTTATTAGTGTACATGATCCATTTCAAATTCATCGCTTGGATTTCTGTCAAATAATGTCTACAGTGGTATCTCTCCATAGGTGATATTTACAGAGTATTAAACCCTTTAGGCTTTACGGTTGTTGAATATTCATGAATGTAAGAAATAATAACATTTATTCATGAATATTTCATTATTTGAAATTTGCACAATAAAATTTTAAAGGGATTTTTTTGCTTTGATAAAAACTGTACAATCAGATCTATAGCATGTCATAAGCAAACAGAGTAGACCCTGATCAGACTGTATCAACCAACAGCAGACAGTGATCAGACCTCATATAGGAATAGTGTAGTTAATTATATTCAATTTCATGCACTACATTTATACAATCGCAAAGATATTGAATAGACAAAGATTCAAATTTAATATATGCAGCAAGCATTTTTTTTTTCAAAATTCAATTGCCAGCAGGTCTTGGTAATTACCTGCTGAGTGTTGTACAATAATGGATTGGCTTTTGAAAATTGATGTTTGGCATTATTACTCGGTTAACCATTTTAATTTAACTCATGAATATTCATGCCATATTCTGCCAATTTAAATATTAATCAATTTAATTATTGTACTAAAAGTAGGTTTTTTACTGCCATGGTAGAAGACAATCATAGCCTGAGGTTATAAAACGTTTTGCTCGAGTTTGAGATAATTCTCAAGAATCTGATTGGTCAGAATCTGAGCTATTGAGCCAATCAGATACTTGAGAATGATCTCAGACTCAGAATCGGAAGTTTTATAACCTTGGACACAGATCTGTAACATATAAGCTAACAGAGCAAACCCTGATCAGACAGACCCTTCAGGACCTGAGTTGGGTCCACTCTAGATCTGTTTACAAAGCATAATAAAAAGGTGTATCTACATGTATGAAGTTACTGTTTAACCTTTTCCCTCCTATAAACGCCTTTTCACACATTTGCAAACAGTGTAGACCCAGATCAGATGGCTCCTGTAGGAGCCGTTTGATCAGGGTCGGACCTGTTTGCTTATGAAATTACATATACATTGTATATAGATCTGATTCTACAGTGTTCGTCAAAGCTTAAAAATATTCAGGCTTTCAGCTTACAAACATTCATGATGTCATTATTTCTTACATGAATTAATAGTGAACTGGGAAAGTTTTTTTTAAGTCATTACCTGCTTTCCATTTCTGTTCATACAGTTCATTGCATGTATTCAGAGTGGTAGACAGTGTGTTCATGATGATATGCCAAGATACTCAGCATCTTATCTGGATCCAAACTGAATACTACTAGATAAACCAGAATGTTGGTGCCAGCAGTCAAACACAGATGCCCTTTGAATCAAATTCAATGATACAGCATAGTAAACAAAACATTTCTTGTAACATCCCAGATTGATTTATTATGTACCGGTATGTTTATGACATAAATAGGTTGTTTTGACAATATTTCCAATAAATCTGGTGTTTAGGGTCATAGTTTGCCTAGTGAATAACATTAACCCTTTCCCTCATCTACCAAATAATTACTGTTCTGTATAAATATTCATTTGGATTTTTATAATGCCAATATGAAAAGGGGATTTTTTATCATGGCAGAAGCTGTTGCTTTAGGAGAAATGTAAAAACAATAAATTTATTTTTTTGTTGAGGATAGTTATTTCATAATGAAGAATAAATTGGTGCATCACCTTTGAAGCTGGCAGATAATGCAGGTGCAGATAAACGAATGCACCCCTGACAAAAAATCTGAAGCTTCATTGTTTGACGCATATTAGGATCCTCAAAATGCTACATGTATCCGAATTACCCTCATGTTTCTAAAATCCATGAACATCTTTTACCTTTTCCAGAGGTGCAGATGCGTAAATTAAAACATTTTCTCAAGAACAACTTCTTTATTTCTCCATGAAACCCTATGTTGTGACCACTCTTTAGAATCATCTCGAAGAGACGATTCTAAAGAAAGGTCACAACACAGGATTTGGTGGAGAAATGACTAACTTTGTGCTTGATAAGTACCGTATGCACACCTACCCGGTATCTGCTGCACTGCCGTTTCTGATGTTTAACTTTCACAAGTCAACATTAATTCTTTACATGCTAAATAACCCTTTCCCTCATATAAACGTGTTTTCACGCATTTGCAAACAGAGTAGACCCAGATCAGACGGCTCCTAGAGGAGCCGTCTGATCAGGGTCTGCTCTGTTTGCTAATAGAAATTGATAGATCTGTTTCTTTACTTTCTAAAATGTCCACAATGTTCCACCTTCCATATTTCATTATAACTATTTTGGTAATGAATATTCAGTAGGTATTGAAATATGGAATAAACGTAGAACAGGGAAAGGGATAAATGCCATTTAGCAAAAAGGGTTGTCTGCTACAGTTCTCAAAAAATACTTTTCTTCTTCTTTTTCTCTAAACAGTTTAGAAACTAATGAGAATGCTGAGTTACAGTTAGCTACACACAGCACTAAGTAATTGTCATCTGAAAAACAAAATGGCTGCAACAAGTTTATTATTTTTAAGTTCATTTCTTGAAAATGCAATCAGTGAAAACCAGTTAATATCCTGATCAGACGCCAAGTTTCTGTGATTCTGAGTTACCTAAAGCATCTCATCTGGATCCAAACTGTTTCGTATACAATGCAGGATATCTCAAATTTGCCACTAGCTATAGAATTAACAATGTAAGGCCCAAAGTTTTACCTGAAACCACTATGTTTGAACAATTTCACCTTAGCCAAGCCAACAGAGTGTCAACAATAAGTCAACTTCCTGTCTCAACTAACCTGATCTTATCCTGGATATATAACTTCCTTAACCCTGGCCTTGTTCTATGTTTTATATTACAGATTTCAGTACCTACTGAATATTCATGGAGAAAATATTTTTCATTAAATATGAAAGGTGGTACATTGTAGCCATTTTAGAAAGTATAGAAATGGATCTATCAAATAACATTAGCAAACAGAGCAGACCCTGATCAGACGGCCTATAGGAGCCGTCTGATCTGGGTCTACTCTGTTTGCAGATGCAGCAAAACACATTTATATGAGGAAAAGATTAACCCTGTCCTTGTTTAGTGTTCATGTAATAAATAAGGATAATATTCAACTGAATTTCTTTTTATATCATGTAAACTTTTAAAGGGAATTCTTTAAACCTGTAAAATAAGACATACATGTATGATGTAATCATGTATATCATGTCAAAAGCAAAAAGAGCAGACCCTGATCAGACGGCTCCTATAGGAGTCTAATCTGTTTGCAAATGCATGAAAATAGTTAACCCTTCACTTCATATATTCACATTTTGATGCCTCAGCAAACAGATCTAATACCCAGATCAGACAGCTCCTGTAGGAGTTATCTGATCAGGGTCTGCTCCGTTTGCTAACGACATACCTTAGATCTAATTCTACAGTTTCTACCAATACCACAGAATCCTGTGTTCATGTACCATTATAAAAAGTCAGGTAATATATAAATAAGTATTTATGATGTCATTATTTCTTACTTGAATATTTATGAAGTAAATGGTAGACTCTTTGTACACTAGCAGCGAAATATTCAACCTTTTGCCATCTGCAAAACTTGTCTGCAACTTAGCAGTATAAATATCAAAGCAGAGCTCCAGATAAGATGCGTAAATTAAAATAATTTCATGTGTAACTTCTTTATTTCTCAACCAAACCATATATTGCGACCACTTTTTAGAATCGTCTCTTTGAGACGATTCTAAAGAGTGGCCACAACATAGGGTTTGGTACAGAAATGACTATTTTAGTTATTGGTAGAGAAATGACTATTTTAGTATTTGAGTATGCACCATTACCTGTAGCTCTGTATCAAAGACCAGTTTTCTTCAATTTCTTCTGAAAAATTACAATCAGAGTGTCAAATAGTTTGGATCCTGATGAGACACTTGTTACTTGGTGTCTTATCTTGATCCAATCTGTTTGTGATATAAACACAAGTTCACTGCTACATTTGCCTTAATTTACAATGTACTTATTCTGCCCATTTCCCATATCTAAATTAACCCTTGAAAAATGAATAGGCCTAAATATGTGTCTTGATCAAATAAAGGGTTAACCCTTTACTCCATGAATATTGAATAATATATTCATATATGACTCTTTTGTGAGAAATCATGAATACTTATTGTAAACATATTTTTTTTGTAATTTATAAATATACCCCTTTCTACATCTTTGCAAACAGAGTAAACCCAGATCAGATAACTCCTATAGGAGCCATCTGGTCAGGGTCTATTCTGTTTGGTTATGATATAATATAGATATAATTCTACAGTGTCTGTCATGGCCAAAAATTCCTGTGTCCATACTTATGCTGTTATAAGTTATAACAATCAACCTAATTAATATTCATGATGTCATTATTTCTTACATGAACACTGAACAGGGAAAGGGTTAACTTTAGAATGGTCAGCAAATTAATATTCATAATGAATGGATTCACATTTAAATATTCAACATGAGAGGGAATGTTATTATTTCTTACATGAATATTCATTGGAGTAAATTTAAAGGTGTTGTAACCCTTTTCCTGTTCTATATTTATTCCAGATTGCATTACCTACTGAATAGTCATTGACAAAACAGTTATAATGACAAAAGGGCCAAGATGGCCCTTAATCGCCCACCTGATTACCATAGATTTAAGATTTTTGCAGGGTAGCCCATGGGTAGGGTCAATATTGACCTTAGGGACAATATATGAACAATGTTGATATTGGATCATGAGCAGTGGATCATGAGCAGTGGTTCTGCAGAACAAGATTTTCAAATATTTAGTATATTGATTTTATCAAGACAATGATTCTGACTAATGAAGATTGGGCTAAAAATGTGCTCTCTAAAGTAATTCTTCTAAGATTTGACCTAGTGACCTACTTTTTATTCCCACCCAACCCATGATCACACTCAACCTTGATATCACCAAGACAAATACTCTGAGCAAGATTGAGAAAGACTGGGCTAAAAATATGGCCACTGGAGTGTAAACTAGATTTCTCTAAGATATGACCCAGTGACCTACTTTTTGACCTCACATAACCCACTTTCAAACTTGTCCAAGATTTTATTAGGACAATCATTCTGACCAATTTTCATGAAGATTTGGCTATAAATGTGACCTTTTAGAGTGTTCACAAGGTTTTCGTACTATTTGACCTAGTGACCTAGTTTTTAACCCCACATAACCCACATTCAAACTCCTTTGAGATTTTATCAAGACAATCATTATGACTAAGTTTCATGAAGATTGGACTAAAATTGTGACCACTAGAGTGTTCACAAGGTTTTTCTACTGTTTGACCTAGTTTTTAACTACACTTGACCCACTTTCAAACTCGTCCGAGATTTTATCAAGACATTCATTCTGACAAAGTTTCATGAAGATTGGACTAAAATTGTGACCACTAGAGTGTTCACAAGGTTTTTCTACTGTTTGACCTAGTTTTTTACCCCACATAACCCATTTTTCAAACTCCTCCGAGATTTTATCAAGACAATCATTCTGACCAAGTTTCATGAAAATTGGGCTAAAAATGTGACCTGTAGAGGGTTCACAAGGTTTTCCTACTATTTGACCTAGTGACCTAGTTTTTAACCCAACTTGACCCACTTTCGAACTAGTCCGAGATTTTATCAAGACATTCATTCTGACCAAGTTTCATGAAGATTAGACTACAATTGTGACAACTAGAGTGTTCACAAGCAAATGGTTGACGACGCACAATGCACGACAGACATTCAAGTCTCCAAAAAGCTCACCCTGAGCTTTGCTCAGGTGAGCTAAAAAATGGCAGTTGGAACATTTTTTAGCCATATTTTTATAAACTAAAGTAACAGATTTATCAAATTCCATCAGCAAATAGAGCAGACCCTGATGAGTCAGCTCCTATAGGAGCCATCTGATCTGGGTCTACTCTGTTTGCAAATGTGTGAAAAGGCGTTTATATGAAGGAAAGGGTTAAAAGGTTAAACATATAGCAGACAACAGTTTGAGGCGATGACATTTTAGCTGCTTTTAGCAGAATAATTTTGACCTTTTGGCTACTTACAATTACATGCTAGGTGCACGACTTCACTGTTGTCATAATGTCTGGTCAAGCAATAAGGAAGTAAATCATGACAAATAATGATAGACTTAACAAGAGCTGTCCGCAGACAGCACGCTCCACTTTCTTTAGTGCTGGATAGTGTAGTGGAAGTCTAAGTCAGAAAGGGGGGATAACAACAGCAAAATTAATTTTAGGGTTACCTACCCTTGTGAAATGGGTCCCCCTTGTAATAGTTAATATGTATACCAAAGATGAACCAAATATCTTGGACAGTTCCTGAGACATGGACCTGAACATAAAACTTAACCAACAATGAAAATTCTAAGTCGAAAAAGGGGCATAATTATGGCAAAATTAATTTTAAGGTTACCTACCCTTGTGAAATGGGTTCCCCTTGTGATAGTTAATATGTAAACCAAAGATGAACCAAATATCTTGGACAGTTTCTGAGACATGGACCTGAACATAAAACTTAACCAACAATGAAAATTCTAAGTCGAAAAAGGGGCATAACTATGGCAAAATTAATTTTAGGGTTACCTACCCTTGTGAAATGGGTTCCCCTTGTGATAGTTAATATGTATACCAAAGATGAACCAAATATCTTGGACAGTTTCTGAGACATGGACCTGAACATAAAACTTAACCAACAATGAAAACTCTAAGTCGAAAAAGGGGCATAACTATGGCAAAATTAATTCTAGGGTTACCTGCCCTTGTGAAATGGGTTCCCCTTGTGATAGTAAACATACATACCAAATATGAACCAAATATCTTTGATGGTTTCTGAGAAAAGGACCTTAACAAAAAGGTTAACCAACGCCGACGAGAGGGTCATGACAATAGCTCCACTTTTTGAAAAAGTGGAGCTAAAAATCATTGTTCATGGGGCCATTTCAAGAAACTATTGATAACAAATTTCTAGACAAGCAGAGCAGATACATTTTAACAATTATAACTTTAACAATTTATTCCATGAATATTCATGTAAGAAATAAGGACATAATGAATATTAATTAGATCAATTGATATAATACGACATGGACACAGACATTTTTGGACATGGCAGAAATTGATGAATCATTTCTAGCTGTATCATAAGCAAACTGAGAAGACCCTGATCAGACAGCTCCTACTGGTACAATATATGATTTTACAGTTTCAACCATTACAAAACATGTCCTGTGTCTAAGAGCTAATCTAATCAATATTATGAAGCCAATATTTCTTACACGGATAGTATTCATGGAATAAAGTGTTAACTAGAGTTCGTTTTTGAGAAAAACACGTCCATATGTAAAAGTTTGAAGTAAATCCCTCAAATAGTGTAGGAGTTAGCTGCACAAGATGTTTTCGCTATATATTCTATACAAGGAAAATCGAGTTGGCGCACAAGATTGTTCTGCTATATATTCTATATAAGGAAAATAGTGTTGGAGGAGTTAGCTGCACAAGATATTTTCGCTATAAGGAAAAACTACAAAGGGCCATAACTTCTGTCAAAATTGTTGCAACCAAAATTCCAAACCACATGACCATCCTCACATATAGCTGGTTCATATGTAAAAGTTTGAAGTAAATCCCTCAAATAGTGTAGGAGAAGTTAGCTGCACAAGATTGTTTCGCTATATACTCTATATAAGGAAAAAATACAAAGGGCCATAACTTCTGTCAAAATTGTTGCAGCCAAAATTCCAAACCACATGACCATCCTCACATATAGCTGATTCATATGTACCTCTAATGGTGTAGGAGGAGTTAGCTGCACAAGAATTTTAATAGACAGACAGATGGACAGACAGACAGAAAGCACAACATCAATATGTCTCCCTCCCCTAAAGGGGGGAGACATAATGAATTTATGAAGTGGTACATCATTACATAAAGTTTCACGAGTGAAAGGGGATATCTAAACATTGTCAGATACCCACAATTAATCCGCTTGTTTTCTCTAATTATTAGCTGTCAGATTTTTAATTCTCTTTGTGTCATGCAAACACATAAACTTCACAGGACTGAGCGTCCTCCTTTTATGAGGATTTTGGCATCAAAGATAGAATCTTATTTCTTTTGCAATTAGTAAAGTACAAATATGTTTACTTGTAAGTTGCAGATCATTTCACAGCATCCTCATCCTGTCCTTTTGGATATAAGAACTAGTATCATTTCCTTCCATTTTGGCAAAAACACAAGTCAAACTTTCTTTTTACAGACAAATATCTCTTTGAGACGATTCTAAAGGTTGGCCACAGTATAGGGTTTGGTGGAGAAATAAATAAGTTATTCTTGAAAATGTTTTAACTTACGCATCTTATCTGGAGCTCTGCTACCATGGTAATAATTTTCCTTGATCATGATGCAATTATAAACAATCAGCTAATAAATATTCATAATCATATCTTACATTCATGGAGTAAAGAGTTAACCCTTTACTGCATGAATATTCATGAAAGAAATAATGGCATCATGAATATTAATCAGCTGAATTTTTATATTATAAATGCAATATAAAATCAGGACGTTTTTGCCAATACAAAAACTGTAAAGTCAAATGTACCGTATACGCTGGTATTACTTAATAAGCAAACATAGCCGACTCTGAGAAAACGTCTCCTATAGGAACCATCTGACCTGGGTCTACTCTGTTTGCAAAGGCGTATTCATGGAGTAAGCGGTTAATAATGAGACTACTATAATAACATAATGCAACAAGAGCCATCACATGATAGCATGGTCATTACCAAGGATCCTTCAGGCACATGTTCGGAATAATGTATATGTATTAAGAGAGGAAATTTGAGGTCATTTAACCAGTTCACTTTGGTTTTTAACCCTTTCCTGCATAACAGCTCCTTTATATGTGTTTGCAAACACAGTAGACCCAGATCCTAAAGAGTGGTCACAGTATACAATACATATGCTCTATTCCTGGCGATTCGTGTTCTTTAAAGTTTAAATTATATTATGTGTATGACAGTTGTGCAGTCTAAGTCTTTTTTAGTTGTATGGTAATATTTTAAAACATTTATTCATCTTGAAATAATAAATTTTCAAAAGAAAAGCATCAAAAGTGTAAATTTTATTTGCTAAATACATACATGTGATAACCTGCTGAGGCATGACAGGTAGATTTAGGAAATTTGTCAGGTAGATTTGACATTTGTCAGGTAGATTTTACTGACGCGACAAAATTATTATTAGATATATGGAGGAGAAAAAAGAAATTTGCTTGATACCTATGTTTGTTATACATTATCATTCATACTTTACTATAAATGCATACCATTCCATTATAAACCTTACATTACACACATAACATTTACACACGTAACCCTTTCCCTCATATAAACATCTTTTTCACACATAAATTTGCACAGAGAATAGACTCAGATCAGATGGCTCCTACAGGAGCTGTCTGGTCAGGGTCTGCTCTGTTTGCTTATGATATATAGGAATGATTCTACACTTTCTTGTTTGGCAAAAACAAATTCCAATGTGGAGTTAAAACCTCCATTAAGCCTTTCCTTCATATAAACCAAGGTTTCATGCATTTGCAAACAGAGTAGACCCAGATCAGACAGGCACTATAGGAGCCATCTGATCAGGGTCTGCTCTGTTTGCTTTTGAAATTTTAAAAATGTTTCTGTACTTTCTAAAATGGCTATAAAGTTCCAATCTCCAAATTTCTTTATAACTACTTTGTTTAAGAATATTCAGTAGGGACTGGAATTTGGAATAAAAATGGAACAGGGAAAGGGTTGAAAACAAATACTAGTAATTGACATGCAGTAATAATTCTAGATATTCTTATTTCTCAAAAGGACTCATTGAAATCACTAGGTCTTAAGCCCAAAACACTAGGCTCCTTATTAAATAATTCCATGAAAAAATCAAGATTTATTAGTTTTATCATAAAATGAAAAAGATATTCCATTTTATCTTATTTTATAATAACATTTTTAGGGGGTTTTTTTTGGCTTATTTTATAGCCCTTATTTAGCTATACTCCCAGTGACAACCTTTACTCAGTTCAAGTTAGTAAAACCTTTACTCAGTTGAAGTTAGTTACTGCAAACATTGAGCAGTCACAGAAATGTCGAAATCCCATCAGGTCCAGAGTCCGTGTTTTAGCCCGTATCTACAATCGTCGCGAAAACTGATGACATTTCAACTTATATAGTAATTATTTTTTGAAGAGTTTGCAATGGTAGATAATAATTCATGGTGTTTTCAATTACTTCTTTAGTGTCATTACCACTTATTATACTAATTAAAAAGTAATTTAGTGTACAAATCAAATTCATGATTATCAGTCCAAGCAGTCTTATTTTCGAAGTGTTTCGGCCCATTGCATTAACGAGGCCAAGCACAGCTGTCTTTGACAAGGATGCAGAGAAGCATTTCTGTGTTTTATAACTTAATTATGGAATATAATTCCTTTTATAGGGTCATGACACTCCCATGTCGCCTCGCTTGAGTAATAAACCTGCTGCATGTGATATTTGTGGTAGACGTTTGCATTTTGAAACGACTGGTTCCCGAACAATTTATTTGGTAAAGTAGTAGAGTGAAAACCGGAACCACCTCGTGATTATGCAATTCCATGGTCTCCACAGGGGATTCCCTTGATTGGTCCCTACCAAAACAGACCAAGCGTGGATCACAGCATGATAGCAATCTAAAGGCGGTCTGTGTGTGTAGAGAACTAACAGATAAACTCTATCAGGGAGGAAAATATATGTCACTACAAAATTGCCTTGGTAAAATTTCAAAACGGTAGATCGTTAAAGTAGAACGGTAAACCACCTCTGAAAACGGTAGAATTCACCTACCGTCGGTAGTTATCACATGTATGTAAATAGATCGAGTCGGCTGCTACGAAATTTTGACCTACTTCCTTTTGATTTGTGTGCTCTAATTGGTCAGTATCAAAACAGCATTTCCGGGCAAGAAAATTCATGTTGCGGGATTTTTGCGGGACTAAATTCGTTCCGATAAAAATTCGTAACAACGATTATTTTGAAATTTATGATAATAAAGCACAATTGAAGAAAACTAAATATGACCATTGCTGACGTAATGGAGTTTTCCAAAATGGTGGACAAATAGCATCCAATTTAATGTTTTGATAGATGGCCCCATAAAGGTCCATGAAAGGGTATGCAGAAAGGTCCATATATTTTAACAAGCCCTTTTCATAAAAGCTATTGACAAAAACTAGGTCACGGAAATAAACTCTATGTTGAGAAAACTACGTAATTACACAATGCACAAATCGATAGGGTACCACGAATCCATAGGAATTTGCCATATAGGGTTTGGTGGAGAAATGACGATTTTAGTATTTGGGTATGCACCCTTTTTTGTAGCTCTGAACACAGATGTCCATTCTGCCAGTTGAAACCCTTGTTATTATACAGTATATATAGACTCCCAGTCTCCCATTAAGTGGTACAGACCCCTATGTTATGACATCAACATATGATATCACAACAACCAGGCTGACCATATCTGCGGATTTTTCCTGAATCTGCGGATCTTTTACAACTTCTACGGATCTACGGAACGATTTTCAAATCTGCGGAATTTTGGAAAGAAATTTCACCAATACTTTTTTTGCAGGCAGTAATTTACTCAGACACCGATTATTTCCATCGCAATAATATGGTCATGTTTCTCTTTCGTCTGTTGCCCACTGCAATTAATTAAGTACACGTACTCCGAGTGATCACTTAAGATAAGCCGATTAGCTAGATTTGATTGAGCCAATCAACAGGCTGATTACATCAAGATGCAGAATTCAAAATATTGACATGTAGATAAGGCTGCCGATAAACAAAGAAATGATTATTTGATAGCTCGCTTCTTTACTCAGAAGATGGTCGATTTAAATGCTTTGAAGGCAAAATACGATAAAGATCTATAATATTCGCTTTGAATAATATTATACATGTATATATACATTATGAAATTGAAAAGGAAATGTCTTTAAAACCGACCTCCCTCTTACTCAGTTAGATAGCCTAGCCCTACATTTTTTTCGCCATGTTCACAAATATCTATCTTTTAATGTTTATATAGATCTATCAAGATAAAAATTGACATAATAAGTTTGGATTATTTGAAACAAAGGTATAAAGTGCACTGAGTCAGAGACATATTCATTGTACATACGTGTATGCTTATATCTAATGACTGAGTGTAGGACAATAGCCTAGTGGGCAAAAGCCCACTGGGAAATTAGCCCACTTATATCATAATATGCATAATTATGCATTTTTATTAAGAAATTGCATGAGTAAGTATTGTAATGAGTTTAAAATCTAAGTACATGTATTCATAATTCAACAGCGTAGATATTTATTTTTATTCTGCAGCAGATCCAGATCCAACTCTTTTTTTTACCAGCTCTTTATTTTTTACTCATGTTTTGTTTGGTAGACACAGAGTATAAATGAGTAAAACACCCTGTTTAATTGAATATGAAAAAATATGTTTTAACTATAAACAGACAAAGGATTGAATTTGTATTAGAATTATATAAATTCATGTAAATGTTGAAAAATTAACCCTTTCCCTGTTCTATGTTTATTCCAACTTCCAATACCCTTTTTGAGAAGCACTGGACTATTTCCACAACTCACTGACAATGGCAAGGACTGTGATGTAAAACAATTCCAAAACATTGTCATGTGTACATACAGACCATCTTTAAAGGAACTTTGTAAATTACATTTTGATGATACATACATACATACTAGTCAAGTTAAATTATGTTCTACTGTATATATTTAACCCGTTGCTCCATAGATTGTGTTCAGTTCTGAAGAAATATGGTAACTTAAAGCAGGCTTAAAGTTAAGCAGAATGGTACTTTAGGGACTTTCTTCAGTATGCCTGTTTGAAGCTACAATCTGCTAGGATATTGGAAATATTTCTTATGGTGCATATTCTATTTTTCATGATTATAAAGTGGGACAGTTTTCTTGAGTGGAGGAAATATGAAATAAGTATCTATGGAGTAAAGGGTTGATCAAAGCGCACGAGTTGCAAAAACAGACAAATATTCAGAATCGCGCGCTTCGATTGAAAAAAATTGAAATCTACGGATTTTTTTTCTCAAAGTTATGGTCACCCTGCAACAACCACATAACAATTTAAGAGCTCTGTTGTCACTTCCACCGAATGTCCAAAATACATGATTACCTCCGATTATACAAAACCAGTCAACTGTTATTAAGTTATGTACTCATTACAGCCCTATGTTTCCTCATCATCATCAATCTGCAGTCTTGATTTTAGATAATTTAGATAAACTGTTGCACTTGGTCATTGCATGAAAGAAATTTATTTTAATATAAATAGCAGGTGGTGTCAAATCATTTTAGCATGTAACGATATGCAGTAACAGTGCATACTAATCTACTGATGCTTTCTAAACAGTGGTGATTTAAATACAACTTACTCCACTGGATGACATCCCCCAGAGAAACCACAAACTAACAAGTTTCCTCATGCCTGGTATAAAATAAAAAACATTCTCCAAAATTTCTGCATTCCAAATTATATCTGTCAACTAAACATAAAATAGATACGAACCTGCAAAATTACCAACACAACAAATTTATTTGTAATCTGTACGTTTTGTGGTTTCAACAGGCGAATCCTCAGCACATGAATCGGTAGTTTGTTCCTTCACATTTCATACTTCCGGGTCAAATTATGGAGACCACAAACGCCAAATAAGGAAAATAGGTCAATTAGGATAAACATTTACGTAATATTTTTTGACAACGATTGATCCGTACCAGTTATTTTAAATAAATAAAGTTAATGATAAATTATTTTGATTTTCTATAACATGTTTTATTAAATTTAATTAAAAAACTCAGGATCGGTCTAGGCTAAAACTCGAGAACGTGAAGGTTTTGTCAACAAGTCGTGAAGTTGCGGTAAATCCGTTATTTTATTTCCCCATTTTTGTGAAAATCAGCCATAAATTTTGATTTAGGAATGATACAAAATTTAAGAAGTCACATTTGACGGGAAAATAAAAATGTAAGAAGGTAGGTTATTGATAAATTTAGTGAAGAAAACGGTGAAATATGTTCAATCTGCTGTCGTCTGCAGACCAAACGGTAGTAAGTTCGGATGTAATAGGTATTCGGATAGATGTTGCCACTGTGGGCAATGCATTCCCGTCTTTCCATTAATTAATATGACAGGAATAGGCACTTAGACGATGTTGTGTTTTTTTGTTACATTATTTAAAGTTTGGTTATAATGGGGTTCTGGCCTAGATTACAGAGTCACAGAAGGCTATGCTGGGGTGGAGTGCCCCGGTCTAGTGGTAAGGCGCTGGACTATCAATTCAGGGGGTGGTGTTCAGCTGAGCTGAACGTTTCTGAGATGAGATTCTTTTCAGCGCCTTTGACACATCTAGGTATTTGGTATTGAACACATAGATCTATCCATTATTTTACAATAATGCCCCAAAGTGGGTCCTATCGTACACTCACCTTCTATCGAACCTCACCTGTTTATCGAACCTTTCATTTTTTAGTGTTTTTACGCATGTACAAGTGCATACTACATCATAAATTCATGAGTACCATTGCTTTGTCTGTAAACAACGCATCGTAGCTTTAAAAACGAAATATACGTCAAAAACAGGTCAATACAGTTTATTTTTCCTTCAACTATGCTAAACATGAGAAAACTCTTAATACGTTACAGAATATTTACATGAATTGAAAAGTGAACCACATTAAAAATGTTTGACAGCTCTGATCCCTTCAGCTTATGCAAAGGTCGCGTGTCCATGATGAAATCACGTGACTATGAGTATTATGTTACAGTAAACAGTTTCTAAAATAAAGGTTCGATAAGCAGGTGAGGTTTTTCTGGCAGCCATTTTTGTTTTTGTTATGCGAGTGGTGGGGAACACTGGATTGTTTGGGGATTAATAGATGAGGATAAAAATATTTAATTGTTTCAAGGTATGTATAAAAGATTATTTTGAACTGCTTATTTATTTTTTTCTTCAATATTCACAGTAAACGTTTTCTGTTACTGGTCAAAGGTTAAGAGGTTCGATAGATGGTAAGACCATGCTATATGATACAGAAAAAGAAAGAAAAGAAAGAATTAAAGACCAGACCTGTGTAAATCAATATGTTTCATCTGTGTAATTTGCTTTTTAAGGAGAATTTAATGTTTTGATATTTCAGATACTGGTGATAATCAAGTGTGTCAGACTTAGAAGTTGATGTCATGACAAGTGTGTAGACAAGTTTTGAAGATTGGAGCCACGGCGGGGTAGGTACGGGACGGGTGTCCCCTCTCATGCTGATTTTTTTTTGAAAGTTGGTGCTTTCTTATCTATATGAGATTTCCATGCATTCTATGATGATTTAGGACTGTTAAAGCTAGCTCTTGATATTTAACCAACAAAGCAACATTGTGTTCGTCAAGTTATGGCCTTCTAATAAAGGTTTTCAAGGCCCTTCAATTGGTTCAATAATCAGTTTCAAATTGAAGACATAGGTCTAATTTTGCGATACTACAATGTATTTCAATGTCAGTCTATGGACATGAACACAGGCTGAGAAACTGAATGTATCCATAGGTGTAAATTAATTATTTTTGAATCAAACAAATGTAAGAAACAACGTGTGTACATTTATAAACTGTATTAACTAGTGATGTTCCGATAATCGGTTATAATCGATGATTGATCGAAAAAGTATTTTCGATTTACTATCGATAGTAATTTTGCCATAATCGATTACTGACTGTGTAATCTGTACAGCAGCATCAGTAAATTTCGTAGGTGTAACTGTATGAAGTATTTTACCTTTATAATAAGCCTCTACTAAGCTGTATTCTGTGACCATTCATTTAAATCGTCTCTTCGAGATGATTCTGATGAATGGTCACAGCATACTGTTTGGTTGACACAAAAGCTTACAGTTAGGTATTAGCTTGTTACATTAAGCTTAACATGCACAGAATCTCTGAAAGTATTTTAGATTAATTATCGATCTTTAATCGATAATAAATGTTTGATTCAATTCGATAATCGATTATGATTTTGGTCTGATTCTCCATCCTTAGTATTAACACATTTCTGCATTAATTTAACACAGACAACAAAATACTTAATACATATTATAGCAATATATATATGCATGGTGCTGTTGTTCTTGACCATACAGTCGCAATAGCTTCGCAGGTATGTTTTCTCTCAGGTAATATTCCCTGGTATTGTCTCACTTTTTGAGTATGCTTAAACTTTACAGAAAGTGCATGACGTCTTATTAATATCTATTAGTGATTATTAAGAAGTCATCAAGTTCTTTGTTGATGATCGATCTGTAGACTTTCTGTGTCTCAGTCTCATCCGACCTCAACATAACTTGGGCTGTGATGTGGCTTCTTACTAGGTCTGTTCCAAGTGAGGTGTTTCTGATCAATTCTTCTCTGGCAGCAGCATACAGGGTGCAGTCTAACAAAAGATGCTCAACAGTTTCAGCCATCCCACACTCACATCCAGCACACTCAGACAGTCCAACTCTACATAAGTGATCCTTCAACAGTGTCTTTTGGTGGGTACAAATTAAATTTGCTATTCATAGGTAATGTTAAAGGAACTGGTCAAGATGTATCGATTCAGAAAAGTTATATTTTGTTATAATAAATCAGTTTAATGAATTGGAAGATGGTTTATTGACATAAAAAAGTAATGAGAATCAGAGTTTGAATGTGAACTTTGACTAGAAATTGTGACTGTAATGTGTACTTTGGTGAATTTGTCTAGAAAGTTAACTGTTACAATACCATGCCAACTTTAAATCAAATTTTGTATCTTTAGTTTATCTGTGATCACCGAGTTCCATTTGATTTCATTTTTAAAACATGTTAGTTTTAATTGCTTGTGTTTGACAAGAAATTAATCTGGCAATGTTGAATGGATCCAATAATTAACTGAATGCAAATTGTATGGACATGTTCTACAACTAGTTTGTTTGAAACACAGCTCATCATGTATGACATACAACTCGAGTATAATTGTAAAAAACACATGAATGACAGACCCAAGTGAAAATGCAGGAGAAGGCTCCTGAAGTGCTCAGGAAAGCTATATTTCATTTTGCATCGGGTGGCTTTGCCCCCCTGAACCCCTCACATGGGCGCTGCCCATGTCCCACAAGGGGCCTAGGCGGCCCCCTTGACCCCCGCCAAATTTCCTCTTTTTTCACAAACAGTCATTCTCACCCCTGTGTAACAATATAACGTATGTTTAGGGACGGGCCGATTTCTAATGTTGGTAAAACTTGTGGTCGAACCCTTTTGTATTGTCATCTGTATTACATACATGAAGTATTATCTACATGATTTAATTATAACTAAACTAAAACTTATGTTTAAAGTCTAGCTCCTTCTTGCCTATGGTTTGTTCATGCAGCTGTCTGCCTTTTTCGGATAGGTCCCACCTTCTCTGCCATTTTAGCAAGGTTATCTTCTTGGTAGCATCCTTTATATCTGTCTGAGAGATTGGCTGTGAGGCGTCTTTGTCCATTTTTCCTGCTTCTAGGGCTGCCTGTTTTGCTAGCTTGTCTGCCCTTTCATTGCCCTCTATGTCAGCATGGCCTGGCGTCCAGTCGAGTTTGATGGTAACCCCTTATCTCTCAGCTGGTTCCAAAGAAACTTTGTTTCTAGGAGCAATGAAGAGTGGGTTTTGCAGTCCCAACCCAGGGTCAAGGTTCCTTATTGCTGTTTGACTGTCAGACAGAATGTGCTGATTTCTAATGTCTCTTTTTCTTCAGTTCATCTAGCACGGCATGAAGAGTGATCTTTATAGCCACCATTTCACCAACGAGAATGGATGCCATTTTGATGACTGGTTGTTTCAGCTCTACACACTCATCGATAGGTAGAAAAAGGCAAGAACCTGCTCCATATGGACCTGGGTTACCTTGACAGGAGCCATTGGTGAAAGCAACAACTGCATCAACTGGTAGGCTGCATGGATATAATCTGGTTAACATGTAGTCTGGCCTCAATTTCTTGGGTTTTAGATCTGTTCTTGGATGATCCCAGATTATTCCAGGATGTTGGTCTACTTCAAATCTTGATGGCAGCATATATTCAAGGTATTTGAGTTCTGTCTGCAGGCACTTTGTGTCAATCTCTGTTCTGTTTTCCATCTCTTTGACCAGCTGGAGCATACATGACATTGGGATAGCTCTCTTGCAATGGTTTGCTGTTTCTTTATCATTGCTAGATGTAAGCTTGTTTTTGATCTGGGAGTTGCTAGGCTTTGCCAAAATTTTGGCATTTTCTCTAATGATAATTTCTTCTCTGCAGTCTGCATAGGTCTAGAGACAGTATGTTGGCCTGAACCTCTTGAAGGCCCTCACAGGTGGCTGTTCCCAATGAACTTAAGCATATGCATAGTCCTTGTCTTTGGATTCTATCTAGTTGTGAAACATATGGACTTGAATGCCACACAGCAGCTGCATACTCAAGATGGGGAACAATCAAGTTTTTGTATAGCTTCAACATTGATTCTGCTGAGATCTTCTCTGTTTTCCCCACTTTTGCAAGCAGCCCTAATGCTTTGGAAGCCTTTGCGACCATTTTCTGAATGTGTGGTCCGAAGGTTAGATTTTCATCCAGAACCATACCTAGCAGTTTGGTTTCCTTTACTCTCTTTATTTGCTTGTCTTTGAATGACAGTGAGATGTCATCTAGATTTTCTTTGCAAAAAAGGCAATATTCAGTCTTGTCTGCATTCAGTTTCATTCGCCATTGTCTGGTCCATGATGTGATTGAGTGAAGATCTTTTTGCAGGCTTGATTCTAGGCTTTTGGCACAAGTATCTGACTTCCAGATACATGTAGTTCCATCATTTGTGAATTTGACTTTTTGGTTTGTTGCTTCTCTTAGCATGTCTTAATGCTTCACCTGCTAGAAGTGACCTGGGTGTCATTTACACACAGTTTGGATCCAGATGAGATGCAGAGTAATTTGGCGTGACGTCTCATTAGTATCCAAGCTGTTTCAGACTCCGCTAATAATTGCTCAAAAGTACTACCAATTTCAACTTCAAAAGCTTGCGCCAATAATGTTTTTTCCCTCTATACAGGTAAAAGGCAGTAAAATTAACATACAGTGGACCAGTCAAGACTACAGTAAAACCTCTCTATAATGACCACTAAATTACATCAATTATTTTGTGTTAAAGGCAGGTGGCTGCCTAAAGCAAGGTGAAAGTAAAGCAGAACGCTCCTATGGGAGCGTTCTGTTTTACTTTCACCTTGCTTAAAGCAGCCACCTGCTCTAAATACAAATTAATTAACACAATTTAGTGGTCGTTATAGAGAGGTTTTACTGTACTTGTAGATTGTTCAGGAAATGTACTACACAAAATAGTCCAAACAGTATTATTTCTACAGTTATGAGACATAATCACATCTTCAAAAATGTTTTATTCATAGACAGATTGCCTTCAACTATCATTAGTAATTTAGTATGATCTGGATCTTCTCTGTTTGCAAAAGGTGTTAAAATGAGATATTGAGTAAAGGTCTCATAATTGTTTGACCATGCTTAATAGTGTTGACTGTAATATCAGTACCTTTGCACTGGAGAGTGAATAAAACAATTTTCTGCATGGATGTCACCAGATTAATGAAATTGTTTGTCTTCAGGTAACAAGTACCAGCAATCAGATCACATGTCATTCAAACTATAAGAAGAGATGTCTGTTACCAACCCTTGCCCAGAGACAGTTATACTTCCCATCATTGAGGATACATTACAAGCTGTTAATAACAAAAGTGGTTGTGAATTGAAAGATGAAGTAATTGATTACCATGTTGGAGAATCTGCAAATCAACATACTTTATCTGTTGACCCAAGAGAAATCAATGAAGACAACTCTTTGGAAGCAAAACATAGCAACAGTTATATTGAATCAGGCCAGCTGGTTTCACCAAAAAATAAAATTTGTTTGAAGACATTTGTACAAGCACTTGATCTAAGTCCCTTGACACCACCATTCATATTTGAACAGGAGGAGACTACACTAAAGAACAACGAAGGTGCTGTTAATGCATATGATAGAAAAGAGACAGTTCATTTTTCTTCTCCCATTGCATCTATCCATGAATACTCTGTGAGCCAAGAGTCCTGCGATTCTACTCAAAGCCTATGTGATGATAGCCCTTGTAATGAACCTGTCAAGGCTAACAAGGAAAAATACCACCATGAGATTGAGATATTGGAAAAAGGAGACATGAAAAGTGACTGGCCACAGCTGATGACTCCTGCTGGAGATTGCACAAATAGCTCAATTACAGATTCTGTATTAAAAGAATGTATAAACAAACAAGAGGATACTGAAGAAAGTTCAGCAGAGCCAACCATTAATGAAACCCCTAGTGATGGTATTAATGACAAGGAAAAGAGTATCTGTGAGACTCCTATGCTTTGCAAACTTGATACTAAATGCTCTGCTGGAATTGAACATTTTGAGAAAGTCCAGATTGAGGTTAGTTCCTCCCCAGAATTGTTTAGTTCTGTGATGGAACTGCCCAACATGCAAAAGACTTCAGATAACTACCCTTCAGAAGAAAGCCCTGCTCAGTTACCAGCTAATTCTGCTGATAGCACCTATACAGATGGAAAAGTTTGTGAAATACAATTTGACAAAGATAAAATCGAGAGTCTAGAACATATTGATGCAGATGAGAAAGGGGATTGCCAAGAAAATATTGAGCAAGTTATGCCATTTAAACTAGAGGAACTGGACAGAACACAACAAGAGGAACTGGACAGAACAGAAGAGGAACTGCACAGAATAGCAACTGAATCGAAAGTGAGTAAACAGGATATATCTTATCCAAGCATAGATATTAAATGTACTAATTCACCAGACCTGTTTGTAAACACACAGGAAGAAATGTTACCAAGCAGAAATGTGATTGACAGTCAAGATGAATATGGTATCACTACATCGATTACTGCTAACATTCATGGTGGTAAAAGAAAAATAAATAGTCAGGATTCATCCATGCATATCTCAAAGAAACAAAAAATGGATAACATGGATGTAAAAGAACAGACAGTAACACCCTTAAAAAGAGCCATGTCAATACAAGATACTACTGAAACCACTTGCCCACAAAAGCAACAGAAATTTACCATCAGCAGCACATATCCTGCTGCCACTAAGTTTCTCCCAAAAGAGTTAAAATTACTGGCAACTGAAAAATTGGAATACATGAAAGAAGAAGTTTTGTGGAAAAGTAACCCTGAAGAGACGAGTAGAAATTTATCACCTTGTCAAAATGATGTGAACCATGACCAAAGTAACACCAATTTGTTGAAAAAAGAGGAACATCATGTCCATGTAAAACTTGACAGAGTTGTTGAAGAAACACAAAAGATAGCAGTTTGTGAAAATATCAGTCCAGTACTTGATACGTTTGATGTAGAAAGAATGACATTAGGTATATGTGAAGGAAATGTAGATGCTAGAAATGTTCAAGAATATACCAGTGCTTCTTTAGAAGAATCCAAAAGAAATTTGATCTTTGATAATAAAGATGTTAAACAAAACATTGGTAAAGATATAGACATCAAAGAAAACAACAAGAAAGATATTTCTTCCGTAGAAGAAGAATGCAAGAGCAATTTGAGTCTTGATAAAGAGTTTGAAAAATCAAACAACATATTAGATCCTTACAGTATAAGTACCTTTGAAACAGAAAAAGAGAATGTAAAGAACATTGATAGAAGTAACATAAGCCAGGAAGAAGAGCAACATATTGACATCCTAAAGGTAGACACTTCTAATGAGATTTTAAAAGCAGAAATTCAAAACACTAATGAAACTTTGCACAGTAATAAAACAAAGGTAACTGATGAAATCTGTTCTTCAGTACTTGAGAATGAGATTGATGAGCATTGTGACACCAAGTTTATCTCAGCAACTGAATATTTATCCCAAACTTCACAGTGTAGTTACTGCAGCAGCACTGGCTTCATTTATGACCAGAACAAAAGCCCAGACTGCCTTTGTCCTAGTCAAACCTCATCAACACAGTCCTCAGACAGATCATTTGATAAAGAAAAAATGTTAAATGATGAAGAACTAAATGTTGATCTAGAGACGAAGTTCTGTCTAGAAGTTGTTGGAGGAACTGATGCATCATACCCCATAGATGAAACAAGACTTAAAGCTGGACCAGTGACAGATATTGATGTTGATACAGGTGAGCTCTCTTGTTTTTATAGGCCCGTGGAAAGATGGATCATATTATGTGGCAGATGGGCGGCGTTCTCTAAGTTGAGCAGTCAAAGTCAAAACGTTTTACTTGATCTTCACCAAACTTCACGAAATTGTATGTGACCATTTTGTCTTGACAAGATGGGCACATTTTCAAAATTTGTGTCACATTTGTACTCTTGTTGAAGCTATAGACTGACAAGTGTAGCCACACTTAAGCTAAGTCAACATATCTTCTCAATGAAGAGTTTTTAATTACAAAGCACATACTTCAGCAGATTGTTTACCTAAAAAATATTGGATTTTTTTATAATTTGAGCAGTGAACATAGGAATGGGTAGGTTTTAGCTGGTATGTACATGGCATTTTACCAAATCTTGACAGAATTAAAACCAATATCCTGAAATGGGAAATAGTACATAGTGATAGAGTGCATATTAGTATGTTACAAGTGCAACAATCAAAGTCAATGGGCTCCTTTGTGAGGTACCTTTAACCCTTTACTCCATGAACATTTATGTAAGAAATAATGACATCTTGATACTCATTTAGATTATTTTCTATAGTGGCACATAAATACAGGAAATTTTTGCCATGACATGAACTGTGGAACCATCATTGTAATTCCATTAAGCAAACAGAGCGGACCGTGATCAGACAGCTTTTACAGGAACCGTCTCATCTAGGTCTACTCAGTTTGCTAAGGCGTATATTAGATTAAAATGGAGTAAAGGGTTAATGTTACAAAAATCATAGTTGTAAGTTAACGAGGCAGTATTTGTAATATGGGATGAATAATGCTTTAAATGCATGATTTCATCTGTTCATGGTAGAAATTAAAAGAACTTGGAAATTTAATCTTTCCTCCATGATATTAATTGAAGAATTTATCAGTGCATGAATATGCATGGGCTGAATTTTTTATCATTGCACATTAAGAAGGAAATGTTTGGCTGTAACAGAAACTTTAGAATCAGATCTATATCAATCCATAAGCAAACAGAGTAGACCTTGATCTGACAGCTCCTGTAGGAATCATCTGGTCTAATTCTACTCTGTTTTCAAAGGTGCACACAGTCGTTTCTATGTCGTATGAGCTAAAGGGTGAAAAGATATGAAAGTATAACAAAATCTATCTTTTAACTGATTTAAGCTATACTGCTGTACCAGCTAATGTTTCTGATTACAGCAATCAAATCAATTTATTCCAGATGTGTTGGATGCTATGGTGGTAAAAGCTATTGACCAGCTTGTATCTGAAGATGAAATAACTCATGACACAACCAGTGTAGACCTGGTTCCAGATGACAAAATAGCAGTAGATGGACACACAGATGATCCTGATAGTGTTTCACTTTATGATAATCATGGAGGTAAATATTAGTAAAATTACATAAGAATATGACCAGTGTAAAATAACAAACAGCGCAGTACAGTAAAAACACGCCCTAAACTGGAATGTTAGTAGAGAAGTATTTAGATACTTTTAGGCAGGTGGCTGCTAAAAATGATGCAGGGTGAAATTCATGCAGAAAGCTCCTCTCTTCTCCTATAGGTGCTATCTGATCTGAGTCTACTCTGTTTGCAAATGCGTGAAAATGCATTTATATGTAGGAAATAGTTAAGAGAGGATTTGATGTTTCCTTACAAAAGATTTTGGTTATTGATAAGAGTAATAAAGCTGATATGGTTGATGTTGCAATATACAGGTATGCTGCTGGATTTATTTCAGTCACTTAACAAGGGGTACTCCATAAAAAAAAACCCGCTTTTCTACGCCTTTGCAAACAGATAAGTCCTAGATCATGGTCTGCTCTGTTTGCTTATGACATGATACAGATCCAATTCTACACTTTTCACCATTGGTTAGAAATTTGTGTGTTCATGTGTTATTATAAAAAAATACAGCTTATTAATATGCATGATGTCATTACTTCTTACATGAAGACTCATGGAGTAAAGGCCAAAGGGTTAACACAATAAATACCTTCTTGCAGCTGTAACGTTTGAATGCAGCTGTGTACAAATATAAGGAGCTGTGTGCTCTATTGTTTTGTATTGTTGTCATTTAAAGTATGGCTATAGATAAGAAGAATATTTAGGAATTAGTGGGAACAGATAACCCTAAATGCATTTCTCCACCAAACCCTATGGATGATCTTGTTCATCAACCTGGAGAGATGATTCTAAAGAGTACAAACAAGATTGGATTTGCATAGAAAAAGGACATTTCGATTGATCAGTTTTCTTATTTACAGCTCTGTTCAACAACTGAATGTACATGCCCCAGTATATGAATAATTCATCAAGTCATTTGGGTACCAGCCAACCTTAAACCTTTACCTGACAATCCTGCTTTTTTATGCCTTTGCAAAAAGAGTAGACACAGATAAGACCAAAGAATTTTCGACCAGGGTCTGCTCTATTTCCTTTCTTTTCTATTTGACATTAAGTTCCTTTTTACATATTTTTGGTATAACCTGCTGAGAGGCAGTTTGTCACATAGGGATCACTTCGCCGTCGTCTGTCTGTCTGTCACGCTTTCTTTTTAGCTCACCTGAGCAAAGCTCGGCTAGCTAGGTGAGCTTTTGAGAGACTTGAATGTCCGGCGTCAACAATTTGCTTGTGAACACTCTAGTGGTCACAATTTTAGTCCAATCTTCATGAAACTTGGTCAGAATGAATGTCTTGATAAAATCTCGGACGACTTTGAAAGTAGGTGAAGTTGGGTTAAAAACTAGGTCACTAGGTCAAATAGTAGGAAAACCTTGTGAACCCTCTAGAGGTCACATTTTTAGCCCAATTTTCATGAAACTTGGCCAGAATGATCGTCTTGATAAAATCTCGGAGGAGTTTGAAAAGTGGGTTATGTGGGGTAAAAACTAGGTCACTAGGTCAAACAGTAGAAAAACCTTGTGAACACTCTACTCTAGTGGTCACAATTTTAGTCCAGTCTTCATGAAACTTGGTCAGAATAAATGTCTTGATAAAATCTTGGACTAGCTTGAAAGTGGGTTACGTGGGGTTAAAACTAGGTCACTAGGTCAAACAGTAGAAAAACCTTGTGAACACTAGTGGTCACATTTTTCGTCCAATCTTCATGAAACTTACTCATAATGATTGTCTTGATAAAAACTCGAACGCGTTTGAAAGTGGGTTATGCGGGGTTAAAAACTAGGTCATTAGGTCAAATAGTAGGTAAAGCTTGTGAACACTCTAGAGGTCACAATTATAGCAAAATCTTCATGAAAATTGGTCAGAATGATTGTCCTAATAAAATCTTGAACAAGTTTGAAAGTGGGTTACATGTGGTCAAAAGTAGGTCACTGGGTCATATCTTAGAAAAATCTTGTTTGCACTCCAGGTCACATTTTTAGCCCAATCTTCCTCAAACTCGCTCAGAGTGTTTGTCTTGGTGATATCAAGGTTGAGTGTGATCATAGGTGGGGTGGGAATAAAAAGTAGGTCACTAGATCAAATCTTAGAAAAATTACTCCAGAGGGCACATTTTTAGCCCAATCTTCATTGGTCAGAATCATTGTCTTGATAAAATCAATATTCTAAATCTTTGAAAATCTTGTTCTGCAGAACCACTACTCATGATCCACTATCAACATTGTTCAAATATTGTCCTTAATGTCAGTATTGGCCCTACCCATAAAAAATCTTAAATCTATGGTAATCAGGTGAGGGATTAAGGGCCATCTTGGCCCTCTTGTTTTTATTCTAACACTTCTCCCAGCAGGTGACTGTCAGACATATGTGTTCCTTTGAACACTCTTTTTAATACAAGAATTAATTTCACTAATATTCAACATGGTCAGAGTTTGCATGAATACCCACCAAGTAAAGGGTTAATCATAGTTTTTGTATTTGCAATAATTCTTTACATTTAACCCTTTTCTTGTTGAATATTCATGTAAGAAATAACGAAAAAAAACGCAGGTTGTGTACTTAAGTCTTTATATGAAAAATCAGCTAATAAATACATGTAGTTATCATATGATTTCATTATTTCTTACATGAATATACAACAGGCAATTTAGGGTTAAGAATTTATTACTGTTACGAGTGTACAAATATTCTTGGACTGATTTTATATATTAAAAATAAAATGTAGACTGTAACATAAACATTAGAATCAGACCAATATTATTCCATAAACAAACAGAGCAGATCCTGATCATACAGTCCCTACAGAAGCTGTCTGACCTGGGTCTACTCTGTACAGGTGCCAAGAGTCGTCTATATAAGGGTAACGTGCATTTCTATTGCAATGAGAGGCTGGATCATGCAAAAATGGACACTTTGACACTATTAACTATTGCTGACATTGGAACAGGGTAGCTATTCAGAGTTGTATCTGTTTGCAAATGTAGTGGATAAAACTCTGTCCTTTCTAAAGAATAACACATATTAGACCCTGCCACTGACCAAGTGTCCACATTCCATTAATCATAAATGCTAGTCATTTAATTTAACCAATTGCCTATTTTTAGTCCCAGTCCCTTTGAATAAATATACTAGAAAGGATCAATATTTAGAGAAAAGGAAATTTTTATTATTTTTTGGTTTTGGAACCATTGTGATAAATAGAGCATTTGCTCGTATGGAGCAAATGCTCTATCTATCACAATGGTTTCAAAAGTGTCTTTTGCAGAGGGGTCAAGAGGTGTCCATATGAGGGAATGGGTTAAGTCTTATTGTTTCCTTCATGGCCACTGTTGTATACATGTGTTGTTATGGATATATATACTTACAGATGGTAAGAATCGGTTCTACTCCTGTGATGTTGACTTACGTGATGAGGCTGACAGACCAGTGTGTTCACCAGTTGACAAAAAAGGTAGATATATCATTGCTAATGAATTTGATACCCCCAATAATCCATTCCCTGTGTTGTAATTTACTTTTACCATTCTGTATAAAATTCAGGAAGACCATGGCAAACAGTTTTAACTTAACCATTTATTTCATCTAAATGCATTTTCACACAGTTGCAAACAGAGTAGACCCAGATCAGACGAAATTTCAAGTAAGGGTTTCTCTGACCTAATTGAACTAACACAGGCTTTAACCGGTTTACTCGATAAATATGCCTTTGCAAACAGAGTAGACCCAGATCAGACAGCTCCTATTGGAGCCTTCTGATCAGGGTCTGCTCTGTTTGCTTATGATATAATATAGATATGATAATATTGTTTCTGCCATCACCAAAAAATCCTGTGTCTATGTACTATTATAACAAATTAATTAATATTCATGACATCATTATTTCTTGCATGAATATTCATGGAGGAAAGGGTTAAATAATTTATGTTTTTAAAAGTACATTGTTTTGCAAAAGTAGTGATGGCAATTAACCCTTTACCAAATAGAGACGCTTTCTAAGCTAGACTATTTTAAGAATACGGCAGGCTGTCGTACTCACCACAGTATTGACATCGACATTTGTTTTGCATGCAAATGTTATCAAAGCAATATCCATGGCTGTAGAGGATTGAAACTTAGCACAATACTTTTCAGACCTCTACCCTACTGTCTTGTATGTCTCCCTTCTGTGGAAGATATAATTAAGATAAATAAATATATACATATATTTAATCTGGTCCAAATTGAAACATCTGGTCTAATGGGGATAACTGATATTCAAACTAGCATTTTTTAATTTGAGTTATTTCCCTTAAGTTTCAAACTGATGAAGTGATGTCAGACTAGTATGGTTTTACAGATAGTTTTAATAATCTAATGTGTAAGAAAAGTACACAACATTTTGCATATTTGTTCCCTTCTTTAACCCTTTACTGCTATTCTTCCTTGCAGAATATAAATAATTGAAGATCTTTATCCTTGATTGTATTCTGTTCTGTATAGGTCTACATGTAACAAAATGTCAGATGTGTATCTTATTTGTCATTCTGTGAGACCACATGTCTGTTAGCACTTAGTTTCCACTCCATTACTCTACCATGCATTGTCAATGTCAATTTTTAAAATTGTAAAGATAATTCACACAAACATTAAGCATATATAATTATTTAGATGGGTCATGTATAATCTTCAAGGTCAATATCACAGCAAAGGTTGGTATGTATATTACTGCACATTCATTTCTGTTCCATAACACTGCCATGCTGTGTCACAAGTGTTATTTATAATCTGAAGATGTGTCTCGCATATGACCTTGAAAAATATCTTATTACAGCATCAAGATTACAGCATATGTTTGTATGCTGTCTTCATACTTAGTTAAAAGGTTGGTCATGGCTAGTAGATGACCCCTATTGATTTTGAGGTCAGTTGGTTAAAGGTCAAGATGACAGTGACTTTCAACTCAAAAATATTGTCAGCTCAATAACTCAATAAAAGGTCGAGGTAACTGAAAAAAATTGTCCACTTGATAACATGAGCCCCCTCCCATATTAACATTGAGCATGTTACCACAGCACATACTTCGGGCGTATAATGCTCCGACACACGGAGCTCATGTTGTAATTTTAACCAATGAAATATTGTCCGCAGCAGCTTTAATATTCTGCCACGTGCCTCAACAGATTTTTAAAAAAATTCTGTTGTATTGTTGAACATTATCTGAAATTGTGCACCTGCAATTGGGGTTTCGATTTGATTCTTCATTCATGAACTATCTCTCTTTTCTTAATTTTAATATATGAAATTTTGTCATATTTCAACAGAACTTTTTGAAATTTGCAGTATTGTTGAATACCATCTGAAGCTGTGCACCTGCAATAAAGGTTTTGATTTGTCGCTTCCTGCATGAATGAATTATCTCCCTTTTTGTAATTTAACAGATGAAAATTTAGCGGTCAAATGTGCTAGTGGGGGGTATTAATCACATTAGTGATAGTTCTAATTTATTCTCGCTAACATAAGATAATATCCAATCACAAAGTGATGTTCTGGGTTTTTTCCCTCTCCTGTGAGGCTGTGACTAGTCTAGTTTCATTCTCTCCATACTCTGTGCATGTTAAACGGCCGATATGAAGAACAGTTTAACGATTTCATGTCTATTTCTACTAAGGGTTCATCAGTAGTAGATTATTGTATTGTTTGCCACCATGACCTAGATATTTTCTCTGGTTTTAAGGTATTACCTACTTTAGATATGATCGATTCTGTTTGCCATCTTCCAGGATTCGCTACGTCAGGTATTCCCGATCATTCTCTGTTTAGATGGAATTTGGCCATATCTGATGAAAGTTATTTGCCAGTTTCATCCCCACAGGGAAGCAATTCTTACATAAAGTTTGATCTTTCTAAAGTTCTGGGTCTTTATGCTGAACTCAGACGTGTTAGGTAAAGTTCGAACCTATGTGGCGAGACTTGAGGAGTGCACACAGACTCGGACTGATTTTGATAATGTGTATACTGACTGGTGTAATTTGGTACAGAACATCATGTACAGCAATATCCCACATAAAAAGGTAACAAATGGGTACAGAAATAAAAAATACCATTCTGGTAAATCATGGTGGAACAAAAACTTGACAAGTATGTGGTCAAATGTTTGTACTCGGGAATGTAAATGGACTAAATGCACTTCAAAGATCGGGTAAGACTTAAAGCTGAGTTTATATCAGTTCGTAAAGTATTTGATACCGAGGTACAAAAGTGTAAATGTAGGTACTGGTTCGGTATTTAAAGTGAACTTTTAGAGGAATGTGAAGTGGGTAAGACTTCTTTTTGGAAGGCCATGGGCAAAATTGGGGTAAATTGTAAATCAAAGTCTATTCCAATTGAAATTGTTAAAAATGATGGTTCTGTTTCATACGATTTAATTGAAGTTTTTGAGAGATGGAAACATGATTTGAGTAACTTATTTAACTGTTCTGACTTATTCTGCTGACGCTGTGAATGAGACGGTGACCGCATATGACAGTCACACTGTTTTTAATGAAACTATTAGTATTATTGAAGTAAAAGATGTGTAGATGTGGGAAATAAAGGTAAAGCTAGTGAGTTTGACGGCATTCAAGCAGAAGTTTTATAGACTTTCAGAAGGCTTATGATTTTTTAACAGAACTGAATTGTGGAAGAGATTGGTTGACATTGGAGTTACTGGAAAATTGTATTCTTCTATTAAGACCTTATATACTCTTAGGTGTCTTCTTGTGTTCTTGTCAATCATCAATTCACTTGTTGGTTCAATGTTAATTGTGGACTCAGAGAGGGGTGTTTGTTATCTCGCTTGTTATTCAATTTGTACATTAATGACCTTGCATCTTTAAACTTATGGCAAAGGTGTTGCCTGTAACGAGGAGATCATTTGCATTTTGATGTATGCTGATGATATAGTTCTGTTGGCAGAGTCTGAACACGACTTACAGATTTTGTTAAACGCACTGGACGTATGGTGTTGCAAATGGGACATGAATGTAAACATAAATAAGAGTCAAATTGTACATTTCCCCAGACAATCAGCTCCAAGAACAGAATTTAGTTTCAAATGCGGCGAACACTGTTTAGAAATAGCTTGTAGTTACACTTATTTAGGCATGTTCATAAATGAATTCCTTGATTATGAAAGTCCTGTGAGGAGTGTTGGCAAGTCATGCACTTGGGTTGCTAATTTCAAAATGTATTTACTAAACTTTATGATAGCATAGCTTGGCTAGTCATTAGTTACTCTGACAGTATATGGGGTTTACAATATTCATGCATTACTGCTATACAGAATAGAGTTTAGTCTGTAACACATATGTTCCACATATCCATGTCATATTTATGAATATTGTGTATGGCAATAAGATCTTGGCCAATATCATTTATGCTTAAATTTTAGCAAGTATGTTAACCCTTTCTTTCGTATAAACGCCTTTTCAGGCATTTGCAAACAGAGTAGACCCAGATCAGATGGCCCTATAGGAGCCGTCTGATCAGGGTCTGCTCTGTTTGCTAATGAAATTTGATAGTTCTTTTTCTTTACTTTCTAATATGGCTACAATGTTCCTCCTACTATATTTCATTATATTTATTTTGTCCATGGATACTCAGTATTGAAATTTTGAATCAACATAGAACAGGAAAAGGATCAAGTTCTATGCCCTTTAGTTTTAAAAAAAATGGCATATTTGACCGATAGTTACACTCTAGCACCTTTATTTTTTCACAGATCCTTATCATATTTAAAAATAAAATGTGTATGGCCATAAGATATTGGCAATATTCGACTATGGGTTAAACCAGAATAGTAGGTTACGACTTATTGTTATCTAGCTCCTTTATCTTCTTTCAGACTGAAATTATATTCAGCCATATTGTGTATGTGATCTATGCCTTGGCTGTGTTCCCTTCATCTTTCAAAACTTGCAACAATAAAGTTGATATCGTTCTCACAAAATTAAAACTAGATTGTTTAGTGTTGCAATGCATTGAAACTCAACTCAATTCAACTAAAACTGAACTGATGTTAATTCACATAAGTGCTATACATGTATGGCCATCATTTTCCTCTTGTTAAATTGTCACCCATGTCTTTACAGATAACCTATGAGCATATCGATTTATATATTGATAACCTTTTCCTGAAAGTTTGTCACATACATCACATATGAAAATATCAATATGATTAACGTCACAGTTGAAATTTTGATAGCAGACTTGATATTGTGTAAGCATGTCCCCTTTTGTTCTATCATAACTTTATAACTCGGAGAGTATCTCCATCGTCAGTTATAGTAATAACGGGGTCTCATGCATCCACTGTATAACTTGTCATTTTTTGCAAAGTCCATTACTATCAGCAATATTTTGCCACACTTACTGGAACTCCGTTTTATTACAGGCTGCAGTGATACTCAGCACAGTGGTGGCAGGTGTTTCAAATGGACATATGCCCCTTCCCTCTGCACAGAAGCTGCTGTGCCTGAGTCCGATGACGACAATAAAACGGTGACTTTAAAGCCAATGCAAACATGTAATAAGCCAATACGTCTGGGCCTTTCTAAGAAACGACAACCAGTCCATAAGCTGCACAAATTTTAATTTGATAATTTTCTGTTTTAAATTAGTTACTGTTTCATTGAAGTTATAACAATATTAAGATTTTTAGGAAAAAAACTTTATTTGTTATTTATATAAAAGTCATCCAACAAATATTTTTCATTATTATTTTTATTTTTATTACCCATCTGTTGATTATGTTCTCATTTTAGAAACAAAAAACAGTTTGTTTTGTCATTATTCTCATTTTTATCTGCTATTGATGATGTACGAGTATATGAAAAGCAGCTGTAGTGTTCACTGCATTCTAATGTTAGTACAGTATCAAGGTGTCGGGCCAATATCACTCTGCGGCCCTAGTCACCCATGTAATAACCTCTATTTAATAACTTTTATACAAAATTTGACATTAATTTTTCAAGTGAGCACTATCAAACATAAATCTTTTCAAATGAGCTTATGGTTCCATGTACACTTGTAGGGTGCATTTTTCTTGCCAACAACAACAATTTGTACTTTTCCAATATTACAAAACAGCACTAATCTTGTATTACTCTTTGATAGATTTATATCTCTTTAACCCTTTCCCTGTTGAATATTCATGTAAGAATTGATGACATCATGAATACTTATTAGCTGAATTTTTTATCCCCCCCCCCAACAACAACAACAGTGGGGCATATTGTTTTTGCTCAGTCTGTCTGTCTGTTGGTTGGATAGTTTGTTGGTTGGTTGGTTGGTTTATGGATGCAATCATTTTTAGGGGTGAGTTATTAAGGTCAAGGTCAAACATCAAGGTCAGATGTCAAATTACGGGTCATATTTAGATTGTTGATAATGTTGTTGCCACTCAACATACATACTTCAAACTTGGCATGTGCACTTTATGGAGGCGAATACTTTTAGGGGTGACTCATTAAGGTCAAGGTCATACATCAAGGTCAAAGATAGTATTGGTGCATAGTGTTTCACAAGCACACCTTTTAAACCCTTTCCCTGTTCTATGTTTATCTCAAATTTCAATACCTGTTGAATATTCATGAACAAAATAATTATAATGAAATGGACGATGGAATATTGTAGCCATTTTAGAAACTAAAGAAACAGATCTATCAAATTCCATTGGCAAACACAGCAGACTCTGATGAGATGGCTCCCATAGGAGTCGTCTGATCTGGGTCTACTCTGTTTGCAGATGTGTGAAAAGGCGTTTATATGACACAAGGGTTAACATGGCATATGTTCACAGAATGTTTTGGTAATGATAGAACTGTAGAGTCAGATCTCTTATTATACTCCCGCAAACTTGTTTGAGGGGGTATACCGGAATCAGCCTGTCTGGCGGTCAGTTGGTCATGCGGTCGGTCGGTCCGTCCGCATTTGAACATTGTGTTGCAAACTCCTCACTCAGTTTTAAAGTTATTGAATTTATATTTGGTATACATAATAACTGCGAATGGTAGATGTGCAAGATGCAATATTCACGTATTTACTGTTGGGCATTGAAGAATTATCTCCCCTTGAACTTTGAGTATTTTTTGTTATTTTGGCATGAAACATGGAGAGTTGGTTTCGCAAAACTCCTCCTTCAGTTTGAAAGTTATTCAGTGTTTAAGTAACCATAAATATTAGATGAGCAACACTTAATTTTCATGTGTTTAGTGGTAGGCATTGCAGAATTATCTCTCATTGAACCTTTTGTTATTTTGGCATGAAACATGGGGAGTTGGTGTCGCGAAACTCCTCCTTCAATTTTAAAGTTATTCAATTGATACTTGCCATAGACAAGACACAAACTTCTATATGTTTAGTGCAGGTTTATCTCCCCTTGAACTTAGTTTTTTGTCATTTTGGCACAAAACATGGGGAGGTGTTGTTACGAACTCCTTCTTCAGTTTTAAAGTTATTCAGTGTATAAGTAGTATACATAATAACCATGAATAGTAGATGTCATGAGCAGCGCTCAATTTTCATGTGTTTAGGGCTAGGCATTGCAGAATTATCTCCCCTTGAATTTGAGTAATATTTGTCATTTTGGCACGAAACATGGGGATTGGTGTCACAAACTCCTTCAATTTTACAGTTATTCAATTGATACTTTCCATACATAATAACCACAAATAGCAGATGTGCATGATTTCCATGTGTTTAGCGCTGGGCATTGCAAAATTATCTTCCCTTTGAACTTAAGTTTTTTTTGTGTTTTTGTCCTGTTACATGGGCAGGTGGTGTCACAAACTTGAGTTTGCAATCAAAGCTTCCATGCGGGGGTATTTATCACCTTTAGTGATAGTTCTAGTTTCATTATCAAACAACAGATCCTGATCAGATGGCTCCTACAGGAGCCATCTGATCTGAGTAGTCTGTTTGCAAAGGCAATAACAGGTATATCCATGGAGTAAAAGGTTAATAGGGATGTAGGAAGGATTAACAGATGTGAGTTGCCATCAATATTGGTTGTTCTTATTAAGCATTTATTTACAAAATAAAATACTTTGTTGTCAGACCTTTACAAAACATTTCTATTTCTATTTCCTTTATCCTATGTCCCAGGTTAGAGTCACATATTTTGCTTTGTATGCAAATAAATATCTGGCCGAAATATATTAATAGTCTCTACCCCATTGCAAGTAAAAATTGTTACATTAATTTCTTTAGACCTCTAAAAGTTTAGGTTTGGGCTGTAACTCTTTACTCCATAGAGACACAGTTTGGAAACTTTGCAAACAGTAGACCAAGATCAGACAGCTCCGATAAATAACATATATAAATTTCTACAGTTTCGGCCATGGTAAAGAATTTTCTAGGGTCTACACTGTTTGCCATTCAAAATCCTCTAGCAAGTTTAAGCCTTTCACACTGAGTGGACTCATTAGGTAACAGTGATTGACTATTCCAATCTGATAATTCAGAGATGAAAGGGTTAACTTAACATTAGTAAAAACACACAAATGCAAGTCAAAGTGCAGCCGATCAGAGTGATGGGTCTTATGTTCGTCTGAATTTATGTGCGAATAAAGCAATAAGCGTCAATTTCTTTTTGCCGAAAATAAAGATCTCTGACACTATTAAACAACAAGCAATTAGCACCATTTTGACAGGTCAAGCCCGTGGGCTTTGGCAAACGAGTACTTTGAGAAAAGGTTTTCATTGGCTTTTCATATTGATCTTATTATAATTATAACCAATTATTCATTGGATTTACATGTTTAGCAATTTTCCATATAATGCACGCTGTAGACACGTAAAATTAAAAAAAAAAGAGAAATGGAAAAGTTTTTCAAATCCCGTTAAAAAAGGGGACATCGTAACGAGAAATGAAAAAGTTTTTCAAATCACGTGAAACGTTTTTGGCAGCGTAACGGAATTTGAAAAAAAAATCAAATTCCGTGGACCCTGTGCCTTTCAAATATTGTGTGTATTTAACACAAAATGAAAAAAAAGATTTATATAAAATAAAAAGAAATAATAACATACACTTGAATACAATACTAACAGAGACTACATTATATGTATTAGTATTTATACATTATACTTTATATTAGTAATAATGAACCAAAACTGATTTATAGCTCAGACACTTTTATGTCACGATGCATATGTGATTTGCACTAGAAACTAGATATAGACTGCCTAGCTGTAGATGAGTTTTAGACACGGGATTTAAGCTGTTTCCTTCTTTTGTAGTATCATGTTTTCAGCACACCTGAGTATACTCAGTTGACATTGTGTGATCGACCATCGCCTGGTGTCTGTCCGTTCACCCGTCCATTCGTTTGTCAGTCCATCCGTCTGTGCTTTAAACGGCATCGCCTCCGAATTCACAAGGCAGAATGTAACTGTACATAAATGGTCTTAGTATAATGGTCTATCAAATCGATAAATAATTTGGATTCCTGTTGAAACCTGGCTGTCATGGAAACCAATATAAATCTTAAACAAACTGATGGTCAGAACTAACGATATTTGAGATATTTGAAAGGAATACCCGGTAGTCTTCTATTGACCTTCTACCTTAATTGCTAAACTCATGTCGATATCTCAAAACATATGATAAGGACTGGTGTTAGAAAGTGAAATATGCAAATTTCATTGCATAACAGTAATTGATGGATTTTTAAATATTGTGTCATATTTTGCTTAAAGTTTTCAATATCTATGGTTATTGAATCGTTTTACACCATTTGAAAAACTTTGAGAACCCATTAAACCCCATTTCATATTATCATTATCACATAGGATTATGCATTTGTTAGTCAAACAGCTTAATGTGTAGATTGCTGCCTAATTAGTTTAGATCAAGTGCCAAAAGGCCCAAGCCCAGATTGTTTGTGCAAAATGTTGTTTCACCTGATTAGTTTTGATTACGGTACAAAAGGTACACATGTTTTTGACTTTTAGGGTTTTGTTAGCAATCATCATTCGTGATTGAGAATGTTTGTGACTTCCTCCGTAAGTGTTGAATAGCCCATGTCTGGCATCTCTATTATTTAATATCTTTGTAATAACTCTTCAACCTTACAATCAAGTCAAGGTGGCATGATTATAATTTTACTTTAAAACTGTAAAAGCATGGTGATAAGGTGACAACTAAATGCACAAACAATGTGGATTCAATATCTTAAAACACTTTGGAGAATTTCTATATTGTAATGTATAAACACTGTCTGTTTTCAAAAAGACAGACAGTTACTATTTGGATCCCTAAGTGTTCAGAACTAAGTTATAGATATATTTCATGTAAGACAGGATACCAGCTTACAGTGAAGTCTGTGGAATCCACACTGTGAACTTTAACTGTTTGAAGGAAATGCCTTAGCAGTGACTTTGGTGTTGAGAAACGATCTTTGATTGTTATACATGTATATCTGTTTCTGGACTACCGAAACAGTTGTTGATTAAATATCATCAAAAACTTTGATTCTTCGTATTGAGTTGCTCTATCCACTTGAGTTGATATTCCCCAGAAACCCAGCTTATGACTTTGATAAAATTTCTTTGTCATAACACTGGTCAGGACTAGATTTTCTTATATAACAATACAGAAAACCTTTCGACTTTCTTCTCCCAAATTGGTGTTCCAGTTTGAATGAAATTTGGTAGAAATTGTCGCTTGGCGACCTTTTATCAACATTGCTAAAACCATGCCAATACCTGAAATAAATTGTCCCCTGGGACGGGGTTAAATTGCATTATATGACTAAAGGAAATAATACCTCCTTCTCGAAAACCGGTGGTCAAATCTGAATAGAAATTTGTAGAAATTAGTCCCCTATTGACACTTTCAGAATTGCTAAAATTAAGTCCCAGTCCCCTCACGGTCATATGTTTTGAGATAACAGCATGAGTTAAGCAATTTAGGCAGAAGGTCACTAGAAGACTATTCCTTTCAAACATACTGGTTTTAGACAAAACGATATTTAAAGATTTATTATGGTTTCCATGAGAACCAAGGTTCAACATTTTAATCTAGCAGTTTTATCAGATCATGAAACTAAGATCATTTATGTACAGTTTGGTTACATTCTGCCTTGTGCATTTGGAGGTGCCGTTCAAAGCACGGACGGACTAAAAGATGAATGGACGGATGGACGGGCACCGGATCAGAAAAAAACTCATCTGAGCATACTTAGGTTACGGTTTCAGTTCATTATTACTAATATAAAGTATAATGTATGAATAATATATATAATTATGTCTCCCCCCATATTTATATGGGGGAGACATATTGTTTTTGTGAGAGTTGTCTGTCTGTCCGTCTGTCCGTCTGTCTGTCTGTCCGTCTGTCCGTCTGTCTGTCACACTTTTTGTCCGGACGATAACTTCAATATGCCTGATGCCAGTTAATTGAAACTTCATATATAGAAAGAGCATAATGAGAGGAAGTGTCATGCACAAGGTCCATAACTCTGGCTTTACTAATATTGGAGTTATTGCCCTTTGTAAAAAAAAATCACACTTTTTTGTCCGGACGATAACTCCTATATGGCTCATGCCATTGGATTGAAACTTCATATATGGAAAGATCATGACGAGAGGAAGTGTCATGCACAAGGTCCACAACTCTGGCTTTACTAATATTGGAGTTATTGCCCTTTGTAAAAAATATCATAATTGTTTGTCCGGACAATAACTTCAATATGCCTGATGCCAGTTGATTGAAACTTCATATATGGAAAGAGCATAATGAGAGGAAGTGTCATGCACAAGGTCCATAACTCTGGCTTCACTAATATTGGAGTTATTGCCCTTTGTAAAAAATATCATAATTTTTTGTCCGGACAATAACTTCAATATGCCTGATGCCATTGGATTGAAACTTCATATATGGAAAGATCATAACGAGAGGAAGTGTCATGCAGAAGGAAAATAACTCTGGCTTCACTAATATTGGAGTTATTGCCCTTTGTAAAAAAAATCACACTTTTTTGTCCGGACGATAACTTCTATATGGCTCTTGCCATTGGATTGAAACTTCATATATGGAAAGATCATAACAAGAGGAAGTGTCATGCACAAGGTCCATAACTCTGGCTTCACTAATATTGGAGTTATTGCCCTGTGTAAAAAAAATCACACTTTTTTGTCCGGACGATAACTTCTATATGGCCTATGCCATTGGATTGAAACTTCATATATGGAAAGATCATAATGAGAGGAAGTGTCATGCACAAGGTCCATAACTCTGGCTTCACTAATATTGGAGTTATTGCCCTTGTAAAAAAAAATCACAACTTTTTGTCCAGATGATTACTCCTATGTGACACATGCCATTGGAGTGAAACTTCATACATGGAACGATCATAATAAGAGAAAGTGTCATGCATAAGATCCTTAACTCGAGCTTCAATAAATTTAGAGTTATTGCCCCATGTACATTTGTTTAATTCTTTCTTGTCCGGACGATAACTCCTACATGGCTCTTGCCATCGTATTGAAACTTCATACATGGAAAGAGCATGATGAGAGAAAGTGTCATGAACAAGGGCCATAATTCTGGCTTCAATTCTTTTGGAGTTATTGCCCTTTGTTACATTTTTTGGCCAATCAATAACTCCTGTTCGACTGATGCTATTGGAATGACATTTTATTTTTGGAAAGAGCATGATGAAAGTAAGTGTCATGCACAAGGGCCATAAATCTGGTATCAGTATTTTTGGAGTTATTAGCTGTTATCATTTTCTTCTTGAAAAATGTAGTGTGGAAAACGCATAATGAGGGGAAGTATCATTCATCAAGACCATAACATTTTTAGTGATTTCCCTTTACATATTGTTTTTATTAGAGGGGAGACATTCGTTTTTTTGACAAAAACCTCTAGTATTGTTTCTGTTATTGTGTCTTGTTTCAATCGATATGCTGCTACTTATTTATCTTTTACATGTATTAACTTTTTTTTTAAATTTGTATTAAATGAATACAAAATACAATAGGCACAAGGGTCACAGAATTGCCGAACTTTTTTAACGTGATTTGAAAAAAATCATTTCTCGTTACGATGTCCCCTTTTTTAACGGGGTTTGAAAAAAAAATAATTTCTCGATTTTTTTTTCATTTTACGTGTCTACAGCGCGCCCTTCCATTTTAAGTCACTTTTGGTGAGACTTCTGTTTTATTGGAGATTCGGAAAAGTACACGCTCTTGGTCTTCTTTTAGGCAAGACTCATCGTTATTCTGTTTCATTTGTGTTACTATTTTAAAATAAGTTATTGTTTTACTACATATGGGAAGTGATTGGTACATTTAATATAGCTGAATGAATGATATAGTGTGCGGTTTGATTTTCATTGAACGATACTTATGACACTGCTGCTTAATGATTTAGGTATAGCTCGGAAAATTTGACCTTGACCCTACCCTACTTAATTTGCATAAATCAAAATTCGTAACATTTCTATTTTTATCTCCCCCCCCCCCCCCCCCCCCCCCGCCACCAAATGACAGGCATATAGTAATCGCATTGTCTGTCCGTCCTTCCATCCGTCCCACATTCCGTGTCCCTTCTGTAACTTTTTTTTTATCTGTGAATGGATTTCAAAATAACCTGGCACAAATGTTAACCACTCAAACAGGATGTGCCGCGTTTAACTCCCTGGTCCGTGGGTCAAAGGTCAAGGTCATCCTTCAGGGTCAAAGGTCGGGGCATAGTGTTTCACAAACGCATCTTGTTATAATCGGCATTGCACAGGCTTCTCCTTGGCACGTGTCCCGGTAAGCAAATATGCATATAAAGTCTGAGTTTTGTTACACTACATTGATTTTTTCATGGAATTACAGCAGTTTGACTTAAACATTTCCGGAAATTTCCGATTTTCCGGACTTTTTTCCTAATCCGTATCATATATTGAAGTGATATTTGATAGGTGGCTTTATTATAATGAGTTACAGATCAAGTTTGAATTTTGTTACGCTATTTTAATTTTTCATGGAATTATAGCAGTTGGAACTAAAAATCAGTCGGTAGGTGACTATTGCATTGCTTTCAATGTTCCCATTACTTAATTGTTATTGTTTAAGTGTTAAACACAGATATTTATATAAATACGGAAAATGTTAAAGTAATATTATTGAATTACGTTTATTGTGACACATTTGCTTGAAAATGATTTGGATCTTTGGATTTCTTCTACATTTGAAACAGGAAACTACTTTATTGTAAGATTGGTAATATGATAGTGCTCATGTATATGGCATTACCTGTATCGGCACGGATCGAAAAAAAAACCCGGCCTTGTTTACATCTATGAGATTATGTCTTTAACTCTTCACTCCATGCATATTCTTGTAAGAAATAATTACATCATACATATTTATTAGGTTAATTGTTATAATAGCACATGGACATACGACTCTTTGGCCATGACAGAAACTGAAGAATTATATCTATATATATGATAAGCAAACAGCAGACCCTGATCAGACTGCTCCTGTTGGAGACGTCTGATTTGGGAGTTGTCTGTTTGCAAAGGCATAGAAAGATGTCGAGATATTCAATTTATAAAAAACAAAATAGATACTCAACGTGTTTTAGTGTTGAACTGAAGCTTTGTTTAGATAGAATGTACGTTTCATGTTTTGTTAAACACTTTTGCATGCCATTCTTGGTCTTGATTAGCTTATTATTTCACATATGGGATCCTGACACCCATCTCAATACACGTAGGCCTACCAATTGAACGCCGCATAAGCCGGTGCTAGGGAAAAGGGGGGACGGCATGGGTAATATTGCACTTTTAATAACTGCTCATGAACGGACTCAATAACACCGAGTCTGCATTTTTACCGGGTTTTCCACGGAAAACTCCGGTTATTGAAATGGTGATGTAGGGCGGGCGGGCGGACGGGCGGCTGCCAGTTTTGTCCGGACGATAACTCCTATATAGCTCTTACCATTGGATTGAAACTTCATACATAGAAAGATCATGATAAGAGGAAGTGTCATGCACAAGGTCCATAACTCTGGCTTCACTAATATTGGAGTTATGCCCCCTTGATCTTAAAAATGTGTCAGTCCATATGTGCGTCCGTCCGGTCTTGTCCGGGCTGTAACTCACAATCCCATGGATGGATTGTGAAATCACGTGGCATAAATGTTCCTCTAGACGGTACGGCGTGTCGCATGAAAAAACCATGTCAATAGCTGAAAGGTCAAGGTCATACTTAGAGGTCAAAGGTCAAAATCATGTATATTTTTAACCGGATTAACAGATTTTGCTTGTCCGGAGCATATCTCCTACACTACTTTGGCTAGGATCACCAAATATGGTGTGTGAGTACATCTTGGGATGGCGGAGTGTCACATTCTATTTATAGGTTTATGTGACCTTGACCTTGACCTTGGACTTCATTTACAAGAAAAACTTGTCCGGAGCATAACTCCTATACGGAATCAGCTAGGATCATCAAATATGGTATGTGAGTTCATCTTGGGATGGCAGGAGTGTCGCATACTATTTTTAGGTCAATGTGACCTTGACCTTAAACTTTGACCTCATTTACAAAGAAAGCTTGTCCGGAGCATATCTCCTACACTACTTCAGCTAGGATCACCAAATATGGTGTGTGAGTACATCCTTGGATGGCGGAGTGTCGCATACTATTTATAGGTCAATGTTACCTTGACCTTGACCTTGGGCTTCATTTACTAGAAAAACTTGTCCGGAGCATAACTCCTATACAGAATCAGCTAGGATCACCAAATATGGTGTGAGAGTTCATCTTGGGATGGCAAAGTGTCACATACTATTTTTAGGTCAATGTGACCTTGACCATGAACTTTGACCTCATTTACAAAAAAGCTTGTCCGAAGCATATCTCCTACACTACTTCAGCTAGGATCACCAAATATGGTGTGTGAGTACATCTTCAGATGGCGGAGTGTCGCGTACTATTTCTAGGTCAATGTGACCTTGACCTTGGGCTTCATTTACAAGAAATACTTGTCCGGAGCATAACTCCTATACAGAATCAGCTAGGATCACCAAATATGGTGTGAGAGTTCATCTTGGGATGGCAAAGTGTCACATACTATTTTTAGGTCAATGTGACCTTGACCATGAACTTTGACCTCATTTACAAAAAAGCTTGTCCGAAGCATATCTCCTACACTACTTCAGCTAGGATCACCAAATATGGTGTGTGAGTACATCTTCAGATGGCGGAGTGTCGCGTACTATTTATAGGTCAATGTGACCTTGACCTTGGGCTTCATTTACAAGAAATACTTGTCCGGAGCATACCTCCTATACGGAATCAGCTAGGATCACCAAATATGGTGTGTGAGTTCAACTTGGGTTGGCGGAGTATCACATACTATTTTTAGGTCAATGTGACCTTGACCTTGAACATTGACCTCATTTGCAAAAAAACCTTGTCCTAAGCATATCTCCTACACTACTTCAACTAGGATCACCAAATGTGTTGTGTGAGTACACTTTGGGATGGCGGAGTGTCGCATACTATTTATAGGTCAATGTGACCTTGACCTTGGGCTTTATTACAAAAACACTTGTCCAGAGCATACCTCATATACGGAATCAGCTAGGATCACCAAATATGATGTGTTGGTTCATCTTGGGTTGGCAGAGTGTCATGTACTATTTTTACGTCAGTGTGACCTTGACCTTGAACTTTGATCTCATTTGCAAAATAACTTGTTGGAAGCATACCTCCTGCACTACTTCAGCTAGGATCACCAAATGTGGTGTGTGAGTACATTTTGGGATGACGGAGTGTCACATACTATTTATAGGTCAATGTGACCTTGACCATGGGCTTTATTTACAAAAACACTTGTCTGGAACATACCTCCTATACCAAATCAGCTAGGATCACGAAATATGGTGTGTGAGTTCATCTTGGGTTGGCGGAGTGTCACATACTATTTACTATAGGTCAATGTGACCTTGACCTTGGCTTTATTTACAAAAGCACTTGTCCGTTGGCACCCACTTGCGTAGCTCATGTTTTGTTATTTTCATCATATACACACAGAGTTACAGATAAAGGTGCATACCCAAATACTAAATAATCATTTCCCCCACAAAACCCTATACTGTGACCGCTCTTTAAAATCGTCTCTTTGAGACGATTCTAAAGAGTGATCTCAGTATAGAGTTTGGTGGAGACATAAAGGAGCTATTCTTGAAACTGTTTAACGAGCTTTCAAATTTCACATGTGTCTTCCTTTCATTGAGGACCACTGATGTAACTAAGATCAATTACTCTGCATGCAATACTTTTTGAGTTATTCCCCTTTGTTCTGATTTTCGTCACACTTTCTTTTTTTGGCTGTCATTTCTAAACTAATCATTATAGAGCTTTCAAATTTCACATGTGCCTTGCTCTCATTGATGACCATTGATGTAATTAAGGTCCATCACTCTCCATGCAATACTTTTTGAGTTATTCCCCTTTGTTCTGATTTTTGCACTCCAACGTATTAAGAGTTTTTGTGTCAGATGCGAGCAGGTGACACATGTTTTCCTTCGAACACTCTTGTATATCTCTTTCGCTTCCATGTGTTAGTTTGAGTTCACATTGCAGCTATTTCATCCATATAACTTAGGCTGGGTCCTAGTAGTGGTTACCGTAGCATCCCCCCCTAGACTTTTTTTCATGGGTACCAAATTGTTCGTTGGGGTCCTCAGAACACATTTTGAGCATGCCCCCAAAAATAAGTTTGTCCCAGCTATGTTTTATTTAACGGTTTCCATGGTAACCCGAGGTAATTTTCGAAACTACCTTGGTTCAGAAAATGCGCCATAACTTTGTTTTTAGAAGCAATAGAAGGACAAAACAAGTAACAAAGTAAAGCAGAGACATATAGCTTGAATATGATATATGATTTTATTAATATTCATAAATGCATTCTTATGAATATTAATGAGGAAGTAAAAAATGTGATTTTTTTAGAAAAAAGGAGTTTGTTGTTTAGTCTGAGAGGCTTATTAATGCACAGAAATTATTGAATTTAGGTTTAAGTTGTTCGTTGGAGTCCTCAGAACACATTATGAGTATTTCCCCAAATAATTTGTCTCATCTATGTTTTATTAAACGGTTTCCATGGTAACCCGATGTAAATTCCGAAACATCCTTGGTTCAGAAAATGCGTAATTACTTTGCTTTTAGAGGTAATAGAAGGACAAAACAAGTACCAAACTAAAGCAGAGATATATAGCTTGAATATGGTATATGATTTAATTAATATTCATAAATGCATTCTTATGAATATTCATGAGAATGTAAAAAAATGCGTTTTTTAGAAAATGGAGCTTGTTGTTTAGTCTGATAGGCTTATTAATGCACACAAATTATTGAATTCAGGTTTAAATTGTTTGTATGGGTCATCAGAACACATTTTCAGCTTTCCCCAAAGTAATTTTGTCCAATCTATGTTTTATTGAACGGTTTCCATGGTAACGCGAGGGGGTAAATTTCGAAATATCATTGGTTCAGAAAATGCATAATAACTTTGCTTTGAGGGGCAATAGAAGGACAAAACAAAAACCAAAGTAAAGCAGAGACATATATCTTGATTATGATATATAATTTTAATAATATTCATATATGATTGCTTATGAATATTAATGAGGAAGTATAAAAATCCGCTTTTTTAGAAAAATGAGTTTTTTGTTTAGTCTTAGAGGCATATTAATGCACAAAAATTATTGAATTCAGGTTTAAATTGTTCGTTGGGGTAACCAGAACACTTTTTGAGCAATCTCCCAAAATAATTGTGCCCCAGCTATGTTTTATTAAACGGTTTCCGTGGTAACCCGAGGTAAATTTCGAAACTATCTTGATTAAGAAAATGCTTCATAACTTTGCTTTTAGAGACAATAGAAGGACACAACAAGAACCAACGTAAAGTAGAGACATATAGCTTGAATACGATATGTATTCTATTAATACATATAATGCATTCTTATAATGCATTCTTATGAATATTAATGGGGAAGTAAAAAATGCGTTTTTAGTTTGAGGAGTTTGTTTTTAGTCTGAGAGGCCTAATAATATACAAATAGTTATTGAATTCAGATTTAAATGTTTTAATATCAACACACAAATAAAAGAAAACATCTTTGGTTCATGTAATATTTCTAAAACATGTATATTTAAGCTAATTTGCATATAACGTGCGTAAATGAATAAGCAATTTAACATAAGCCCTATATTTAGCATTGTTTCGAGTGTACTATCTTTTCTATTATTTATTTGACGTAAAATACCAGAACAACAAACATTGACAAGAGCAGAGGGTCATTACTTTGGGTTCTTGAATATTAATGCATATTTAAGAATATTAATGAGATGTAAAATAAACACGCTTGAATGAGCTGTTCTTTTTATCTGAGATTATTTTAGTTAACCAGTATAGAGCTTGATACTGACTGAAACAGCGATATTGATGTTCATGTAAATAAATATGTAGATAATGAATATTATTTCAAAATCATGAATATTAATAAACTGTTGTAGGAAAGTAAGTTTTTCTATTATATTGCAATATACATGTATGTGAACAACACATTTCTTGTAAGAAATTACAGCAGAGGAATTGAGCCTCATGCATGTTTTATGAAGAATATTACTGTTATGGGTGTTTTGCAATGCAATAGAAAATATATAGCATCTCGACTGTAATCATCAGCTTATGATTACCCATATTAGCCTTGCGTGACTTCTAACTTACTCGCGATGTCTTATGCATTTGCTTGATTATTTACCACAGCATGCCAGAGCAACGCAAGGCTTCTTGCGAGCATTTCGCGACAGGCTGGACAACTCATTAAGTGTGTCTGGCCTGCTGCGGATGCTCCGCGTCAGCTCCCTGTCCAGTTTCATCCCTCTGGACAGGGGAGACGTGGGAGCTTGCTGCCCGACGGAAGAAGTATTCTTCCCTTTGGTCAGCGACTCCCTCACAACAGACAAATCACTGTCCTCTAAAGCTCAGAAGAAGCCTGCTTCTTCTTTAAAATCTCTTTCGTCAACAGCCCCTGTGGTGCAGTCGATTCCCAAGTTGTTAGTTGCAGATCGGCACCCAACTGCTGGCCCGGGCGCGGGTTCCCCGTTTACCACTTGAATGTTACCCTTTGTTCTGGTCCAAGGTACTATTGTTGCCAGGTCTCCCGGTCTGCTTGTTGTGTGAAGAGTTTTGCCTGGTCCCGCTGAATCTAGGCCCAGTTATCCGTCACCGGTCCCCGGTGTCCTGGCGTTAGTGCTTCCGTTTCATGATATCGCCAGCAGACCGGTCTACCGAGCCCCCGCCCAAAGATGTCACTGTGTCACTGTGTCAGATGTCACTGTGTATTCTTTGGCCCGGTGTCCTAAGTTTGCTCTCCAACGGTCCTCCGGTGGCCCGGTCTGGTCCTTTGGACCAGGATACCGAAGTGGACCGGTAAATCTACCAGTCCAATCTTTTCTACAGGGCATTCTGTCTCTACACCGCATTACAGTGGTGAAAGTCAATAGGAAGCTGCTCTGGCTAAGTCTAGACGTTCTTGGTCGTCTAGACCCTGCAATTACTCTTCATCTTCTCCCCAGCCCCCATCCCACCCACCCCGTAGGAAGCGTAAAAACCTTCTTATTCTTCTAATGGGAACCGGCACTTGCACAGCTCTCATCGCAGATCGAGGTCTTACCATTACTCTTCTATGCGAATACATCGCTCTGCCTCCTCAGATTCGCCGGCTGGTCGCTCTCGATATCCGACACTCATTCTGGGAACCAGCAAGCTTCACCTAGAGGGAGAATAGCTCTCACGTGAACCCACAGTCCACACTTCTATGTCTGTGGCGGGTCCCACTCTTCCCGGGTGCTGCCATCCATGGCGTTTACCAGGGCGGATTCTGAGGGAGAGCAGGAAGACACTTTGTCCATTATGGCTCCTAGGGATGGTCCTATTTTTAAGAGAATCAGACTTTGTGGAAGCCTCTCACTCAGATTTAGACGGGACTTAGTCCTTTTTTTCTTTAGATGATTCTGAACATCAATATTTTCTATTGAGAATGCGTGTGAATATTGTTTTAGAATCATCCCATCCTCTGTCTGCCCTAGACCCCCGAATCCTATTCACAGGGGTCCTCTATCCTCTTCCGTGCTAGTGTCAGTCGAAAAAGTGGACCTCCCTAACCTAATTAAGTCTAGGGAGTCTCTTTCTCCTTCCACGGGACTTCTTTCCCGTTTGCCTGACCTGGACGAAGATTTTTGTGCCAGCCCGGCAACTGGGTGGATCATGTCCGCTAAACTCTTACGGACAAGGGTTCCCTGTGTATCTCTTAGGCCTCCGGTTTCAAATGAAAATCGACCTGGGATGTTTTATCAGATCCCCTCACTTGTTTCCGACAGCCCCAGGGGCGGGCATTAGCCCCCCCCCTCTCTCTCTCTCTCTCTCTCTCTCTCTCTCTCTCTCTCTCTCATTCACTTCTTTAGCACCGGCAGTTGCATCCAACAGATGGGATTCGCTTCAAACATTGACGTATTATCATTGACGTACGTATTATTATTGATATTTAAGACAGGTGACAGCTTAATGCATGGTGAAAGTCATGCAGAAAGCTCCTAGTGCAGCTTTCTGCATGACTTTCACCATGCATTAAGAAGTCACCTGCCTAAACGGGTCTTAATGCATCTATAAAGAAAATTCGAATAATCGAGATTTTACCGTATACTCAAAATAATACTAAAGACAATGCTCATAGAAAATTGCTTATTCATATACGTACATTATATGCAAATAAGCTGAAATACGCATGTTTTATAGAAATATTACCTGAAACAAAGATGGTTTATTTTCCTTCACATGAAAACATTCAAACATGAATTCAATAACTCTTGTTTATTAACAGGCATCTCAGACTAAACAATAAACTCCTTTTTTCTAAACAAAAATCGGATTGTTTTACTTCCTCATTAATATTCATAAGAATACATTCATGAAAATTAGTTAAATTACATATCATATTCAAGTTATATGTCTTTGCTTTATTCAGGTTCTTGTTTTGTCCTTCTTTCGCCTCTAAAAGCAAAGTTATGACGCATTTGTTTAACCATGGATGTTTCGAAATTTACCTCGGGTTACCATGGAAACCGTTAAAAACATAGCTTGGACACACTTATTTTGGGGAATGCTCAAGTGGTGTTCTGCGGACCCCAACGAATAATTTAAACCTGAATTCAATAATTTTTGTGTATTAATAGGCCTCTAAGACTAAACAAAAAACTCATTTTCCTAAAAAAGCGGATTTTTATACTTCCTCATTAATATTCATAAGCAATCATATATGAATATTATTAACATTATATATTATAATCAAGATCTATGTCTCTGCTTTACTTTGGTTTTTTGTTTTATCCTTCTATTGCCTCTAAAAGCGAAGTTATTATGCATTTTCTGCCAATGATGTTTCGAAATTTACCTCCTCGCGTTACCATGGAAACCATTTAATAAAACATAGATGGGACAAAATGACTTCGGGGGAAAGCTCAAAATGTGTTCTGATGAACCAAACAAACAATTTAAACTTGAATTCAATAATTTGTGTGCATTAATAAGCCTATCAGACTAAACAACAAGCTCCTTTTTTTAAAAAACGCATTTTTTTAAATTCTCATGAATATTCATAAGAATGCATTTATGAATATTAATTAAATCATATACCATATTCAAGCTATATGTCTCTGCTTTAGTTTGGTACTTGTTTTGTCCTTCTATTACCTCTAAAAGCAAAGTAATTACACATTTTCTGAACCAAGGATGTTTCGGAATTTACCTCCGGTTACCATGGAAACCGTTTAATAAAGCATAGATGGGACAAAATTATTTGGGGAAATACTCATAATGTGTTCTGAGGACTCCAACGAACAACTTAAACCTAAATTCAATAATTTCTGTGCATTAATAAGCCTCTCAGACTAAACAACAAACTCCTTTTTTCTAAAAAAATCACATTTTTTACTTCCTCATTAATATTCATAAGAATGCATTTATGAATATTAATAAAATCATATATCATATTCAAGCTATATGTCTCTGCTTTACTTTGGTACTTGTTTTGTCCTTCTATTGCTTCTAAAAACAAAGTTATGGCGCATTTTCTGAACCAAGGTAGTTTCGAAAATTACCTCGGGTTACCATGGAAACCGTTAAATAAAACATAGCTGGGACAAACTTATTTTTGGGGGCATGCTCAAAATGTGTTCTGAGGACCCCAACGAACAATTTGGTACCCATGAAAAAAAGTCTAGGGGGGGATGCTACGGTAACCACTACTAGGACCCAGCCTAACTGGATGTCTCACCAGTATCTAAGCCATTAGATATTGTAACTGGAACAATACGTTGTATTATTAGTATCGATGCCGGTCTGTAAGACATATTGCAGCTCAATGTAGGGTGGAAGTCCCAAAGGAGCTTTCTGCAAAACTATCGTCATCCATTAAGTAGCCATCTGTCTTAAAAGATCTAAATTCTTCTTTACTTAAATTCCGGAGTAGAGGGGTATCAATATTTCGTATTTTTGAAACAAAGGCAAGAAAAAAATCAACAATGACACTTGAAACTCGATAAAAAGTTTTATTCCTATTCTGCAGTGTATGCCATTGCCAAACTTTTCGTGTTCAAATGCCATTATATATTTTTTTCTCGTTAGTATACATGATGTCATTATTTTTACATGTTTATTCTTGAAGTAGTGGATTAACAGACTGAATATTGTCGTCGTTGCTTCCTGACGCATATGCATGTATTATTTTATATTTGACGAAAGCGTCATGTCTAAATATCCATTGTGGAGCAGATTTATCTATCACTTTACCCCATGAATTTTCATGTAAGAAATAATGATATTATGAATATTAATGACACTGCAATTGAAAACATGGAACGTTTGGCCATGGCAGAAAGTGTCGAATCAGATCCACATGCAGAGTAGACCTCGAGCAGTTGGTTCCTACAGGAGCTATACCACCCACCAGATTTTCCCGCCCATGGAGGGTTTGGCTATGATAAAATTTGAAAAGTCAAATAATTATATTTAGATTAATTATTTACCTCTTACATTTTATAACCAACAATTAAAGTGATAATCTTAATGTCTTAACATGTTTATGTGTTTCGTGAATATAGTTATTTAGTATATCAAACTCAGATGTCTGCCTTTGAAGACATCGATGACATTGGTGCCTTTGAACCCATCTATGGCATTGGTGCCTTTGAAACCTTCGATTGTACCGATGCCTTTGAATCACTCGACGACATTAGTGCATTTGAAGCCCTTGATGACATTGATGAGCCCTTGCTGACACTGGTGCCTTTCAAGTCAGTGATGATACAGTTGATGCTTTTGAAGTCCACGGTGGCGTTGATGCCTTTAAAGCCATCCATTCTATGGTATTGGCGTTTTTGAAGCATTTGAAGCCCCCGACTTCATGGTCCCTTTAAAGCCCTCGACGTTATTGGTGCATTTGAAGATCTCGATATCATTGGGGCATTTGAAACCCTTGATGATTTTGGTGCTTTTGAAGCCTCTGGTGATATTGGTGCCTTTGAAGCATTCGATGGCATGATGTATTTAAAGCTTTCTATGGTTTTGGTGCATTTGAAGCCCTTGATTGTATGGTATTGACGAATTTGAAGCCCTCGATTGCATGGCATTGTTGCCTTTTAAGCCTTCGTGATAGTGTTTGCCATTGAATCCTTCTGTTGTATTGACACCTTTGGTGGTATTGGTGCCTTTGAAATTCTTGATCGCATTGATGTCATTGAATCCCTCGATATCACTGGTGTATTTGAAGTCATCGAGATGGCATTTGTGCCATTGAATCCCCCAATGCCATTGGTTCATTTGCATCCCATGATGATATTGGTACCTTTGAAGCCTGCGATGACACTTGTGCCTTTAAACCCTTGATGTATTTGAGGCCACCGATGCCATTGCTATCTTGAAGCCTGGATGGTATTGCCTCCCCCCCCCCCCCTTTGAATCGGCATTGGTGCCTTTGAAGATCTCGATGGCATTGATGTCATTGAATCCCTCGATATCACTGGTGTATTTGAAGTCATCGAGATGGCATTTGTGCCATTGAATCCCCCAATGCCATTGGTTCATTTGCATCCCATGATGATATTGGTACCTTTGAAGCCTGCGATGACACTTGTGCCTTTAAACCCTTGATGTATTTGAGGCCACCGATGCCATTGCTATCTTGAAGCCTGGATGGTATTGCCCCCCCCCCCCCCCCCCTTTGAAACGGCATTGGTGCCTTTGAAGATCTCGATGGCATTAGTCCCTCTGAAGCCTTCGATATGTCTTTGGCGCACTTGAAGTCCACTTCTTGGCCACTAATTTTAGGGTTTGGTGGAGAAATAAAGAAGTTATTCTTGCAAATATTTAATTTTCGGACCTCTGCTAGACTCATACAAACTGGTATCGCAAAGATCTAAGTATCACTAATAGTAGTTTAACCCATCCCTCATAGACTTTTTCCAACCTCTTTGAATGAATTTACCCAAAAGGAGCATTGGCTAGAGAAAAGGAAAATGTTAGAATTATGTAGTATTGAAATCATTGTGATAAATAGAGCATTTGCTCTATTTATCACAATGGTTTCAAGAAGTGACTATTACAGAGGCTTGGAAAGGCGTATTTATTGAGGAAATGGTTAACCATTTACTCCATGAATATTCATGTAGGAAATAATGACATCCTAAATATTAATTGGATTAATTGTTATAGAAGCTGTTGAATCATATCTACATTAGATCATAAGCAAACCGATCAGACAGCTCCTGCAGAAGCAAAGACGTAGAATGACGTATTTACGGAGTAAAGGGTTAAAAGTAATCGATTACCGATTTCAACATTATGTAAATGTAGTGTATTAACTGAAGCCAGTAATTACTGTTCAATGAAAATTAGAGTTTTTGCTTTAAATTCCATTAATTTGTGCACAAAATGCAATTACCATAAAACAGCATAATAGATGGATTTCTTTGAACGCATGAAAATCTTTGTAATTATCCTAGCATATGTATTTTAATTATCAACCTTTAACCTGCTGAATAAACTACAATTGTCACAGTTGATTTATGTTGCATTTCTTTTCAACAGCACGGTCAGCGCATCAAACTGGATCCAAATGAGACGTCGAGTTGCTAATCTGGATCCAAACTGTTTGCATACGTAATCATTCACCCGCAGCAGGCAAAAGGTTAACAATATGAACAGAAAAATGCTTCGACATTATTTATAACAATCTATTCCTTTTATGTTCTATACAAAGCACATTATAACAACCATATACAAGCAAAAGAAAAAAATCAAAATTGAAAACTAGCAAAAAACAGCGGTTACAAAAAGCGATGCTGTTCATGAACATAGTTACAAAAAACGATGAATTTTAAACCTTGCCTTCAGTAACAATGCAAGGAATTCTTAGTGGATTTGTAAGACAGGTGGTAGCTTAATGCAGGACAAACGTGATACAGAAAACTTCTATGGGAGCTTTCTGTACCACGTTTGCCCTGCATTAAGCAACAATCTACTGTTACAGTCGCCTACGTAAATAAATAAATAAATAAATCATGTGACCGCTTTAGTGAGACTTTACTGCACCATAACACATAATAGATAGGTTAGTTTTGGGTACATTTGAACAAAAGCATGACTATCTGGGGGATATACTAGTACATGTAATTTTATTATTGACAGTATGTATAGAAATATGTTTTTACAGTATTTAAAATAATATGTTCGTCTATGTTCTTTGCAAAGAAGAAAACAACACCATCCCACACACACAAAAAAAATAATAAAAACAAAAACAAACGGTGGTTACACAAATCGAAAATGTTTGAGAATATAACAAAAACTTGCCTTCAGCAACACTGTAAGGAAGTCTTATTTTAGATATTTGTGACATATGGTAGCTTAATTCAGTACACAGCGTAGAGATTTCTGCATTTCTTTTGTCGTGCATTAACACTCTCCCAGTCCTATGTTTAGTTCAAATTTCAATATCTAATGAATATTCATGGCCAAAATAAGATATAATGGAAGGTGGATTATTATAATATAGCCATTTTAGAACGTAAATAAATTGATCTATCAAATTCCATTGGCAAACAGAGCGCCAATGCGTGGAAACACATTTATATGAGGGAAAAGGTTAAGAAACGGTCTGCTGATTCATCGTGGTTTTTAAGTTGTCGCTTAACCCTTTACTGTGCAGAGACGCTTTTTACGCCTTTGCAAACAGAGTAGATCCAGATCATACGGCTCCTGATAAGTCCTGTAGGAACTGTCTGATCAGGGTATGCTGTGCTTGCTTATGGAATAAGAAAGATGTCACTCTACGGTGTCTGTCATGTCCAAACAATAATGTGTTCAAATGCTAATTATAAAAAGATATAGTTATATATTTGTATATACGAGGGGTGTTCGAAAAGTGTCCGAAAAAGGTTCATAACTTATTTATTAATGCGAATAATAAGATAAAACACCTCGTATATATTCATGACGTCCTTATTTCTTCCATGAATACTTATGAGGTAAATTGCTATGACAGGTTTAACTGTGTCCACTGTAAGTTGTTGAAGCCACCCTCTAATACATGTCTATGTACTTGTAAAATAATTGATTATGTTTACAGTAAAATCTCTCTTTAACGGCCACTAAATTGTGCTGATTAGTTGGTATTTAGGGCAGGTGGCTGCTTAAATCAAGGTGAAAGTAAAACAGAACGCTTCTATAGTAGCGTTCTGTTTTACTTTCGCCTTGATTTAAGCAGCCATCTGTCATAAATATATACGAGGTGTTTTATCTTATTATTCGCATTAATAAATAAGTTATGAACCTTTTTCGGACACTTTTCGAACACCCCTCATATATATAAATTATATAAATATGTACTATATATTTCTATAATTAGCATTTGAAGTTGAACACATTTGAATTATACTCACAATGCTTGATGTAATTTAGTTGCAGATTTACTGTATTCCCCAAACTAATTTTGGCAGATACATGTAGATAGTGCAGACCTAGATCAAACTGTTCCTGAAGGAGCCATTTGATCAGGGTCTACACTGTTTGCTACTATGTAGATTACCACAATTGTGTCAAATTAAATGATTCAGCTTTACAAATTGGTGGATAGTATTGACTGGGTATCTGAATACTTATGACCTTAAGGGTGCTGATCTAACAACGTGACTTTATGGCTTTATGCTTAATGCACTAATGTTCCAGAGGCATGTGAAATAAATTTAATTGCTGAATCGTGTTCAGCTTTTGCCAGCGTCATCGTTTGAACAATGCCCTAATGCATGATTAGTAATTTTACAGCAACCACCCCAAAAAGTCTAATTCTGGATTTGTAAGACACGTCTGGGAGCTTTCTGCATTACTTTCGTCTTGCATTAACCCTTTACTGCATAGTGACCTACCCATCAGCCCGAAAATAGTTTAAGGCCCTCTGCCTTCGGCTTCGATCCTTAAACTATTTTTGGACTGACTGATAGGTCAGTATAATGCAATAAGGCCCTCAGTGGACTGTACTATTTCTTATATTGATAACTGCTGCATCGTGATCAGCTCTTGTTAATCGCATCGTTCAATGCCGCCCTAGTGCATGATTAGTAATAAATACGTGGCAAATTATATAAATGCCTTAACCCTTTTCTGCTTTAACCTATTCAGCCCCGAATTTTCAGAGTGAATTGCCCATTACAGTCCACTCAGTAAAGGCTTAAACTTGATAGACTTAAAGTTTTGAATTCCAAACAGTGCAGACCCTGACCAGAGGGCTCCTCCATGAACCCTCTGATCTGGGTCTACACTGTTTGCAAACGACAGTAAATGCCTCCTCCGGATTGAGCTTGATAAACTTTTGAATGGCAAACAGTACAGACCCTGATCGGGGGCTCCTCTAGGAGCCCTCATATCTGGGTCTATACTGTTAGCAAATGACAGGACATGCCTCTACCGGGTTGAACGGGTTAAAATGCTTTGTAATTAATCCCTAGTCTGCTGAAACTCGACATCTGAACAGAATCCAAGATCAAACAGTGCAGACCCTGATCAGAGGGCGCCTCTATGAGCCCTCTGATCTGGGTCTACACTGCAAATGACAGTAAATGTCTCTCCCGGATTGAACTTGATAGACTATCAAACTTTTGAATGGCAAACAGTACAGACCCTGATCGGAGGCTCCTCTAGGAGCCCTCATATCTGGGTCTACACTGTACGCAAGTGACAGGACATGGCTCTCCCGGGTTGAACGGGTTAAAATGCTTTGTAATTAATCCCTAGTCTGTTGAAACTTGATATCTAAACAGAATCCAAGCTGTCTGACTCTCGGACAGTAGTTTCTCAAAAGTTTAATCGAATCGGAAATAGTCAAAATAGCATCACTGATCAGCTTCATTTTTAAGTAGACGTTATGTTTTTTTCACAAGGAGTTTGATTATGTTAAGGCTTTACCCTTACCCTCATATAAACGCAGTTTCATGCCTTTGCAAACAGACTATATCCGGATCAGACGGAGTCGTCTGATTAGGGTCTGTTACGATTGTTCATGAAATAATATAGAATTATAGATATGATTCTTCTGTTTCTACCAATACCAAACGTACATATGCTATAAAATTTCAGCTAACGAATATGCACAATGTCATTATTTCTTACATGAATATTGATTTGGTAAGCCAAGTCGCTCTTAGCATGACCAGTGTCAACAGGCAGCTATATACAGTTGAACTTCCATTTCTCGAACTCGGATAATTCGAACTTCGGGATAACTCAAGTAAACATTCGGTCCTTCCAAAATGTACAAAACAGAATTGTTCTAACATGTAAATCTATGCAGATCTAGAAACACATGTGACAGCTGAGTGTATTCGAAAGTAATGCCGAAAGGTCACACAGGAGCTTTTAGCATTACTTTAGACCTGTAATAAGCTGTGAACTTGACAAAGTGTTCAGATTTGATATATGATGACTCGAACCTCTGTTACCTCGACGTGATTTGCATGGTCCCTTGAATTTTGAGACATTGAAGTTCAACTCTAGTTAGTATTATTGTTGCGTACGTAGATCATACATCAACTGCGTCATAAGAAAATAGTACATATAACGTGCTGGAAACGGTGTAGACCAATATCTAGCTCCATGTATATAACCCAAAAGAGCGTCGGCCCTGATGAGAGTCTATTCCACATGTCAAAGTCATACGTTATTGTTGTTGATTGTCTAGTTACTCGGTGTCAGATCAAGATCTAAGTTGTTCCATGGTATCTGACCAGATTCTGATATATACATGTAGATCTACGTCAAAGTCTGTTATAACAGATTGCCGATTTTTTATTTTATTGTACCGAACAGCACAACCAATTTCGTCAGCAAAAATAATTATTCAATGACAACAATACACAATTTTAAACAAACGTTATAGACCTACTCGGTGCTTAAAAATCACGGAACAGCTTCACATTTCTATTCATTTTACACGTTGTAAGTACTGGCGGAGCCCTTTTCACTGTCCAATCTTGACAGAGCCTCCACCGAAATAGTCTCATATCGCGAAATTTCTCAGATATATAAACAAAACAAATAATCAATGTTACCTAGCTATTCAAAATTCTTGTTAATTTATGAAAGTTTTTACGGAAATAATTCTACAGTGTGTATAAAAGCCATCAAAATGTAGAGATGTGAAAATTTTACATGATATGCATATTTCAGAGAACACGGTTTCATATATGATATATTTTTACCCCACCCACTGATAAATACATAGCATAAAATATAATATACCACCTGGACGCGAACACATATATAGAATATGTTATAAACTTATTATGTATGTCAAACTTGATAGACCATTCTTATATGTCACACGTTTGTCCGCGACAGCTAGCTCTGGTCGAATGGGCCGCTCACATGTAAGCGAGGTGTGACGTCATACCCTACCCGTATTATTCGGACCATTTTCGGTATTTATGGTACCATATTTCACTACACTCCCCCAACCTTATGAATGAAGGCCTAAGACAGGAAGAACTGTAGTAAAATGAAGGGCTTAAATTCCTATCGCGACTACAATTAACATCCAATCAATTAACAGCATATCCCCTTAAAGAGGTATAATATCCCAATACCCCGTGAACATTTCATAAACCTTTAAATAAACTAGGAAATATGGGGCATTCTATCTTATATCAATAAACTCATGGCATCACAGTCTTGAACATTCAAATTTCGCCCAACCCTCTATACTTATTATGATAACCACCATCCCAAACTATTATAAAACCAGTTTGCGTTCATCCCTAACAGGTAAATGAACCTAATGGTAAGCCATTGAACAGCCAATAATTCAATTCCTAACAGGTCATTGAAACTCACTGGCATATAACAATGGCAGACCATCTTACAGCTTGCGTTCATCCCTAACAGGTAAATGAACCCAATGGTAAGCCATTGAACAGCAAATAATTCAATTCCTAACAGGTCCTTGAAACTCACTCGCATATAACAATGGCAGACCATCTAACAGCTTGCGTTCATCCCTAACAGGTAAATGAATCAAGCATACATTCCAATGGTAAGCCATTGAATAGCTTTGCATTCATTCCTAACAGGTAAATTGAATACACTCACATATGTCAATGGCAGACTAGTAAACTAACGTTCATTCCAAAATAGTAATGAACCAATGCCTGTTGATCAAAGGAATTACATCGAGTCTACACCATTCATAGCCTCGATTCCGTGACCCGCGGTAACACCTTCAGGGTCACCCGGAAACCTTAACAATGGCACGATTGCTAGACGTGCTTATCCATTGTTAAGTTAATGGTGTATTTGCCACTGTGAATTATGCCATATTTTTGGTGGTCGCATTAGAGAGGTTTTACTGTATTAACAGTCTACATATTGATCTACCTATTAAAAATCATCTGGCTCGTCCTCGAGTAGCTGAATGTTACTGCAGCTGGTACCTTTGCATTCTCCACAGCCTACAGAACAAAACAGTCCATGTTTTCGACAAGAGCAACGTTTTGAGTCGCAGTTGGTCCGACAGTTACATTTAATAACTTTCAAAAGTCTTTCAGGGGCAGATGGGAGATCAGAGGTCACTGGTATCATATTTCCGTCTTTAACAGTCCATCCCCATTCTTCTGGTTTTGTGTTTCCATTTATCCAGAAATGAACCTGAGAATAAGTCCTGAAACTGTGATATTTCATGGCAGATTCGGTTGGTGGAAGACTGTGAACTTGCACCACTGTGTTTCTGGTACAAACTTTCTGCAGGAAAAGTCGGTAACGCAATTTGTCAAGTTTTTCGTCCTGTCCGCCGTACAGAATAGTCACTAGGTTTTCTCCTGCTTGTTTCACTTCTTCCTGGTTTGTTTCTGTAAGGAATATTGCTGCATTTCTTCTGAGCTCCTGATCTTTTCTTGCTTTCTTCAAAGTTACTGCTTTCCCGATTCCAAATATTCTGGAAACAGTGTCACATCCAGTGAATGCATGCAAAACAGGCAGCAATTTGCACAGATTTTCTCCCAAAATTTCCCTGGTCACGCTTATATCCCAAATCTTTCTCTTTTTTGTAGAGATATCAGACTTAAAGAAAATTCTGTGAAACTGTGTGTTAGCATGGTAACATAGAAGTACCAGCAAATCTGTATCTTCGCCGATTACTACCGTTTCCCTTTCTTCTGATGCCAGTACAGCTGTCACAACAATCAAAAGGTCTGCATCTTCTTCAGCGTAATGTACTATACAACCAATGCGAGTAAGATATGTCCCTAATTGTGCAATGAATTGTCGTTTGTTGTCTGTATTGGCTAGGAAAATATCTTTCTTTGTTTTGCATGGTGTATTTGGTTTGAATGAAATGCTGACACTGCCTTTTCCTTTTGATCTTCTTTCATGCACAGTGTCTTTAGTTGTAGGCCTAGTTGGATACCCATCAAATACCAGGTGGCAATCATTAAAACCATTGTTCAAAATATACTGGCAATAACTATCGCATATTTTGTCGAATGTAGCTCCGAACTCCCAAGGAACCCTCTGAATGAGTGACCCTCCATCTAGAACAACTGTGCATCCGGTCGGGAATGTTTCTGCGGCACAATTTCCAATGTCCCAAATTGAGGCAGCCAACTGAGATTTCTGTGGCTCTCGCATGAGACCAGAAGGGTCGAACAGGGCAGATGGATATGTACTCAGTTCATATTTAAACAACTGTTCTGTATCCTCAAGTGTATTATCTGAAATTGTTATAAGTCTCTGAAACAACAGTTGAGGATCCACTGCATATTCTTCCCCATTGACCTTTAAATTAGACTTTGCACCCATGGTGATAGCTTGGCTTTTCCGTTTGAATTTGTACTGACATACCAGCTTATTCTCCATTTCTGAAACAATCTTTTCACCAATGTCCCTAGCTATGTCAACATTGACACTATCGTCTGAAAACACCCCTGTGTCAATATTCATTAGTCCTTCCCAAAAATTAAAGGGGTTTCTTTCTCGAAGATAACCCAAAAATGTGGTTCTGTCTTTGTCGTCTCTTTCAATTCTGGCTTTTGTGTTATCTCTATGCTGATCGTTTGTCTGGTATGTTGTTGAAGTAAGTTCTTGCATTGAAGAGTTCACTAAGGCACATGCTGGCATTGAAAGAATCCACTGGGCGCGCTGAACTTCTGACATGCCCCTCCCTCTTGTCATTCCACCGACAGACTTTAGACTTCTCATGAGGGACTGTTCGATCGTCAGGTCGGTTGACAACCCTCCCCAAAATTTGTCTGAGCGTCTCACAACATGATTTCCCTTCAGAAATGCATTGTATACATTTGGATGTGATTGTTGGAGAGATGTCATCTGCTGAAGGTATACACAACTTGATTTCAGGTACAGGTTATGTCCAGCTGCTGCAAAGAATGGCAGCATAGCCCCAAGGGATCCTAGATGCGCTTTCCAATTTCCTGTTCTCTCTGCAGCTATGAATTGTTTCAAGATTTTTATCATTTCCATGTACAGATTCCACAACTTCCCTGTTCTTCCCTCCTCAACAGATTTCTTTGTATTTTCATAGGTATTCTTCATGTCAAACAGAATTTCATGATTTTCAAGTTGCTCTGGGTCATTTGTCCCATCCATTGTTTTCTCCATTAGATCTAGGAGGGGTTGGTTACCTTCTCCTGCTCTATTTTCTCTCGTTGACATATTTATGCCATGATGCTCTATGGGGTATTTCTGATTTTGGTCACAATGGTCAACTTCAGTACTCTTGAACAAATTAGGAAATGACTTTTCAATCAATAAGTGATCAAGGGCATCATTAACTAAGAAATGTCCACGAACTGCTCTACTTACAGCTTTTCCATTCATCATGTGTCCAACTGTGTTTGTTGCATATACGGTTGAGAGCAACTCTGCCAGACCGGAATTTCCCATTAAATGTCCTATACAACCGAGGAAACACATCTGGGTATGAAATGCTCCAAGTCTTACAACAGTTTGTTTGATGTTGCTGTCCGATGGCTCATTTTCCACGATAGTAACTGCCTTCCAGTATAGAGGCTGATCAAATGTAATGACAGGTGTTGCTTGAAATTTTCTACTTTCTTCAGTAACAAACAGCAAGGTGGAGTAAATGCACGACATGTCACTTGGATTCAGATCAATCAATGGCAGGAATACTATTTCTGACTGTCCAGGATAAGTCCCTTTGTTCACTCCTTGCATAACACCTGACCATGCTGGCATGATTTTCCCTAAAGTCCGGGTAACTGAGACCAAAAAGTTCAGGTTCTCATTTGTGGCACTGAGGCACGCATCTTGGCTGAAGATATTTCTTTTGAACACAACAGCATCCATTCCAACGTTGTCAATGGTCTCCATGCGTTTGTAGAACTTAATATTGATTTTCCCAATTGTAACGAGATCCTCAGTTGATGCTTTTACCCTTGGAATGATAAGAGTTCTTTCTATTTTTGGAGTTATAGTTGCTACCACGCCCATTCCGTGGAATGTGTTGTGTCCATCGATTGTTGAAAGGTTGTGGTCAACATTATCTCCGATAAATTGTAGAAACTGCCCCTCTGACTTTTCTAGAATGGGCTTAATCATTGTAGCAGCACTGGTTTCATATTTTTGCACCTCTTGGTAGGATGTGCAAAACCCCATTGCATTCAGAATTTCTATCAAAAATTTCGAGCCGTATTGAAAGTGAAGTTGCACAGCTAGACCTATTTGCAGTGGCGCAATGATTCTCCTTGGCATAGCAGCTTGTATAATTGCTTGACCCAGAGATGCAATTACCGCTTCCGAAGCTTTAAATCCTATGACTTGTTGCAGGAAGGTTCTTAGACTCTTCGGAATGTATTCTGTATTTTCGTCCAGAGATCTTATAGTTGATGGTGATGGGTAACTTTCTTTGTTTCTATCCATTGCATTTATATCATTTAGGATCAGTTTAGCAGCAGTTTGTATGATAGATACTTTCTCAGCTTCGTTGTCTTCTTTTCTGCTTCTGCTGTAGAAATGATGCAAAATTGCATGCCCTTTACTTTTAAACGTGATAACATTTGACTTTCCATTTATTTCTGTTATGATCACACTGCTGCCATAGTGTTCTAAGAGTCTTTTCTTCATATATACATTGCTATATGCCTCTTCTCCACAAAAATCTTCCATTTGTTTCACCATGTCATTTATTGTCAACTGGCCACTATCATTTTCTTCGAAGTATTCTAGTACACGTTCAAATGCAAGTTTAGCACTAGCCCTAAGTGGTCGACCCTTTTTAGGTGTACTGCATACGGCATCATCAGCTAAATACATGCATGCATTGGGGAATTTATGTGCCTGAAACTGTTGTGGTGTATTATATCCTGAACGAAAGTTTGAACAGCAGGTCTGGTGATATCGTGCCTCAACTGCAGGCAAGTCATTGGCATACTCAATGCGCCCCAACACGACATCTGCCCATCCATCATTTCTCCTGCTACAAACTGATTTGATTGACTTCTGAAATTCTAAAGTCAAAACAGGATGCACATCATGTGTTCTCTTTCTTCCTCCTCTGGTGTAGGATGCATTTGTTGCACAGAAAAGACATTTCGTTTTAAAGTCAAAGTTACTTGAAAGCCTTGATGGTCTTTGGGCGGGTGCTGCTGCTTCAAAGGATGTATTGCTGGATGTTTTCTGCCTTTTATGATTGGGATGGCACCATGCTCTCCTACATGCAGGATGTACAGTTTGCCCAGGAGATATCTTCACATCTAGACCTGGAATGCAAAAAAATGAACAAATCGTTCAAATATTTTGCTAGTATCAAATTTATAGTATGTTTATTTACCATGTATAACATATTTCGATACATTTGACATTTTTAAGCAAACCGCAGTACACATGTATATATGTGTTTTTCTTTGTAATTAGATGAAAATGTGACACATTTTAAATTTGATCGATCATTAATAAACATATATAACGATTGACTTGTAAGCCAAACTATAACATACCCTGTTCATTAGATGCAGAAAGAATACTTTGGCAGCCTTTCTCACCAACAGTCGAAAGCTTATTCGCATTGGCGATCCCACATAGAACACAAGTTGTGTCTGTCATGCTGAAAAGCAAAACAAAATACTTATTATATATTTACAAATATAATGCGGACATTTTTTTTATCTTATTGTCGCTTAAATTCTCCAAAAACAAAGTCAAGTTCAAGTGACAATATTTTCGGGTCAAAATGGATTTATATAATTTGGCACTTATGCGCTTCCGTAGTTTTTATTTTTTTGACGCACTCATCCACGCAAAGCAAAAAAAAAAAATTTTGGCACAGAACTAATCAAGTTATTATAATATTGTTTCACTTATATAAAGATTGGCAAGAATTTCATAACATTTACGGCCTTGGTTTATGAAATTTATTTCAATTTTTGTTTTATAGAGGTGGGTGGGGGATTCTTTGACCTTTCAAACATGAAAATGGTTTAACAGGCTTAAGCGATCTAGATAACAAAAAATAGGCTATGTACTATTCAATTAAGAAATGAAGTTAGAATAAATGCTTTTAAGTGCACTATTCATTCAGTATCTTACAATTATTTTGGACTCTTTAGAATTAATCGAACGCAGATTTACCCTGCAGAGGCCTGCACCTTTCGTACATAGACCACTGTTGAAACTTATCAAGACATTTTACTATCAATGTTGAATTTAAAACAAAAAATTTACTAATACTTACCTTTTGATTCAACCAGCATCCCTCTTCAAGTTTTAATCCAAGATGCAGATGTTGTTATTGGTCAGAGGTATTTTAAACAGGTAGTAGATCTATAGTGTGAAACACCGATTTTCCATGACGTAGTTCTATGACGTCATAGTTTTTATATATTTTTTCTGTATGGTGTTCCATGTGTGAAATCTATTTTACGCCTTCATTTCGTTAATTTCAAGTATTGATTTCTCATAAATGCACGCGAATTTTTCTGAGGACTTTTCATGTGATAATAAGTAATTATTGCTTAGTTGAATGGTGCAAAAAACTCTTGTGAAGGAATTAGTTTGACCTAGTCAGTCTATAATGACTGGCCTAAAAAGCAATTGTCACAATGACGTTTGTTGATCAAATTGTAAGCGTCAGATGACGTCGGTCGATGACGTCATCGGATGACGTCACACCCACAATTTAATAAGCGCTCACGGATCTAGATGTTCCGTGCCTATGGTAGCGGGAGACAGTATTTTTCCGACAGTATTTTTTTCAGCGGCTAGCTGTCTATTTTCACTTTTGTTCTAGTTTTCCACCAATGAGAAACTATGTTACATTGTAATTTGCATATGACCTACGAGTATTTAGTAGTAAACGGTATTTTCATTAGTTAATACCTTGACTGGCATACAACCTTTTTATATGCCTCTACACATTGCCAAACTATGTAAAATTCTGATATACAGTCTGCTAACGTGTCGAATTGAATTCAATGCAATAATTAACATAATCACAACACATGTAAGGCATCATGTTACACAGACATGTTCTATAAACTTCTTAGAGTTCAGTCAAAACGCCATATAGTACAGAAAATCATTATTTACTCAGATATTTAGCATGGGACCGAAGACTGTCGACTGTCGAAAGTTCTGTTCTTAAAATAGATTTTAAGACCTGGAAATTCCCATAAAATCAAAGTACTGATGTACTGATATTTATCACCTCATGGTAATGGTTGCTGAGCAATATTACCAGTTTGTCGAAACCACTATTAAATTTTCAAACTTTTACTATCATTTTAAGAGAGGTCTTAGACTACTGTAGCTCTGATTGTACAGTTTCTGCAACAACCAAATATTCATGTGCCATTATGAAGACAGTTCTATCCAAATTAGGCCTACCAATTGCTCCATAGATACGCCTTTGCAAACAGAATAGACACAGATCAAAACGGCTCTTATAGGAGCCGTCTGATCAGGGTCTGCTCTGTCTGTTTATGCAATAATATAGACCTAATTATACAGTTTCATAAATGTCTTCCCAGAACCCCCTAAAATGCGCCTCCAGCATTGTAGATTTTCATTTTTTTTTCGGGGGAGCATGCCCCCGGACCCCCTACCAAAAGTCGTGCCTACACATTTGTTAAAGGCAATCTACGCCCCTGGCATGTCACATGTTTCAATCTGATCATGGACTACTCCTTTTGCTAATGGAATCATATACAGTAAAAACTCTCATTAACGGCCACTAAATTGTGTTAATTAGTTGCTATTTGGGGTAGGTGGCTGCTTAAAGCATGGTGAAAGTAAAACAGTTACTGTTTAACTTTCACCTTGCTTTAAGCAGCCACCTGCCTTTAACACAAAATACTTGATGTAATTTAGTGGCCGCTATAGAGAGGTCTTAGACTACTGTAGCTCTGATTGTACAGTTTCTGCAACAACCAAATATTCATGTGCCATTATGAAGACAGTTCTATCCAAATTAGGCCTACCAATTGCTCCATAGATACGCCTTTGCAAACAGAATAGACACAGATCAAAACGGCTCTTATAGGAGCCGTCTGATCAGGGTCTGTTCTGTCTGTTTATGCAATAATATAGACCTAATTATACAGTTTCTACCATGGCCAAACTATTCTGTGTTCATTATTATGCCATTTTAGAGACCCATGTAATGTAAAATCCACGATGTCATCGTATGAATATTCATGGAGTAAGGGGTTAATAATCATGAGGTCATTATTTCATACATTGATATTATAAAGTAAAGGGATACTCATCACAGATCATATTATATATGATGTTTACTCTTGTGTGCACAATGCATACATAACAACTTTATTCAGGCATATCTCATCTGTGTCAATAACATGTTGGCAATTCAACTAAAAGTCGCCTAAAGCTCTAAGTTATGCGCAAGAATAGACAATATAAGTAAATGTGAATATTGTCGAGTAGTTTTATTGCCCCCCAATGTCAAGGGCCGTTCAAAAATGACCGAACGCGGAAACAGCTTTATATATAAACAGTTTTAGCCAGTTCCGATCCGAAAAATAAGAGGCACAAGCTACATATTTCGCAACAATAAGAGACATATTCATAAGGCCATTATAGACTATTATTCATATACTATGAATATTCATTAACCCTTTACTCCATGAATATTCATGTAAGAAAAAATGACATGAATTTTAATTAGATTAATTGTTTTAATAGCACATGGTACGGGAAGTGTTAGCAATGGCAGAAACTAGAATTTATATAATATCATAAGAAAACAAAGCAGATCCTGATCAGACGGCTAATACAGGGGGCGTCTGATCAGGGTCTACTTGCTTACTTCTGGAATAATATAAATCTGATTCTACACTTTCTGCTATGGCCAAAATTCTTGCGTTGGTGTAAGATTATAATAATTCATCGAATGAATATGCATGATATCAGGATTTCTAACAGGAATATTCGTGGAGTAAAGAGTTAAGCTACCATCTGGCTTTAACCCTTTCCCTGTTCTATATTGATTACAAATTTCATTACTAATTTCATGGACAAATTAGTGATAATAAAATATGGAAGGTGGAAAATTGTAAACATTTTAGAAAGTATCGAAACAGATCTATCAAATTCCATTAGCAAACAGAGCAGACCCTGATCAGGCGGCTCCTCTGTTTGCAGATGCGTGAAATTACGTTTATATGAGGGAAAGGGTTAAGACCTAGATTTAGACCTCTTTTGTGATCGCTTTACAGGAGTTTTACTGTATGTGCAATGCTTATGATACGATGATTGTGTAAGTAATCACGATGGTTTCAAAATAGCTGATTATTTCATCAGTCTAAAGTAATATAACTGCACCATGTGTCGTGAACAGATATGGTCATTATTAGGTAATCAATGAAATAGCATGTACATGCATCATTTTATCATAACCACCTATGGCTTCAAGAGAGATATTCATCTTAGGCAAATTTCCCTGTATATCTCATGCTACAGTAAACCCCGTCTAAACCGGAAATCTAGTAGAGAAGAAATTAACTACTTTTAGGCAGGTGACTGCTTAATGCAGAGTGAAAGTCATGCAGAAAGCTCCTCTATGAGTCTCCTGTCTCCATTGCAAGACCGATATTTATACTGAATTTAGCGTCCGGTTTAGAGGGGATTTACTATACATATATATCTTTTTATTCTTCCATTTTATTCATTGAACGTGTATAATCAACAGAGACCTAAATAAGATGCGTAAACATTTTCAAGAATAATTCCATTATTTCTTTACCAAACCCTATGTTGTGACCACTCTTTAGAATTGTCCGGAACAGACGATTCTAAAGAGTGTTCACAGTATAGAGTTTGATGGGAAGGCAGGCGAATCTTATATAAAGGCAGGCGGTAGCTTAATGCAGGACGAAAGTTAGGCAGACATGTCCTGCAGGAACTATCTGCATTACTTTAGTCCTGCTGCTGCATTAACCAACCACTTGCTTTTAAAGTCACATTTTTTACTCTTAAAGATGTCGCTTTTTACTGCATATATAACTCGATTAAAGCCATTCTCACGCCAAGCATGTTTGACAACATTCGTAGTGTGGGAGGTGTTCTCAATCATTATAACAATGCCAGTTTCTATAACACTTTACTTCATGAATACGCCTTTATACGCTTTTGTAAATAGAGTAGACCCAGATCATACGACTCCTGCAAGTACCGTCTGTCTGACCAGGATCTGCTCTATTTGCTTATGATAAATATATATATATGATTCTACAGTATCTGACATGGCCAAAACTCCATGTGCTATTATAACAATTAATCAAATTAATATTCATGATGTTATGATTTCTTATATGGATAAAACATGGCGCCAACGGTTAACCCATTATGTCGAGTTTCATTCTAAATCGATTTAATTCACAAACTCTAGCAATAGGCCTATTCCATGATTAAAACAATATTTAATTGAGAAATAACCGAAAAGCATGCCTTCTACTCAGGGAGCCAATAGTGCCTACCGTGCACCCCCCCCCCCCCCCCCCCCCCTTAGACTTTTTTTCATGGGTACCAAAATGTTCAGAAAAGTGTCCTGAATCAGAATCGCGAATGTACTCAAACTTAAATTCTTTTAGGCTATGTGTATTTTAACCGTTTCCATGGAAACCCCCCAGTTTTCGTAATGATGACCCATACCTACAAATTCGCCCATATCACAGCCAGTTTTTGTCCTAAAACTATAAAACTGGTACCAAATGGAAGATAAGACATTGTGCTTTTATGTCAAACTTGTTTGTTTTTTTATTACCTTAGTTGCATACTCATGAATATTAATGAGAACATTAAAATAGTAAAAAAAATTATAGAAATAACGTAAACCTTTCATTTTTTTATCCTACAAATATCAGAAAATAACTTCAAATGCAGTTTAACATGATGACTCCCTGAGTATTCCCATGTATCTTGATTGATATTATCAGTCGGGGCCTGGGGCAACTTCAAATTGTACTCCATTCTCGCGTCAGTCATGCGTTCAGCAATGACATAATTTGTGCAACGTGACACAATTTTACACTCGTGTTGTGTTAAAGTTAAAATAGAGGCAGTACGTCCATAGAAAAATCTTTTGACGCATTTGTAAATAGAGTAGACCTACATCACACGGCTTCTGTAGGAGCCTTCTGATCAGGGTCTGCCCTGTTTGCTCACAGAATATTTTATACTTGATTTAATACTCTGTTTTCACTTGTTTTATACACCATTATGAAATAGCTAGTTAACCAATGTTAAAAATGGGCAGTCTACCATGAATATTCGCAGCGTAAAGGGTTAAAGTTTTAAATATAGTTAAACCTCTATAATGGCCCCCAAATCAGGTTTAATTCATGGTTTTTAAGACAGGTGTTTGTTAATACAGGAAGAAAGTTATGCAGAAGGCACTATTGTCCAGCATTTAACAACCTCCCGCTTTTAACCATTTACTCTATAAATAGGCCTTTAGAACTACGTCTTTGCAAACAGAGAAGATCCAGATCAGACGGCACCTGTAGGAGCCGTCTGATCAAGGTCTGCTCTGTTTGTTTATGCTATGATATAGACACGAATCTACAGTTTATGCCTTGACAAAACATTCCCGTGTCCATGCGTTATTATAACAATTAATCTGATTAATATTCATGATATCATTTCTTTCTTACATGAATATTTATGGAGTAAATGGTTAAAAGCAGTTCATGTTTATTCATTAACCCTTTCCCTGTTTAATATTCATGTAAGAAATAATGACATAATCTTACTGGAGCCGACTGATCATGGTGTGCTCAGATTGATTATGGAATTATATATATATATATATAACTACCCAAACCAATCATGATTTGTACATATTATATTACAGAAATTCAGCTTATAAATATTCATGATGCCATTATTTCTGACACGAATAGTTCACACGGAAAGAGTTTAAGTAGTCTATTTAGAGAAGTTCTTTATTCATCTGCAATGGTATGTACCCATCTTTGCCGATACATTTACAAGGCATACAGAGACATTTCAATGTTTGCATACAGTAGAACCTGTCTTAAGCGGCCATCAAATGTCTTAGTATGGGTATGTTATGCAGGTGATAGCTTAATGCAGGTCAAAATAATGCATGTGCTTTCGGCACTACTTTTGCCCTGCATTAAGCAACCACCTGCTGTTTAAGACTCCTATATTCATTAAATGAAATGTCGCTTAACCCTTTCCCTCATATAAACGTGTTTTCACGCATTTGAAAACAGAGTAGACCCAGATCAGACGGCTCCTAGAGGAGCCGTCTGATCAGGGTCTGCTCTGTTTGCTCAAGGATTTGATAGATCAATTTCTTTACTTTCTAAAATGGCTACAATGCTCCGGCTTCCATATTTCATTATAATTATTTTGTCCATGAGTATTCAGTAGGTATTGAAATTTGGTCTAAATATAGAACAGGGAAAGGGTTAAAACAGGTTCCACTGTTGTCACTTTTGTACAATGAGTTAAACAAATTTGGATCCGTAGTTCACCCTTATCCCGCTGTGAAAAAATAATGTCTGCTCAAATTTGGATCTAGTGCAAATTTGACTACTTCCGATTCGTTCAAGCTTTTACTTCAAACAACTTGGATCCTGAAGAGACGCCGAGTTACTCGGCATGGCATCTGGATCCAAGCTGTTTGCAAATGTGAGTGAGGTCGAGTATAGCGGGATACATACTCTTCTTACGAATGAGTGAAAAAGCAAATAACAAGTATAAAAGAAATTTTCTTTCGTGTTAAGTGGCAACCACCGAGGTAAATATCGGTTACTTTTTGAACAGCCCCGATTAACATTCTGCGCCTGTATTTCGTCATTTGCACATTGGTTATATCAACAGTTTGATTACAGAACCTTGTGCGAATTCTGGCATTTTTTTCTTGCGGACGAAAAATCAGGTATGTGTTATAGAAAATGGTTAACTATTTAGAGGGGAAAAACAACGCTTGGTCAGTGATTTCATTTATTCAATCCTTTACATGAATATTTATGCGACAAATTTGAATAGTGATTAACTTGAACTTTATTGCATGGCAAACAGTAGTGAATCTGTAAAGATATAAGCAAACAGAGGGGACCCTGATCAGACAGCCACTGTACCTTCTCTGTTTGAAAACGCGTCCTCATATAAACGTCTTTTCATGCATTTGCAAACAGAGTAGACCCAGATCAGACGGCTCCTATAGCCGACTGATCAGAGTCTGCTCTGTTTGCTAATAAAATTTGTTAGATGTGTTTCTTAAGTTTCTACATGGCTACAATGTTCAACCTTCCATATAACTATTCTAAAATAGACATTTTTTGGAAACAGGGAAGGGGTTAAAAGGCGCACCTATGAGATAAAGGTTTAATTAGAAATGAATTCGGATTGTTTCAGCTTACGTAGTGAAATCAAGAGAGTTGAAAGATATATACATGTACTTACAGTTTTATTGATCACAATACGCCTCTGTAAAGCAGCTATTAAAGATAATAATAATAATTAATAACGACTTTATTTAACTAGAGAACTCATTTAATTAAGATCGTGCACATAAACATACTTTAAAAGCATAGACAGTTGAGCCATGCACACAGTCTTAATCAATTACTATTAATTAATATACACTAAAACATCGACAATTATTGAATATTCAGTAGGTATTGAAATTTTGGACTGAATATAAAACAGGGAAACTATTAATGCAGCATAAACGTAACGAAAACAACTACTGTTGCGTTAACCCTTTCGGCGAAATTCTAATTGCCGTCTGCAATCCAATTTTGTTAAATCATTCGGTAAAATAAGGAAATGGAATAAATAAATACAGAACTCAAAGAAATAAACACAGATCTAGAACTAGATATTGAGACAAAAAATGAAGCCTCAAGGCGGCGTCTGATCTGGGACTGCACTATTTGTCGTGGTGCATTTTGCGACATTGGCGGTGAAAGGGTCAAGCCACCACCTGCATTGAAGGCCCAGAACTAGATAGCTTTTATCACCTTCACCTCACAGAGACATACATCCTTTAACGTCCTTGCAAACAGAGAAGACCCAGACCAGACTGCTCCGTACGAAATGATACAGATATGTTTCAACGGCAGTTTCTGTCATGGCAAACACGTTCCTGTGTTAATATGACATATAATTTTGTTTAAATCATCTAATCAATATTCATGACAACATGACTATTCACGGGGTTAAGGGGTGAATGGTCTTTAAGACAGGTGTTTCTAAATATTCGTACATGTCCATTTTCTTCTTGTTATGATCTGTGCCATTTATCGCTGATGCCATTTATCGCATTAATAATTGGCCTGATGCCATTGAACAACGTTAATAATTGGCCTGATGCCATTGGAAAACGTTAATAATTGGCCTGATGCCATTAATCAACGTTAATAATTGGCTTGATGTCATTGATCAATGTTAATTATTGGTCGGAAGTCATTGGTCAGCGTTAATGATTGGCCAGATGCCATTGATCAACGTTAATTATTGGTCGGATGTCATTGGTCAACGTTAATAATTGGCCTGATGTCATTGATCAACGTTGATTATTGGTCGGATGCCATTGATTAACGTTAATAATTTGTCGGATGTCATTGGTCAACGTTAATAATTGGTCTGATACTATTGATCAACGTTAAAAGTTGGCCTGATGCCATTGATCAACGTTAATAATTGGCCTGATGCCATTTATCAACGTTAATAGTTGATCCGATGTCATTGATCAACGTTAACAATTGGGCTGATGCCAATGATCAACGATAATAATAATTGGTCTGATGCCGTCGATCAATGTTAATAATTTACTTGAAATAACTATTACATGTAGATTGTTGTTAAAATTATGTCCGAGTGAACTTTTTCGCTGCCATTGTCGCATCTGTGATTACCTATACAATCAGTTTTGGTCCCAGATGAGACGCCGAGTAACTCGGCATCTCTTCGGGATCCAAACCATCGCATTTGTTACTGTGGGAATCATAATGGGATTTTGAAATGAAATGGGAGAAAATTAAATTGTGACAGACGACAAAATTTGCAGACAACAATATTTGCAGAGACGATGAAATGTGGCAGCGAAAGAGGTGTTTTTGCGAAAATATTGATCAAGTATCAGACTGCTTAGATCCTAGTAAGATATTTCATATGGATCCAAACTGAATACAAAAGCAAGTGAGATTGGCCTGAGCAGGATGCGTGTAATAAGAATAAGGTAATCAAATCCTGATAAATAAACACCTGTCCGTCAGTCGAACTTTCTGTTTGTCTAACCGCCTGTCTCTCTGCCTCCCCTACTCTCTTCTTCTCTCTTTGTCTGTTTGTCTCTCTCTATTTGTCTATCTGTATGTACGTCTATCTTTCTGTCCCATGTATGTATGTCTATCTCTCTTTGTCTGTCTGTGTCTATCTGTCTGTCTGCATATCTCTGTCTGTCTTTCTGTCTGCCTGTCTCTGTATCTCACCTCAGGCGGACAGACATTTTTACTTTGACATGGAAGTAAATAAAGATGTACATGTAAAGCGACCACGAATAAGAGAGCTAAATCTAGGGCTTATAGACATATAGCACCTTAGTGCAGCACGAACGTTATAAATGCAATAGGAGCTTTCTGTGTAATATTCGCTCCGTATTAAGAAACCTTAATGCTTAAAACCAATTCCCTCCTACTGAAGCCTTTCGATGCCTCTGTAAAAGTCATTTTTGAGACCACTGTGATAAATAGCCCTATTTATCAAAATGGTTTAAAAACTACACAATTCTAAAAAAAATCCTTTTCTCTAGTAGATGCTCCTTTTTGTAGATTTATTCAAATAGGTTGTGTCTAAAAATAGTCTATGAGGAAATGGGTTAAAGACGCATGCATATGTTTATTCATACAATGGTATAGGCTCACATGGTTTTTAACTTTTATTTGATAAAGTGGGTTAATCTTATTTAGTCATACACACTGCCAGCAAAAACTTTTGAGACCGTGTATTCAAGAGACTGAAAGAGTTCTATTCATGGGAAATGGACATTGAATTTAGTTAAATGTAAACGCACAGGCGTGGCTTGTCACTTGAACGTAACGAATTTTGCAATACTAGAACGACCCAGGGCTCGAAAACGTTTATTTTAGAAAATGAACCACGCACATATGTGACTAACTTCAAGCCGAGTATTTCACATTTTCGACAACAATAAGCAAGTGACATAACGATGGGTATACATTTGTACAGTAAAACCCCTCTAAACCGGGCATTAAATTTGATATAAACATCGGTCAATGTAAGAGTTTACAAGACCATTATAAGTTTACATCTATTCTTGAATCCAACGTAATCACCTTAACCCCTAACAAGTTGATTGTGCAACCAGTGCACTCCACAGTAGTGATTGCACAGCGAAATACTTACAAGTACACAGTGAAGATATATGTAATTATACAAGAGGACATGGGGAAAAGAAGGAGAAATGTATTTTAAAATTCAGCAAGAGAAGGGTTAATCCTTATCTTCTGAACAAAATTATGTTTGCCAATATTCTGATATGTTCCATTTCTTTACGTCTGAATCGGAGAGGCGTTTTAGAAACTGTTGACCGAGTATCAAACAGCTTGGATCCTGTTGAGATACCAAATTACTCGTCTGGATCCAAGCTGTTTGCAAATGACAGTCAGGTCACGCTTAGCACGAAAAGGGTTATAGTAAGAGAGGGAGGCAGATAGAGGATGAGAGGGAGAGAGCGGGAGAGAGCGGGACAGAGAGAAAGACACACACACACACAGATTGACAGACAGACGAACGACATACAGAAACAGAAATAAAGAGACAGGGACACAGAGAGAAGGAGAACAGATAGAGAGACAGAAAGAGAGAGTGGGAGACAGGCAGGCTGACGAAAAAGAGACACAAAAGAAAGAGAGATAAATGGAGAGAGACAGATAAAGAAATTTGGAATAGAGAGCGGATGGTACCGGAATGTGAGAAAGAGAAACACGTAGATATATTTTGTATCTAACCTATACGTATTCATAAAGGAGTTTGGGGCTGTATTGAGCTTGTGTTCAGCGGAGGCACACATATATTTAGAACATGTTCTATATTTAAGGCCCCTTACCCCTTTACTCCATGAATATTCACGATGGAAATAAGGAATGTATGGCTATTACTTGTCTGATTTTTTTATGGCTCCGATTCTATAGAACAGTTTGCTTGATTTTGAAATCATTCTTAAGCGTCTCACCAATCAGATTTTTCAGAATGAACTCAGACTCAGAAGTTTTATAACCTTTAATCTAGATTTTTATAATGTTGTATGAACTCGGGCATATAGAATCAAAGTCTGTGTTATTTCATAAGCAGGCAGAACAGATCTTGATCAGATGGCTCCTATAGGAGGCGTCTGCCTTGAGTTTACTCTATAATGGCGTTAAAGGGCGTATCTATGGGGTGAAGTGTTAAGTCGGAGGACAAGTATCCATCGTAAATAGGACCGGCCATCAAGTGTCTGTTGTGGCATATAGATGTTGAGTGTCCCATATTTAAACTGGACTGAATCACTATTTTAATTTGTTGATTTTAGTTTCAGATTTTAGTTATTTTATGATCCATATCAAAGTAGTAATTCACTATGGTCACTTGAATAAGGCTATCAGCCCTACCCATGTTCTATGTTTACTTCAAATTTCAATATCTACTGAATATTCATTGACGAAATACAGTAAAACCCCGCTAATGCGAGCACCTAAAAGATGTATACTTCTGGGTGCTATAGATACAGGTGATAGCTTAATGCAAGACAAAAGTCTGAAAGCCCCTGCATTAAGCAACCCCCTGTTTATAGACACCCATGTTTATTCATTGTGTGGTCGCATTAGAGGGGTTCTACGGTAGTTATAATGAACTACGGAAGGTGGGACATAATTATGGCCATTTTAGAAAGTAAAGAAACAGATCTATCAACATCTACTGGCAAACAGAGCAGACCTGAACAGACGCTAAAGAAGCCGTCTGATCTGGGTCTACACTGTTTGCAAATGCGTGAAAAGCGTTTATATGAAGGAAAGGCTTTGATATGCATGTAACACCATACCGGATTTCGCCTTCCAATACCCGTTCGGAATCTCTCAGTGAGGTCGGTGTTAGACGAGGATTTACGAGTATCCGTAATATATAGAAAATGTGCTTGTATATGTGTACATAGATACGCGTGTGTGCGTACGTACGTGTGTACAAATGTATGCGCACGTATTCTCTGATTCTCATACTTCTAAAGTGTACGGTTTTACTATTTTAAAGTATTACATGTACTCGTACATTACATTTCTTTTACATGTTCAGGTCAAATAGTTCTGGTCACTTCACTTAAGCTTAAAATACGATACAATATTACAAATGGTCTTCTCAAATTGATCAATAGCCAATTCGTAATAACGCTTCGTTGTCGCCAGGTGTTAATGGTTAAAAATCAAAGTGCTGCAGACACTTTGCGGATTTTCTCTGTTTGGTCTTAGTAGAAAAGTGCTTTCCAAGCGTCCATAGAAGATGAAGAACCAGATTTGATATTTGCTATAAATAAATAGGCTAACGCGCGAAATAATGGAACGAATCACTATAGGGGCGTGACAAAACATACATGTCTTAATCTGAATTCCTCACAAAAATAGAGCAACAGCAACATTTCTAATCATGTTTATGTTCATCGACTAAACCAGGCCTTAAATTCGCCAACACCTACTTGATCTTGAAACCTAAGACCAAGGTAAGTACTTCAAATTTGTCTTTTCCAAGAGAGACTTGAACATCGTATTCACCAGGTCATTTTACAAAGTAAACCAGTATCGCCATCATATTATATTAAACCCATTTGACTTGACCCCGTGTAAGCATCGATTTGAAAATAAGGGCAGGTGGAGCGTGGGTTGAACGACAAGGATCGTAAGTTTTGTCTCTTGCGATCGGTAGGGAGCGGGAATATAAGGGCATTGTCGGAAAGAGCGGGATGAATCTTTGGACGCCCCGACTTGAAAAGGGCGTAAATTAAATGCGAGTGGAATAGGAACACTGAGATCCTATCGTATGTTGACCGTACTTGATCCGTAACTCGGGACTGCATCGTGAATGGAGCGAAAATGAAAATTTCAATCCCAGTCATTTGGCCAACATTCCGATTACGCTTGTTCCCGCTTGTTCTCGCTCCACTGCCGATATGCATACGTTGCTTAACCCTTCAACGCATTTGCAAACAGGGTTGATCCAGATAAGACCGATACACACTACGTATCTGACGAGTGCGACGGGGAACCATGAATTAACCCATGTCATTGGTAAAGGGACGGGGTCGTTTTCCGACTGGTTCCGTTCGAAAAGAAAGAAAACAATAACTTGAAAGATATAAAAAATGGTTTTTTTTTATTACCAGGGCTCCCTATAGAAAATCTGTAACACATAAGCAAACGTGACAGGTCGACTGATCTGACAGCTCTTACGGGATAATACTTGAAATGACGTAACAAACGACAAGTTGTTCCATCAATGTAGTTCTCAAAATTTCAATAAGCATGTATGCTTTCGATTCAATGCTTAGATACAAACACTATATACTGTGTTTTACGTACGTATGGAAATAAAATACATGTATGTTCAACCAATTCCTTCCTATGATATGTTTTAGCCCCAACCTCTGAATAAATAGAATAAATCTACCGAAAGGAGCATTTACTAGAGAAAAGGATTTTTTTTTTTGAATTGTATGGTTTTGAAACCATTGTGATAAAAAGAGCATTTGCTCTTATGGAGCAAACGCTATATTTATCACTATGGTTTCAAAAATAACTTTCACCGAGGCGTCAAAAGGCGCCAGTAGGAGGGAATGGATTTAAACTCTGGCGCAAATGCGTAACGGGACGAGTCAAGTAAAGGGTATTTCACCCCTTCTTCATATAAACACCCCTTCACACCTTTGCAGAGTGGACCCAGATCAGGTTGCTCCTGTAGGATTCGTCTGACCAGGTTCTGCTCTGTTTGCTTATAAATTAATATAGATATGATCGTACAGTTTTAAGTCTAGTCAAAAATCCCATTAAATAGTTTACATTGTAAATATAAGCTAATGATTATTCATATACGATTCAAGATTCAAAACACTTATTTAGTAACGTAAACATTTACATAATTCTTGTTACATGATACAATTAATTGTATAAGAAATTATATATGTGACAGCATTGTAATCTAAACCTTACAAATATACCTGCAAATATAAAGATCTAAGTATAATCAAAGAGAAATATATTTCTAAATCTTAACAAATTTCGACAAATTTTGAGGCTGGACATAACTGTATATATGAAGGAGGAATAGTATAAATCAAATGTATAAACATCAGAAGCAAGATATAGAGTTCATTAAAGAAATGGTTAACCCTTTCCCTGTTCTATATGTATTCTAAATTTCAATATTCGCTGAATATTCATGGATAAAACAGTTAAGATGGACACATTATAGCCATTTTAGAAAGTAAAAACACATATCTTTCAAAATCCACTAGCAAACAAAGCAGACCCTGGGTCTACTCTGTTTGCAAATACAAAAATGTACGCGAAAAGGAACGGGTTGCCATGTGGAAGGTGTTTTGGTAAAATGATGACTGCATAGAACCTAGACTAGACATAAATTTGATATCGGGCACATTGAGGGCACCTATTGCACAAACAAACTGCATTCCGCAATGAATGATATCTCTATTTTTGCATAAAATATTCTTTACTATTTGATCTTTTCATCTAACTTTAACCGATCGCATCCTAACCGTTATTTGCAAACAGCATGGACCCAGATGAGACGCCGAGTAACTCGACATCTCGTCAGGATCCAAGCTGTTTGACACTTGGTCAGAATGTTCTCAAAAGTTTGAACAATCCGCATGCAAGTATAAATCTTGCTTTATATCAATAAATCTTGCTTTATATCAGTTTGAGCAGACATTTTTTCGGCAAGTTAAGGGTTAATATTAAATCGTATATATTGTACTACAATCGAGACATGATCGGCATTGGCAAGCCTGTTGAATATGGATGAGGCTTTAACTCTTTCTATGCAAATGCCGCATCTATAATTACATATGCAAACAATTTGGATCCAGATGAGACGCCGAGTAGGATCCAAGCTGTTTGTTACTGTGATTTTTTTTAAACAAAACTAAAGGAAAAATAAAAAGATTTGTAGCAGGCGACAAAGTTTGCTGACGACAAAATTTGACAGCGAAAGAGTTAACCCAGATTGGCACTGTTTGCAACTTTGTCAATACATGTAATTAAATAACACATACATCATCATCAGCATCATCATCATCATCATCATCATTATCGTCACCATCACCACCATTATCAACAACAACAACAGCATCGAAACTCTAAGCGAATAGAAATAATTTGTAAAATGTGGCAGGCAGGAATTTTTGTTGATCTCATTTTTTTTCAGCATTATACAGGTCAATTTTATATGAACTAAATCACCATCTGACCAAACTACTGTCTTTTGCATTTCGATCCGAATCTTTCATTTTCATTTTTTATTTTATGTTTTTTTTTATTATTATTTTTAAATATAACCGAGACACATTCAGCACCAGATTTGCATCAAACCTGTCCGCACATGTGAGTCATATCAAGATCTGCACGAAGAGGGTAGCAAAACGTGACTCTCAAACTGCCTACGTGCGTAGTGTCAATGGGCATACCTGTAAAGAGAGTTATTTTTACCAGTTACCGTTTGAATTGTCGATGACCTTATTGTATTTAAATTGTAGAGGCTTACGGTTCTTTTTAAAAAGTTGTTGAAATATGAATAATCAGTGTTCTAAAATTTGCCCTTAATCACCTGGGCAAAATTTGTAAAATAAAAATGGCGTCTACTTTAACTTCCACTTTCGATTTATTTTCCGCTTCTTTTAAAACAAAACCAGAGTTTCAAACGGTTTGGATCCCATTCTATGTATCACCTGGGTCCAACCATCTGCCTTTAACCCTTTCGGCGCCAAATTTCTAATTATCGTCTGCAGTCCACTTTTTGTTAAATCATTTGGTACAACAAGGAAATGAGATGAATAAATGCAAATTTCAAAGAGATAAAGCACAGACATAGAAATAAAGAATGAGACAAAAAGTGAAGTCCCTGATCAGACGCCGCCTTGAAAAGGCGGCGACTGATCTGGGACTGCACTATTTGTCGTGGTGCATTTATGCGACATTGGCGGTGAAAGGGTTAAATAACCAGTGTGTATCAATTTACCCTCGCTGGCTTGCGGTAGGTCGGTGGTCTCATGTACACGAAACAGTGCAATTTGTTCCGTGCACAGAAGAACATCTGATGTCTTCCTCCACCTGTAATTAGGTGGACGTCGTGATATGACGGAAATGCTGTTAAAACGACGTAAACTCCGACAAAACCCAAACCAAACCATTTGCTCATACTCTAAATACTCTTCGCCGAAGTCGACCGGAAAGCTACCCACATAGCTTGCTGCAATGGGTGAATATATTATTATACCCCCCCCCCCACACACACACACACAACGAAGTGTATGGGGTATACTGGAATCACTCCGGCCGTCTGTCCGTCCGTCCGTCTGTAGACGGAATTTTGTCCGGAGCTTTACTCTGCCATCCTTCAACTGAACATTTTTAAATTATGCAGTATTGTTGGTCACCATCTGAAGTTGTGCACCTGCGATTGCAGTTTTGATTCGTCATTTCGTTATTGATTTATCTCCCCTTTTCGTACTTTTAATAGACGAAATTTTGTCCGGAGCTTAGCTCTGCCATCCTCCAATGGAACATTTTTAGCTCACCTGAGCCAAAGGCTCAGGATGAGCTATTGTGATCGCAATCCGTCCGGCGTCCGGCGTACGTCGTCCGTCCACATTTTCAAACAACATCTCCTCTGAAACTGCAGACCCAATTTTAACCCAATTTTGTCAGAAGCATCAGTGGCCGGGGGGGGGGGGGTAGGGGGGGGGGGGGGAGCGAAATGTTGTTCACATTGTGACCCCCGGGGGTCAAAAATGGGCCCGCCCAAGGGCTTATCAGTTTTTCATAGGAAAATCTTTAAAATCTTCTTCTCTGAAACTGTAAGGCCTAGGCCTTTGATATTTGGTATGTAGCATGATCTAATGGTCCTCTACAAAAATTGTTCAAATTATGACCCCTGTGCTAAAAATGGCCCCGCCCAAGGGCTTATCAGTTTTTTATAAGAAAATCTTTAAAAATCTTCTTCTCTGAAACTGTAAGGCCTAGACAGTTGATATTTAGTATGTAGCATGATCTTATGGTCCTCTACAAAAAGTGTTCAAATTATGACACCCGGGCCAAAAATGGCCCCGCCCAAGGGCTTATCAGTTTTTCATAGGAATCTTTTAAAAAATATTCTTCTCTGAAACTGTAAGGCCTAGGCCTTTGATATTTGGTATATAGCATGGTCTAATGGTCCTCTACAAAAATTGTTCAATGTAATGTATCGCCTTTTATATTCATTATAACTATTTTGTCCATGAATACATGTATTCAGTAGGTAATGAAATTTGTAATAAACATAGAACAGGGAAAGGGTTAACACTTTACTCCATGAATATTTATGTAAGAAGTAATGGGAGCATGAGTATTTTTATACTGGCACATGGACATGGGAATATTTGACCATACTAGAAACTGTAGAATCATATTTATATTACTTCATAAGCAAACAAAGCAGACCAAGATCAGACGGCTCCCAAAGGAGCCGTCTGATCTGGTTCTACTCTGTTGCAAAGACGTAGAAAGGGGTATTTATGGAGTAAAAGGTTAAAGAAAAAGACATTGTTTGCAAGCTAAATGCTCTATTTATCACAACGGTTTCAAAAAATGAGTTTTACAGAGGCACAAAAAGGCGTCAGTATAGGAGAGAATGGGTTAACTAGCATTTGCAACAGCGTAGACCCAGATCAGAGGGCTCCTAGACTGTTTGTCATTAAACATTCTATAGCAAACTGCATCCTTTACTTTGGCCTATCTGTTTGTTTTTAAATGTGTTTTGGTAAAAGGGAAATAACAACTAACTTATAACCTAACTTTAATAACGAGAGTCACGGGTCGTTTTTATATTTTTTGGCATATTGTGTCGACAGTCATTTTTTTAAATTATGGGTCTGTAAGGTAGGTGGTAGCTTAATGCAGGTCAAAGTAATGCAGAAAGCTCCATTACTTTCTCCTGCATTAAGCAACCACGAGTTTTTAAGACTCTCATGTTCAATAAATGAATGAACGTTTAACTCTTTCGGCGCCAATGTCGCCTGTTGGCACCATTGAAAACAGTGCAGTCAAGGCGGCATCTGACCTGGGACTGCACTGTTTTCTGTATGTTTTTAGCCCAAGCATACAGGTTTTTAAAAACAAATGTTTTATTAATATACCATTATTATTTAGTTTAGAATTATATTTAATATGAAATTATTATTGCAGACGACACTTTTAAATTTGGCGCAACAAGAGTTAAGACGGGTTCTACTGTATACAAGTACATATCTTGATCTGAATTCCTCCAAAAAATCATGCAACAGCAACCTTGCTAATCCTGTTATTATACCCCACGCAACGAAGTGTTTTACCCTTCCTTCCGTCCGTCTGTCAGTTCGTCCTTGTATCCTAATACATTGTTGTTCATCTAGCACTTTCATTTCTTGACCAATTTTCCCAAATTTGCGTTAAGAGTTGTAATGAATAAAAGCTTTGGTGAGTTCGATTTCCAGAGGAGTCTGCCATCCGTCCGCCAGTCCGTCCATGTATCATGATACATTGTTGTTCATCTAGAACTTTCATTTCTTGATCATTTTTTCCGAAATTTGTTTGAGAATTGTCATGAATAAAAGCTTTGATGAGCTCGATTTTCTGAATAATCTGCAGTTAGTCCGTCCGTCCATGTATCATTTTACACTGTTGCTCATCTAGCATTTTCATTTCTTCACCATTTTGTTTTTTCTAAAAAATTGTCATGAAAAAAAAGCTTAAGTATGAGTTCGATTTTCAGAGGAATTTGTCATGGGGAACCACTTTTTTCTCTGACAATATGGCGGCGTGTGTGAGCTTGCTTACTAAAGTTATTTAATTGATTGTCAACTTAACCACTCCAGGTCATGTTTACAAGATACACAGTTATCGCTGTCAGAGTATACTAAGTAATATTTAGACAGAACACTGTTTAAAATGATGAACAAATAATATTTAAATTGGCATTCTTCAGCCTGTGTGTCAAATTTAGACTCGTAATGTTAATCCATATGAACCAAAGACCTCACAGTGTCATCCGCACCTTTAGCGCCGCTGGCTATTTATCACTTTCATTGTTATTGTTTACCTGTGCGTTATAACCCTTTGCTGGGCGTCTGATATGAATCTTAACATTTGGCCTGCTAGCGGTCCAGATAATATGCTTAAATTAAAACATTTTCAAGAAGAACTTATATATTTATCCACCAAACCCTATGTTGTGACCACAGCACAGGGTTTGGTGGAGAATGAACACTTTGCACGTGTATCTGTTGCTCTGGCCTGCTGTCGGCGGATCCATGATTACCTTTGAGTAACTCAGCGTCTCATCAGGATCCAAATTGTTTGACGCCCCAATTGCATTTTGATAGACAAACTGAATAAAGCTGGAATTTATAAGCTGCAGTGGGTGAAAAAATGTGTAAAATAATTTATAATTTGCTCAGCAGGCTAAAGGCAAAACTCTTTGCAAACTACTGAAGAGGGGACAGCCTCAGTTACCCTTGGAATGCTGGAATTGGGTTAACCCTTTACTTAACCCTTTCCCTGTTCTATGTTTATTCCAAAATCAGTACCTACTGAATATTCATGGACAAATTAGTTATAAAGAAATATGGAAGGCGGAACATTGTAGACATTTTAGATTGCAAAGAAACAGATCTATCAAATTACATTAGCTAACAGAGCAGACCCTGATCAGATGGCTCCTCTAGGAGCCATCTGATCTGGGTCTACTCTGTTTGCAAATGCGTGAAAACACGTTTATATAAGGGAAAGGGTTAACAGACACACATAATGTAACCCTTTCTCTATTCTATGCTTATTCCACTCAATAACAACTGAATATTTATGGACATAATAGTTATAATAAAACAGCCATGTTAAAAAGTAAAGGAACAGGTTCAAATTCTAAATTCCATTAGCAAACAGAGCGGACCCTGATCAGACGGCTCCTGTAGGAACCGTCTGATCTTGGGCTATTCTGTTTGCAAATGCGCGAAAACACTTTTATATGAATGAAAGGGTTAAAAGTATGAATGCTTACTAAAAATAGAACATAAGTCAGGTAGAGGGTGCCACACGAAAATCCACAAAAACTGCACACCAGTAGCATAAATGAAATGCGCGCGCACATATAGGCCTACAAACACACACACAACCTTCACATAACCTTCAACACAGGAGTGAATATGTAATAACGGTGAACATTTAACGATCTCTGTTTGTCTGTCTGTCTGTCTGTCTGTGTGAGCGTCTTTGTCTGTCTGTCTTTCATTCTCTGTCTGTCTCTCGCTTTCTGTCTGTTGACCTGTCTCTCCTTTTCTCTCTTTCTCTCTTGCACGGTCTCGATGTCTCTCGATGTACTTACGTATGCTACAACGTTTCTCTAGATAGGCCTAAGAAGGACACACATACACACTCTCTCTCTCCTCTCTCTCTCTCTCTCTCTCTCTCTCTCTCTCTCTCTCTCTCTCTCTCTCTCCCGTCTCTCTCTTTCTGTCTCTCTGTCTCTCTCATACACGCAAACACTATCTGTCACTCCCTGTATACATGTATATGGCTCCAGAAAAGAAGGGTATGTTCCTCTCTCTCTCTCTCTCTCTCTTTCTCTCTCTATCTCCCCCACTCGATCTTACTCATGGACAAACACAGACAGGCAAATAGACACACACACGCGCACGCACGCACATATTATAGGACTCAATTTTTACTTTTGGGAATTTTATTTTCTCAAAGTTTGTAAACATTGTTAAAATAAATATATTTTTCCTAAAGATTGATTATTACTTAATCGCAGACAGGGAATAAGGCTGTACACCGTTCTTTTGTTCTGAACTTCAAGGCATCTCAACAGATTTAGGAAACAATTGAGAGCAATAACTGAGATATAAAAGTAATAATTATAGCAAAAGGTGTGGCCCCTGCGAGATAGGTCCTGACGAGACTGTTTTATCAGGGGTCAAACTGTTTGCTGTTATGCTTTAAATCACGACATAACAATGGAATAATGTTTTCTAAACTGTTCATATGTTATGGTCATGTACATACATGCTATTAGCAATATTTTTAGTTGTTAAGTGTTAACCTAACGAGTACTCATTTTCATAGATCTATAAGACTCAGAATAAAATAAAAGGACACTCCTGCATACAGTGCAGATCCTGATCGGAGGGCTCTCAACGGAGCCCTCTTATCACTGATACACTCTGTTTGACCATCATCTCTAAAAATATCCTTCTGACTTGTGCTCTTGATTATAATTATCTAGATTGCTTGTCTGTAGCACCGTTTATTAATATTACGTATTTTGATGACGCGTGTACATACGTCATAAATATGTCACAAGGGAATCCCCAATTCATAAAAATAGTACTCGTCCTCTAGGAATTCCTGACGCCATTTAAGTCACCATAATCAACTACATGTATAAGTGGATTTCGTAAGAACTTATGAATTTTGCAAGCAGTGTAGACCCTTATCAGAGGTCTCATTAAGTGGCAAGGTGGTCATAAATTTACACTGCTTTCAGGAATCAAATGTTTCTTACAAGGTTAAAATGATCATATATCTATTGTATTTTTTTCTAGTTCTTAAACTACTAGATCTATGCCTAATCTTAAAATAATATGTGTCCGGAGGACAGTTGCATGGACTTCAATAGTTGATTAAGGTTAAACAGGTGTAAATTTTGACATGCATTTTGCCTACCTCGTGTGATCCCCATGTGGATTTCTTTTCATTAATTGGATGTTGATTTTTATTCCTTGATCACCTGTTGGTCTTTTTGTGCGGCTGACTCCGGATCAATATAGATCTAGATCTATTTTGAAGAAAATTGCTCAGTCAGTTTGCAATATCTACTCAACTACTATATACCTATATACTTGTACTGTGCATTTCGGGTGGCTGTGTTGCTGAATTTTCGGTACATTGAATACTGTTTTGCTTTTTTCCACCCGCGCTCGGGCTCGCCTCGGCCGTCTCGGGGTGGGGGCGGGCTCTGGGGCGGAATTTCGCTGGGATCCGGCAGCGGGCGCGGTTTTTCCTCGTTGACCCCCATTGTGGGGATCGCTCGCTTGGAGATTTCTTTGCAGTGGGGGTTGGTGGGGTTTTTCGCCTGTTGTCGGGTTCGGGTGGGGTTTGGCCTCTGGGTTCGTCTTCTGCCCTGGGGCTGTTGGGTGGGTTTCGGGTTTCGTTGGGTGGACCGGGGAAGTGTCGCCGGGGATTCTGTGACGCGGTTATCCGAGACGCTCAGTACACGACATTAATATTCTTAAGGTTTGGTATTATTCTTTGTGATTTATGTTTTCCTCTATAAGCTGACATGTTGTTACTTTTATGTAAACTGTGACGAAAATAAAGGATCTGTTCTGTTCTGTTCTGTTCAGAATAAACTTCACAAATCCTACCATTGCGCTAAACCCGGGACACTAAACCCGGGACCCCATTTCTTCCTTAAATTATAGCATGACAGGGCAAAATATATAATACAATATTCCGAGTATTTACTGCAATTAGTTTTATCAATGTTGTATTTTATTGCCAGTCAACCGAATCGTTTGGTATTCTTAATGTTTTTGTATCTGATGTTTGAAACAAAACACGAAAAAAGTAAAAAGGCAGAATTTGTAGCAGACGACAGTTTGCAAACGACAAAATTGGCAGCGAAAGAGTTATACTACAAACTACTGTCCACTACCCTGGTGCGTTTTAGTGAGGTTTTAACCTTTTCCTCCATAAGTACGGATTTTACCGCATTTGCAAGCAGAGTAGATCCAGGCCAGTAGGAGCTGTCTGATCAGGGTCTACTTTACTTGCTTTTGGAATGATATAAGATCTGATTCTACAGTTTTCTGCCACGGCTAAAACTTCCATTGTTCATGTGTGTCATTATACAGTTTCAGCTAATTAATATTCATAATGTCATCTCTTACAAGAATATGAGAAAAGTGCTAACCGTACAACATTTTCTCACATCTAACGTTTTTAAAAGATGTAATTTGCAAATTAGTGTGACCTAACAAGGTGTATAAGAAGGTGTATAAAGCGCTTTTAGCGCTGAGAGATTGATGTACGATACAGCTCTGCATTGATGTTTAAATTTGCCAATCTGGCGGTAAGAATAGACGTCTATCGTTTTTTCTTTGCATATTTCACCGTAACAGTACAATACATTTAACTCTTTGTACGCTAGCGGCGAATGCGTAATTAACCATTTCCTCAATTCCTACGCCTTTCTATGTCTTTGCAAACAGAGTAGATCCAGATCAGACGGCTTCTATACGAGCCGTCTGATCAGGGTCTGCTCTATTTGCTTATGGCATAATATATATCTGATTCTAGTTTCTGTTTGAGTCAAAATATCATGGGTTCATATAAGATTATAAAAAAAATCTAATTAATATCCATGACCTCATTATTTCTTACATGAATACTCATCGAGGAAAGTGTTAATTAAGTATCATAGTTCTGGAGTTAAAATTGGCCCTGCCCTGTGTGTATAGACTTCTTTACATCAGAAACTACATTCTAAAGGTTTCTCCTTAATATCACTCTTAGCTGAGACCAGTCAGTGGGAGTTCTTATATAATCACCCTTAGCCTGATCAGTAGAGTAGAAATTGTGTTCAGACAAATAACACACACTCATTTAAGATTGAGAAAACTGTGGATAATTCTCAAAATGCAGAACACTCTTAAAGCTTTTTTTCATACCTATGCCCTGCATTAAGCTACCAGCTATCAATATAGAGCATATCTGTTGTGAACTTCAGCTTAACTCTTTGCATGCTGGGTAATTTTGTCATCTGCTAAATTGTTGTCTGCAGCATATTCACAAGTTAGCCTAACTACACACTTTCTTTCTAAGTTTTTCAGAAGTTCAGTCTCATTGACAAACAGTTCGGATATCAGATCAGGCACCGCATTATGTTGGCCCTGATCTGGATCCAAACTGTTTGCATATGTCATTAGTGGTGGGAGAATCCCACTACACACTTTCTTTCTAGGTTTTTCAGAAGTTCAGTCTCATTTACAAACAGTTTGGATATCAGACCAGGCACCACATTATGTTGGCCCTGATCTGGATCCAAACTGTTTGCATAGGTCATTAGTGGTGGGAGAATCCCACTACACACTTTCTTTCTAAGTTTTTCAGAAGTTCAGTCTCATTTACAAACAATTTGGATATCAGATTAGGCCCCACATTATGTGGGGCCTGATCTGGATCCAAACTGTTTGCATAGGTCATTAGTGGTGGGAGAATCCGCCTCTAGCATCCAAAGAATTAATACAAGTTCCAGTGGTCTAATGCTCTATCCATTCTTTCACTACATTCTTTTAGCATCATGTTCAGGTCCTCTACAAAAGTTATATAAAGTGTGTCCCTTGGGTGAAAATTGGCACCGCCCCTGGGGTGTTAAGTTTTCAATAGAAACATATAGTGAAAACTTTGAAAATCTTCTCCTCTTATTGTCTGGTGAGCGATGTCAGGGCCATTCTGGCCCTCTTGTTAAGTAGTATTTTCCGTTTCCGGAAGATAACTTAAGTTATGTATGTCCGATCGTCATGAAACTCCACATGTGCATTGATATCAGTGAGGACAGGAACCTTATTGAATATGGGCTTTGCCCGCCCAAGGTCAATGTCATTTGTTTTCTAAAAATAGATTGTTTTTCTGTAGAATTTCCCGTTTTTGGATGATAACTTTAGTTATGTATGTCTGATCTTCATGAAACTTCACATGTGCATTGATATCAATGACGGCAGGAACCCTATTGGATATGGGCTTTACCCAACCAAGGTCAAGGTCATTTTTTTCTAAAAATATATTGTTTTTCTGTAAATGTTTCCCATTTCCAGACGATAACTTAAGTTTTGTATATCAGATCTTCATGAAACTTCAAATGTGCGTTGATATCAATGAGGGTAGGAACCCTATTGAATATGGTCTTTGCCTGACCAAGGGCAAGTGAACTATTGCCACCTGATATGGAGTAATGGCCTTTCAACTGAAGACATTTGACGGGCTTATTTTATGACATGTTGGCACTCTTGTATGGTTTGGCATATTGTGTCGACAGCCATTTTTAAAAAAAGGTATGGGTCTGTAAGGTAGGTGGTAGCTTAATGCAGGTCAAAGTAATGCAGAAAGCTCCGTTACTTTGCCCTGCATTAAGCAACCACGGGTTTTAAAGGCTCGAGTTCGATAAATGAATGATCGCTTAAGACAGGTTCTACTGTATATAAGTACATATCTTGATCCGAATTCCTAAAAAATCGTGCAACAGCAACCTTGCTAATCCTGCACGGGGTATATATATGTTTTTACCCTTCCGTCCGTCAGTCCGTCTGTCAGTTCGTCCTTGTATCCTAATACATTTTGTTCATCTAGCACTTTCATTTCTTGACCAATTTTTCCCAAATTTGCGTTAACCCTTTGGACTATCAGAGCGTTTTGGGGACTGTAAACGTGTAACAGAGAAGAATGTAGATTTCAGCTTCTTTATTCAATGTGGTAGCAAAATGTTTTTTCATACATGTAGATAATACATAATTATAATGCATGTAGTAATTTCAAACACAAGTCATCATTTAACAATTTGAAATATAGAAATAGTTTGAAATTACAATAACATTCATTAGCTCATTTAATGTAGAGACTCGCTTGGCTTTGAGAGGTCTATGCCTGTTAGATCTACACATTTCAAACAACGGTATTTTCTAAGGAATTTAAGAAGCTTGTTAAATGCATGTCTTTAACTTTAGATTAAAAATAAATGTAACTCTAGAAACTTTATCTACACAAAACAAGGAATAATCTCCTTACGGTCTGCAAATTAAAGAAATGCATTTAATAAATTGTCTAACAAAAATAATGTAAACGATTTCACCTTACCTGTAAAAGTGTAACAGAGAATAATGTAGATTTCAGCTTCTTTATTCAATGTGGTAGCAAAATGTTTTGCCCCCACTTTGAATTGGGCCAGTATTTATACTGTGGCGTTGTCAAGCTGGAATCTCTTCTCTGCCTGTTCAGGCATTTGGCAATCTTTTCCCAATAGTTAGACAAAAGACCGTATTTCATAACCATTTATATATATAAAGCATATTATTTTACTATCTGATACATACTAAAAGGCAATGTTGTATAATTTCTCAGATTATGTGCTCTTGGAGGTATAGCTTAATAAAGGTATGATGTTTTGCAGGCTTAAGCAACTATGTTTGGCAAACAAACACAATTTTGTTTTGTAAATATAAAAGTAACCACTTAACATTCATTGTTGACATATCAGCAAACATATCAGATAATCCTTTTGTTTTATATACAACAAACAAACAACACACAGATCTTCACCATACCTAAATGGTGCAAATAAATAACTTTCATCAACTTTGAAAAGTATAATATCAAAAATAGAAAGTATAATATCAAAATTATTAAAATCATGATCAATATTTAAAAAATACATAAATATTTGCATAATATGCAAATGGATAAAAAAAAAAGGAACACCGTCCTTGTGATAAAACACACACACACACAACCTTTACATAACTATCAACACAGGAGTGAATATATAATAACGGTGAACATTTAACGATCTCTGTTTGTCTATCTGTCTGTCTGTGTGAGCGTCTTTGTCTGTCTGTCTTTCATTCTCTGTCTGTCTCTCGCTTTCTGTCTGTTGACCTGTCTCTCTTTTTCTCTCTTTCTAACTTGCACGGTCTCTGTGTCTCTCGATGTACTTACTTATGCTACAACGTTTCTCTAGATAACCTCTCTCTGTGTCTGTCTCTGTCTGTCTGTCTCTCTCCGTATCTCTCTTTCTCTGTCTATGTCTCTCTCTGTCATACACGCAAACATTATCTGCCACTCCCTGTACATATTACACCATGGCTCCAGAAAAGAAGGGTATGCCCCCTCTCTCTATCTCCCCCTCTCGATCTTACTCATGGACAAACACAGACAAAAACACAGACAGACACAGACAAACAAATAGACACACACACGCGCGCGCGCACGCACGCACGCAAGCTCGCACACACATTGCTCCAGATAAGAAGGATTACACCGACAATTTCACAACATTCTTTTTTCTTCATCTCTCCCCCAAACCCGCAATTATCACTACCCATTAGAATTGTCTAAACTTTGAGTTTGGTGACCACTAAAAAGAGGCTTACATGTGGGTCTTTCAGACAGATGGTAGCTTGATTCGGGTCGAAACGAGCTTTGTGCATTAGATTTGTCCTACATTAAGCAAACACGCGTTCTTTAAGATTTCTATGTTCAGTAAACAAATGGTTGCTTAACCCTTTCCCTGTTCCCTGTTCTATATTTATTCAAAATTTCAATACCTACTGAATATTCGTGGACAAAATAGTTATAATGAAATACCAAAGGTGGACCATTGTAGCCATTTTAGAAAGCAAAGAAACAGATCTATCAAATGTTATTAGCAAACAGAGCAGACCCTGATCAGACGGCTCCTCTAGGAGCCGTCTGATCTGGGTCTACTCTGTTTGCAAATGCGTAAAAACACGTTTATATTAGCGTTCTGTTTTACTTTCACCTTGCTTTAAACATCCGTCTGCCTTTAACACAAAATAATTGATGTAATTTAGTGGTCGTTATAGAGAGGTTTTACTGTATATTCTTCTTCTTCTTCCATTTATGTACTGGGCCCTCACTGGAGCATTGTCGTACATTTGTGTATGTACAAGATAAGGTAAAGGTGAGGCGCGTATTAAATTAAAAAAACAAAACTGGTGCAGGTTAAATATCACACTTGTCCCAAGTTAACCATACTGATAGGTAAATTGTAGTACAGCTCGAAAACTAACATAGTTGCTATGCAGATTAATTGATGATGCAAGATTACCTGTCATTCTCGTAATCAGATCTTTGTCACCACAAAAAAATAATAAAAAAATATAGCTAGATCTGATTGCTCAGTGAAGCCCCGAGTGGCGTGATCCAAGTCCTATATTGGCAGGGAGGTTAGAAGCCCGGGTCACTAATTGAATGCCTTTCGATGCCAATACTGATTGTCGTGTTTTTATGAATACATTTTAAAAGGGGCTTGGGAAAATTGAAAACAGGGTGCCTTCAGTATTTACGCAATATCTCAAAAAGTATAAAGCATTTAAGCTGAAATTTTACACAAATGTGAACCACTGTTGTACATGTACCTAAACACTGGTATATAAAACTTTTATATCGGTTGAACAGATTTAGAGTAATAAAAATTGAAATTGGGTTGCATTTTTTCTGGGACTCCCTGTATAAATTGTTATGAACCAGATCCCTGATACTGTTCTCAGTGGGTGCTAATCAAGATTAGTTCATACCAAAACTTTCATACCATTTTCATTAGTATACATGTCTGTATCATCATATTGTCACATTTTATACTCTCATTTTTAGCAGACATCATGTGGCTCTCATATTAAACCTGTAACCACTATGCATTTTCTGTTTTCACTTGTAATTGCATTGAAAAATTAATTACCATGTGCCGTCTACATAATCTGACTCTTTTCCATTTTATCATTGTTTCTAATTAGAGGGTCAGGCTTAACTGAGGGGCCTGACACCAGATTTTGTTGTACAGGAATTTAGACATAAAAATATATAATTTGCCGTATTTTAGCGACAAGTGTGTGATATTGTACGGTCTTATATGTCCGTCGCGATAGCGACGGACATGACCGTACAATATCACACTTGTCGCCAATTAACCTTACTAATAGGTAAATCCTTACAACTTTGCACCATTTAGATAATATTCTCTAGAAAGAAGATAAAATGGCGGAGGTTTTAATTGCTGCTGACAAATGCAGATAAGAGACTGGACTGTAAAAAAAACATATGCCCATTTTAAGAAAAATCTCTCTCTCTTTACAATAAACTGTTATGAACCAGATCACTGAATTACTGTTCTCAGTGAGTGTTAATCAAGATATGTTCATACCAAAACTTTTATACCAATTCCTTTAGTATACATGTATGTATCATCAGATTGTGAATTTGTCACATTTTATACTCTCATGTTTTAGCAGACATCATGTAGCTGTAAGCACAATGCATTTTCTGTTTTCACTTGTAATATCGCCTTGAAAAATTAAATACCATGACCATGTGCCGTCTACATAATCTGACTCTTATTCATTTTATCATTGTTTCCAATTAGAAGGTCAGGCATAAATGACAGATCTGGCACTAGATTTTTTTTGTACAAGAATTTAGACCTAAAAGTTATATCAGTTGTTGTATATTGGCGACAATGCAAGTTTATCAGTTCCTCACGGGAAAATATGTGCAAACGTTTTTAAGTGACACGCCTTGTGGACAATGAAGCGTAGTCGTTTCAGATAAGACTATCTTAAAACTTTCCCAGATTTAAACCATTTCATTGTGAAGAAAAAAGTCAACTAAAAAATTGGTCTATTAAAGTAATGTTCACTAATATCTGGGTCCATGCTTAAATAAAGCTTTTTAGTTGAGTCTGAGTTCGTTCTCAAGCATTTGATAGGCCAGATCAAATCTGACCGATCAAAAACTTGAGAACGAACTCAGACTCAACTAAAAAGTTTTATAAGCATGGAACCTGATCAAGATGTTTGAAACCCGGCCAATAGTTTATCAAAAACTTAAACCGATTTAAGCTTTTGAGAAACTGTTGAGCGAGTTTCAAACATCTTGGATTATGACTACAGTAAACCTCTTTATAACGGCCACTAAATTACATCAAGTGTTTTTTGTTAAAGCCACATGGCTGCTTAAAGCAAACAGAGCAGACCCTGATCAGACGGCTCCTATATCTGGGTCTACTCTGTTTGCAATGACGTAAAACGGCGTATTTATGGAGTGAAGGGTTAAACCATTTCAACGCTAAGTTGTCAAACTGTCGACAGTAATATCCCTCTAAACCGGATAATAATTATTAAAATGAACACCAACATCAGTGTTTAATCCTTTCCCTCATAGGCTATATTTAGATTTAACCACTTTGAAAAAATCTACCGAAAAGGAGCATTAACTAGAAAAAGGACAATTTTAGAATTTTGTAGTTTGAAACCATTGTGATAAACAGAGCATTTCCTCCTATAGGAGCAAATGCTCTATTTATCACAATGGTTTCACCAGGTGACTTTTTCAGAGGTGTAGAAAAGCGTATTTATGGAGGAAAGGGTTAAGACGTGTGGTCGCCTAACCCTTTCCCTCATATAAACCGTGTTTTCACGCATTTGCAAACAGAGTAGACCCAGATCAGACGGCTCCTAGAGGAGCTGTCTGATCAGGGTCTGCTCTGTTTGCTAATAAAATTTGATAGATCTGTTTCTTTGCATTCTAAACTGTCTACAATGTTCCATCTTCCATATTTCTTTATGACTATTTTGTTATTGAATATTCAGTAGGTATTGAAATTTGGCCTAGATGCAGAACAGGGAAAGGGTTAATGCATGATCAAAGTCATGAAGAAAACTCCCTTTTCACTCTGCATTAAGCAGCCACCTGTCGAAAAAGATCTTAGTTCTGTTTTTATTAAAATTCCGGTTTAAAGGTGTTTTAGCTCACCTGAGCCGAAGGCTCAGGATGAGCTATTGTGACCGCTATTTGTCCGTCGTCCGGCGTCCGTCCGGCGTCCGTCGTCCGGTGTCCGTCCACATTTTCAAACGACATCTCCTCTGAAACTGCTGACCCGATTTTAACCAAATTTTGTCAGAAGCATCAGTGGCTAGGGGGAACGAAATGTTGTTCACATTATGACCCCCGGGCCAAGGGCTTATCAGTTTTTCATAGGAAAATCTTTAAAAATCTTCTTCTCTGATATTGTAAAGCCTAGATCTTTGATATTTGGCATGTAGCATGATCTTATGGTTCTCTACAAAGATTGTACAAATTATGACCCCCGGGCCAAAAATGGCCCCGCCCAATGGCTTATCATTTTTTCATAGGAAAATCTTTAAAAATCTTCTTCTCTGAAACTGTAAGGCCTAGATCTTTGATATTTGGCACGTAGCATGATCTAATGGTCCTCTACAAAGATTGTTCAAATTATGACCCCCGGGCCAAAAATGGCCCCGCCCAATGGCTTATCAGTTTTTCATAGGAAAATCTTTAAAACTCTTCTTCTCTGAAACTGTAAGGCCTAGACCTTTGATAGTTGGCATGTAGCATGATCTAATTGTCCTCTACAAAGATTGTTCAAATTATGACCTCTGTGCCAAACATGGCCCCGCCCAAGGGCTTATCATTTTTTCATAGGAAACTCTTTAACATTCTTCTTCTCTGAAACTGTAAGGCTTATACCTTTGATAGTTGGTATGTAGCATGATCTAATGGTCCTCTACAAAGATTGTTCAAATTATGACCACGGGCCAAAAATGGCCCCGCCCAAGGGCTTATCAGTTTTTCATAGGAAAATCTTTAAAAATCTCCTTCTCTGAAACTGTAAGGCCTAGACCTTTGATATTTGGCATGTAGCTTTGACTTGTGGTCCTCTGCCAAGATTGTTCAACTTACGACCATGACCTCTGGGCGAAACTTGGCCCTGACTTATCAGTTTTCATGGGAAAACTATATCATGTTTCTCTGAAACCATAAGGCTTAGACCTTTAATTAATGGCATACTGCTTTGCCTTGTGGTTCTCTGCCAAGGTTGTACAAATGATGGCCCCGTCCCTGGGGTATCTCAGGTGAGCGCTTCAGGGCCTCATGGCCCTCTTGTTTTATTATTGTTTTCCAAAATTTTAAATAGGCCAATCCCCCCGTGAACATTCTTTTTGAAAATACATACAGTGTTTCATGACATACAGTGTAGATCCTGATGAGACGGTTCCTCTAGTAGCCCCCTCGTCCGGGTCGACACTGTTTCCAGAGGACATTGGTTACTCGTTTCCCGCACTGAATCGGTTTAACCCATTGCCTTCTAGGCTATTTTAGACCCAAACTCTTTGAATAAATCTACCGAAAAGGAACATTAACTATAGAAAAGGAGAAATTTAGAATTGTCTAGTTTTGAAACCATTGTGATAAATAGAGGATTTGAAGCAAATGCTCTATTTATCACAATAGTTTCTAACTGTGACTTTTCTAGAGGCACCAAATGCGTCACTAGGAGGGAATGCGTTAACTCAAAAGCCGATGGTTGCTTGATCCTATGGGAGCCTTCTGCATAACGGCCGTCTTGTATTAACCTACTGCAGTAAAACCTCTCTATAACAGCCACTAAACTGCGTTAATTATTTGGTATTTAGTGCAGGTGGCCGCTTAAAGCAAGGTGAAAGTAAAACAGAACGCTCCTATAGGAGCGTTCTATTTTAATTTCATCTTGCTTGAAGCAGCCACCTGCCTTTAAGACAAAATACGTGATGTAATTTAGTGGCCGTTATAGAGAGGTTTTACTGTACCTGCCTGTTTTGGTCAGTTATTTTAGAGAGGCACTATTGAGTTATGCATGACGAATGACAAGTATATGACTCGGTGCTGTACCTCTCACATCGCAGTGTATGCTCTAGTCATACACTGTCTGTTAACTCTTTCCCTGTTAAATATTCATGCAAAGAATAATGACATCATGAATATTTATTCCCTGAATTTTTATAATAGCATATGTAGGCATGATGATGTAGAAACTGTAGAATCATATCTATATTATACCATAAACAAACAGAGCAGACCCTGATCAGACGGCTCCTATAGGAGCAGTCTGATCTGGGTCTACTCTGTTTGCAAATGCTCGAAAAAACGTTTATATAAGGGAAAGGGAAGTGTGTGTGTTGGGGGGGGGGGTTCCATACTTATGTTGTAAAAATGATAATTTGTGAGTCTCCCCTGCGATTCGAACTCACGACCACTTTAATTGGGAGTGTGGTGGGGGTGGGGGGGGGGGGGTTCACAATACCACTGAACAACGTATGTCTAATGAGGTAAGCATGCCATAGAGGTCACTTACTGCACATCCCATTCAATAAAGATGTTTTCTACTTCCAGAAAGATGACTGCACGTCTCGACATTTTGACCCTGTGTGTGATTGCTTTTGCGATCGATAGTTGCTATGGTTACGGATATGGACCACCGACGACCATTTGTGTTGATATGTTTCCAATAGGCCATTACGTCAATGCATCAACAGATGCGCCCCCTTTTGAGCTTGTCGTGAACGCAACGTCATACCAACCGGGTGACGTAGTGGAAAGTGAGTTTTATCACATAACCTCCCTTGTATTCGCGTTAATACAGTAATCACATATTTCTCTATGTTACACACGTTTGATATAAGCTGTAATGTCTTGTAGAAACACATCACGATGCATGTAGAAATATACAGGACCACTATTATCATGCATTATGACGTGTCAAAAACGGCATTTCTTGTCGAAATAAGTTATGTGATAAAAAGAATATGATGCCCGTAGTCATTTTGATATTAAACTCATCTTGGAAAATGTTACTAAACTCGCCAAAGGTTCGCTTAATTTAACACTTTCCAAGGCTCGTTTATCCTTTTCGTCGCCAAATATCCAATTGTCGTCTGCAAACCAATTTCGTTATTTCATTCGGTAAAATAAGGAAATGAGATAAATAAAGCAAATTTCAAAGGAAGAAAGCACTAGGCCTATTTGTCGTTGCGCATTTTTGCGACATTGGCGGTGAAAGGTTAAATATTAGTTTGTACAAAATGACTACCCGCAACATAGTCCTATCTGAATTACGTTAATGTAAAAAAAATAAAATACATTTGGATATAGGCCAACGTTGTATATGTTTTGTGTGGAAATGTTTCGTTTCAAAAGGCATCTCTATCAGGTAAAGGGTTGAAGAAGGTACTTACCAAGAAAAGAGCATGCATCAATGGGACATACATCTGATACAATGTTTTCTCTCTAGCGTCCAAACAATGAATAAAAACGAAGTTTGCTTAAGCGTAACTGTGGATTTGGAAGAGAATATGCAACTTAAAAATGTTTTTGCTAAATGAGCAAAACATTATGGTGATCCATTTTGAAACTTGTCTTATCTGTATCCCTGTTTCAGCAGTTTCCAAGTGAGTATTAATCAGGTTGGAATTGCTAAAATCATTAACCCTTTCACTGCAGATGTCGCATAAATGCACCACGGCAAATAGTGCAGTCCCAGATCAGAAGCCGCCTTTTCAAGGCGGCGTATGATCAGGGACTTCACTATTTGCCTCAGCCTCTATTTCTATATATGTACTTTATTCCTTTGAAATTTACATTTATGCATCTCATTTCCTTATTGTACCGAATGATTAACCAAAATTGGATTGCAGACGACATATAGAAATTTAGAAGAACAAGTCCTAGCAAAACCAATCAGCTTGGGTCGAACCTGTCACAACATTGGATTTCTTGTAGAAACAAAGACTTTCTACTTGAAAACAAAGTTTAATCTATTCTTCGCATATATCATGTACAGTGTTTACCGTAATTATTTGGACAAAATAAAGTATTTGGACAGACAAACTTAGGCAAATAGTGCAGAACCTGATCAAACATCTCCAGAAGCAGTAGTTTTTCTATCAGGGTCTCCATTTTTTGCTACTATGTCTGTATAATTTAAAGTTATCAAAAAATGGAAGTTTGAGTTTCCAAATGCTTAGGGTAATGAGTTTTATGTTGACTTTAGTCCAGCTGAACGCAAAGACTGACACCAGACAAGCAGATGGTAGGGCCTGGTTCTACGAGGGAGTGTTTGTACAGGTTAGATCCCAGGACTGCAACACTCCTGTGCCCCTGGGCAAATTTTCTGTCATGGCCGGCGAAGACTTTCTGCAGCCAATGAAATGTCTTGATCTCGAGAAGGTACGACTTTACTGAATGTTGTCCAGTGCTGTGTTGAACTATTATTAACCTTTTATATTTTAGAGACGCATTTGACGTATTTTCGAATAGAGTAGACCCAGATCAATGTCTCTTATAGGAGTCACCTGATCAGTGTATCCTTTCTTTGCATATGAAAATAATACAGATCTGGTTCTGAAGTTTCTGACATGGCAAAGAAGTGCCTTGTTCATGATGACATGATAGAAAAGTCATTTATATGTACATGTACTTAATATGTATGACGTCATTATTCATCAGTTCAATATACACGAGAAAATGGATCAATACGTTTGCAACAACGATTCGTTCAAGCTTTTTAGAAACTGCAAACTGAGTGTCAAAGGGATCTTACCCCTTACAACTCTGATCTTTCAAATGGACCGTTCCAAAATTCAAACAAGTCAAGCTTATGGTGAATATTTAGTAATATTTCTAAAGAAAAGTGTAACATGGCAAACAGAGCAGACCTTGATAAGAGGGCTCCTCTTGGGGCCTTCTCATCTGGGTCTACACTGTTTGCAAAGGATATTATTGACTCGTGTCCCTCACAGTAAGGCTATAAATGGTAAATAAATGTCACTTGGGTAGCCTCAAGCAGTATGGGATCCTAGTGAGATGTCTGTCGAATATTTCATTTGGATCCAAACTGTTTATAATTAAATGTGATAAAGATTTTGCCCATGCCATGGTTAATCACCATTTACCTCTCAAAACATTAACGCATTGACTGCTGTATTAACACACTGACTGTAGTATTAACGCATTGACTGCTGTATTAACACACTGACTGTATCATTAACGTGTTGACTGCTGTATTAACGCACTGACTGTAGTATTTTTTAACGCATTGACTGCTGTATTAACACACTGACCGTAGTATTAACGCATTGACTGCTGTATTAACACACTGACTGTATTATTAACGTGTTGACTGCTGTATTAACGCACTGACTGTAGTATTAATGCATTGACTACTGTATTAACGCATTGACTGCTGTATTAACGCATTGACTGCTGTGTTGATGCATTTACTCCAAAAGTATCCATTTCTACGCCTTTGCAAACAGAGTAGACCAAACTCAGACGGCTCCAACATAGTCAGTTGTTACTCCTCATTTACATAAAGGCAATTTGTTTAATTTGTATTTTTTAATTTTACAGAGCGCCATCCGACATTACGACCACGCCCATATTTATAACAGAACATTTTATTGGACTGCCCCATCTCAGGCTGTAGGTCACGTGTACATTCGGTAAGTCCTGCCCTCGTAGTCATTTAAATACGTGTACATATATATTGAAACTCTAAAGCGACCACTAAAACAAAGAGGTCTAACTATGGGTCTGTAAGGCATGCGCTAGCTTAATGCAGGAATCTCGCACAGGAGTTTTCTGTATTACTTTCATTTAACATTCCCTCCTAAACTATTTTTAGACCCGATCTCTTTGGATAAATCTACCGAAAAGGAGCATTTACAAGAGAACAGGAACATTTTAGAATAGTGTAGTTTTGAAACCATTATGATAAATAGAGCATTTGCCAGAACTCAATTCAAATCAGACGATCATAGCGCTACAATTGACATAACTTGGGCGATGTTTAAAATTATATTTACATCCTTTTCTGTCCCCATAGCGCTACGGTTGCCAGGAATATGGGTATGTTTTGGACGAATGTATTTTCGCCACTTATCGCGGATCAGAGCGACAGTACCAGTACAGCCAACTTCAGCCCGTGTGCCGTCAGAACGGACTATCGAGAACAAGATTGGTGTTCCCAGAGTGACCAGACGTCTGCTTCACACACACCGGTTCTAGACCTGCTTCTTCTCGGAGTGGGAGTTTTGTTGCTGTTTGTCAGTCTTTAGATCCCTAAAAAATATTGTCTGCTTGGAGTATCTTCTGCTTGAGTTCTTAACCCTTTACTCCGTGAATATTTATGTAAGAAATCTTGACATCGTAAATATTGATTAGATTTTTTCTAATGGTCCATGGACACGGGAAGTTTTGGTCTTGTGGCAGAAACTGAAGAAACGTATCTATATAAGTCTAAAAGCAACCAGAGCAGACCCTTATCAAGCGGCTCCTATAGGAGCCATATGATATGGGTCTACTCTATCTGCAAATGCATATAAAGGCGTATTTATGGAGTAAGTGATTATTTTTCTAACAGGAATATTCTTTGAGTAAAGTTTACTCCATGCATATTCAAGTAAGAAATGTGACGTCATAAATATTAATTAGAGGAATTTTTACAATGGTGTACAGTAAAAACCCGCTAATGCGCCCACTTAAAAGAGGTATAATTATGGGTGCTAGATGCAGATGGTAGCTTAATGCAGGACAAAAGTAATGCAGAAAGCTCCTAGGGGAGCTTTCTGCATTACTTTTGCCCTGCATTGAGCAACCACCTGCTTATAAAGACATCCATGTCGCTTAAGTGGTTGCATTAGAGGAGTTTTACTGTATAAGCAACGGAATATTTGGCAATGACAGAAACTATACAACCAGAACTGTATTATTCCATAAATATTATTATTACTATTATTATTATATTATTCCATAAGCAGACAGACCAGACTCTGATCAGAGGGTTCTTACGGGAGCCGGCTGATCTGGGTATTCTCTTTCTGCAGGGACATTAATAGGCTCCTTTGAAATTGTATAGTAAATGGTTAAGTATCGTGTTTTCTATTTATTCCTCTACCAATATTGTAACACGGGCTTAGCGCGACTCTAACCCAGATGATAGGCCGAGCGACTCGGTGTTTCATTTTAGTCGACACTGTTTGAAGATCCCATCACCAATTTGCTAGTAGTCGTCTGTAATATACCTTTCCCTCATGTAAACATGTTTTCACACAATTGCAAACAGATGAGACCGGATCAGACGGCCCGTATAGGAGCCGTCTGATCAGGGTCTGCTCTGTTTGTTTTTTGACATAATATAGATCTTGTGCTACTTTTTGGATAGTATAGATATTGTCTCAATGCACATGTACACACACTATAACTGTAATATTTTACCCTTTTAGCGACAAATTTCTAAGTGTTGTCTGCAACCAGGTTTTGTCAAAACATTTCGGGGAAATGGTATAAATAAATTCAAATTTCAAAGGAATAAACCACAGATATATAACTAGAGACTAGACAAAAAGTGAAGTCCCTGATGAGACGCCGCCTTGAAAAGGCGGCGTCTGATCTGGTACTGCACTATTTGTCGTGGTGCATTTATGCGACATTGGCGGTAAAAGGGTTAAATGTTTAACCCTTTGCATGTGGGAAACGAGTTCCTGGCGTATGCAAACCGTGCAGACCCATACCGAAGCGTTCCAGGAGGAATCCTCTGATCAGGATCTGCATTGTTTGTCATTCAAAATCCTCCAGCAATTTTAAACAGTTTACAATGAATGAACATTCCTGTTAAGCAGCGATGGACTATTCCAATTTGAAAATTCAGAGAGTTAATTTTGCCACAACTCTAAAAGTAGCTGTCTGATCCGGGTCTACTCTGTTTGCAAAGGCGGTAAAGCCGTCCGTATCTGACAAAGGGTTATGTCAACACGAACTATCTCATTGAGTGTTCTCTGCAAAAATGTCGTCCAGCATTATGCTATGACCTACGTTTAAGACGTATAATTGCATTTGTTTTTGAATGATCGCCGAAGAGAGGCATGTCTGTGGGTTCTCTATTCTATTTCTAAACTGTGTTTGCTTCATCTTTATCCTGCAAAATTCCCATTTGCTGCATTTTGAAAATTTTGGTTAGTTTTTGTAATTAGTAATTAGTGTAGAGGTCAGGTGATCACCCCATTGCACTCCAGACAACAGATGGGTATTTAATCATAGTTATAATATATGCAATGATAATATTCACCCAGCCACCATAACTCATTATCATATTATCTTCTGTCTGGGGGGAAATGGTGTAATAGAAAAAATGCACATGGAAAGAAAACAAGACTTGTCTCGGATTACTAAAATTGCATTAACATTTCCGACTACGGTAAAACTTGTGTACAGCGACCACCGAAACTGTATAATTCTGGGCTTTTAAGACAGATGGTAGCTTAATGCAGGACGAAAGTTATGCAGAAAACTCCTGCAGGAGCTCGTGTTACTTTGTTCATGCATTAAGTAACCACCTGCTTTGATAGACCGATATCTACATGTATGCAGGATCGAATGAAGTTTTGTATTTCAAGCTATGTTTTGTGCTTGAAAATGATATTTTACAAGTTTGATAAGTTTATTGATAATAAACAGAGCAACAGGTTAAGTGCGTACTCGAGTACTAAAATCAAAACTTTTTCAGAAAAAAAACTATGCATATGCCACTCTTTAGAATCGTCTCGAAGAGAATATTTTAAGAGTGGTCACAACATAGGGTCTGGTGGAGAAATAAAAGAAGTTTTTCTCGAAAATATTTTGATTTACGCATCCTATCTGAACCTGTGAGTCAAATAAACACGTAGTGTACATTCATGGATACTGACATGACAACAGTGGTAAATCCCTTACTTGATGAATAAGCACATACAAATAATGACACCGTGAATATTTCAGAGCTGAAGATTTATAGGCCTAATATTGCATTAACCCTTTCCTTCCTATAAACGTGTTTTAACGCATCTGCAAACAGAGTATACCCAGGTCAGACGGCTCCTATAGGAGCCGTCTGATCAGGGTCTGCTCTGTTTGCTAATCGAATTTAATAGGTCTGTTTCTTTACTTTCTAAAATGGCTACAATGTTCCATCTTCAATATTTCAGTATAACTATTTTGTCCATGAATATTCAGTAGGTATTGACCTTTGGTATAAACATAGAACTGGGAAAAGATTAACGTAGATGTTTTAGAACATGACAAACTGTAGAGACAGGTCTACATGTATATAATACCATACGTAACTAGTGCAGATCCTGATCAGACGGCTCCTACATGAGCTGTCTGATCTGGATATACTATGTTTGCAAAGCCATTAAAAGGCGTCTCTACTATGTAAATGGTTAACCCTTTTGACGCCTTTGTAAACAGACTAGACCGAGATCAGACAGTCATACTGGAGCCGTCTGACCATGACCAACAGACTAGACCGAGATCAGACAGTCATACTGGAGCCGTCTGACCATGACCAACAGACTAGACGGAGATCAGACAGTCATACTGGAGCCGTCTGACCATGACCTCCTGCGTTTGCTTATGCATTTTTTTGATAGATCTGACTATATATTTTCTACCAATACCAAAAAAAACCTTCCATGTACATATACCATTATAAAAAGGCAGGTACTAAATATTCACAATGTCATTAGGTTCATTACCAAGGGAGGTCATTCAATTTAACATTTATATTCTTTTAGTACGATTTATCCACCTTATTCCAAACAAATGGGGAAAAAACCAACCAAATATGATATTTGAAAATAAGGTCATAACATTTTTATACGCCCACCTAATAAAGGTGGTCGTATATTGTCGTGGCCCTGTTCGTTCGTTCGTCCGTCAACATTTTGTTTGTTCGCTGTTTTCTGGGAAAATTTGACAGATATTAATGAAACTTCACACAAATGTTAAATGCATCAAGATCTGAAGCTGAGTTGATTCTGAGGTTCATTTGATTTTTCATTTCAGAGTTATGGCCCTTGTCCTTAAAAAATATGCAAATAGTTTGTCCGCAGTTTTCTGGAAAAACTATTTGAGAGATATTAATGAAACTTCACACAAATGTTTAATGCATCAAGATCTGAAGCTGAGTCGATTCTGAGGTTCATTTGATGTGTCGTTTCGGAGTTATGGCCCTTTTACTTCAAAAATAATGCAAATACATGCAAATAGTTTGTCCGCTGTTTTCTGGGAAAACTATTTGAGAGATATTAATGAAACTTCACACAAATGTTTAATGCATCAAGATCTGAAGAGTATTTTGGCAAATATATAGAAAAATAGCTTTGGCTGATCAATCTCAGTTACATAAATATCATTCCGAGTCGATTAGTTGTCAGTGGCATACATGTACTGGCAAACTGCAAACAATTTGTACGATGGTGTCCTATGCTGTTAATAAATCCTAATCAGGAGTTTCGCATATGTGTTATGTTCTTACCGTAATTATCCTAAATATTCGGGAAAACAAAGTTAAAGGCAAATAATATAGACCCCAAGGAGCCGTTTGATCTGGGTCTACAATATTTGCTACAACGTCAGTCTGATTTAAAGTCATAAAAATTGCCCCAAATAGACTTGTCCAGCTATCCACATTATGGAGAAGGAAATACATATTTTATTTTATATCATTCATGATAAAGGGTTGATCCACAAGTTTGGCGAACATTAGTTACGGCCCTCCCACATTTCCCCCGAATACTTAGTAACATTAGTTACGACCCTCCCACATTTCCCCCGAATACTTAGTAACATTAATGTAATAAGGGTACTTCAATTAACCCGTTACTTCACAGATACACATTTTTATGCCTTTGCAAACAAAATAGACCCAGATCTGATTACTCCTGTAGGAGTCATCTAATCAGGATCTACTGTTATTTTATGGAATTCTACATTTTATGAAATGACCAAACATTATTTGACCATTGTCAAAATTCAACTGATCAATATTTATGATGTCATTACAGTAAAAACATGATACTACGAAATTTTAGCAATGAAGAATTCTTGCATTTTAAGCAGATGGCTGCTTAATGCAGGGTGAAAGGCGTACAGAAAGCTCCTAGAGGAGCTTTCTGCATGAATTTCATCCTGCATGAAGCTGCCACCTGTGATAAAGATAAAAAATGATAGGTATTTTAGTGTTCGAATAATGGAGTTTTCGTTGTATTTTTTTTTTACATGAACATTCATGGGGTAAAGGGTTAATCAATATAGCTACAGTAAAACCTCTCTTTAACGGCCACTAAATTGCTAATTAGTTGGTATTTAGGGCAGGTGACTGCTTAAAGCAAGGTGGAAGGTAAAACAGAACGCTCCTATAGGAGCGTTCTGTTTTACTTTCACCTTTCTTTAAGCAGCCACCTGCATTAAGCACACGATACTTGATGAAATTTAGTGGCCGTTATAGAGAGGTTTTACGGTATATGTTATTCGGAGAATGCACTGTAGCTCATGTAACCAATCATGTGTTAGAACATTATTTTGTGTGATTAGGTCGAAAGGCCAGTTTATAGTTTAATAAAAACTTACTGTCCTATTCAAAGGTGAAGGACATTCAACCTTTAACCTCATTATAATTATGCAAATATATCACTTCATGAATATTCATTGATTGACTTGTTATACAGTTGGAGCTTTAGACATCACAGGCATTTTAGAATCAGTTCTATATTGTTTCATTTAGTAAACAGAGTTGACCCTGGTCAGACATCTCCTGCAGGAGCTGTCTCATCTGAGTCTACTCTTTTCGCAAATGCTTAAAAAGGCGTATATGGTGCACGGGGTTAGTGCAGCTGTACGATACGATGCTTTATTATTTGATTTGAATTTGTTACACACTTAACACTTTCCCTGTTCCAATATTCTTCCAAAAAAACAGTAAGACTTTGCTAAATCGATTTTTTGTTAAAGAAGAATTAAGAGTTTTATCATACTATTGACTACTCGATACAGAGTTAAAGTGATGGAAAAAAGCTGTTCACTGTCTTAACACTTCTCTCAATGTATATTCATGTAAGAAATAATGAATATTAATTAGATTAGTCTAATTTTTAAAATGGCACATGAACACAGGAACTTTGGCCATGGCAGAAACCAGATTTATATCTATACTATTTTAGAAGCAAACAGAGCAGACCCTGATCAGACGGCTCCTATAGGAGCCGTCTGATTTGGGTCTGCTTATGTTTGCAAATCGTAGAAAAGCGTTTTTATGGAGTAACAAAGTGTTGCTCAAGTTGTGATGTCATTGAACGCAAGGCTGATTGTAATGAATCAACTTCTCCAAGCGGAAAGGAAGTGTGAGCAAGCGTGAAGCATTGTCATAATTAATTCCATAAATACGCATTTCTACGCATTTGCAAACGGAGTAGACCCAGGTTAGACGGTTCCCATAGGAACCGTCTGATCAGGGTCTGTTCTGTTTGTCCATGATATAATATAGATAAAACCCAACGTATAGTTTCTGTTACGGCCAAACATTCATGTGTCCATGTGCTATAATAGCAATTGATATACATTGTCATTAATATCCAGAATATCGTTATTTCTTACATGAATATGCATGGAGTGAAAGGTGGACCAGAGTTTAATTATTTAGCATAATGAAATATATTCACTGACCACTTTTCTCTTCAGATGTGACCCTGGTGCTTTACACAAAAAAAAACAACGAATAAAACATTATGTGTGGCATGTGCCTGCAAAATCAGTTCGATGATATTCTTAACCCGTTCAGTTTGTGACACGCTTCACTACTGTCTTTTACAATCAGTGTAGACGCAGATGAGAGGGTTCTTATAGGATCCCTTTCATCAGGTTCTGTATTGTTTGTCATGCTAGACTTTTCTTTAAAAATTCCCTGAATATTCACAGTAAGCTTAACCTGTGTGAATTTCGGAATATTCCATATGAAAACTCGACGAAAAAGGGTTACAATGTAGAGAATAGAATTACTGGACACTGGTGTTGTAAAAAATGCAGCATTTGTTGTAGGGTAGTTTGTCTTTCAGTAGAACCTGTCTTAATCGACCATCATAAAGAGGTCTAATTATGGGTTTGTAAGGCAGTTGGTAGCTTAATGCAAGTCAAAAGTAATGCAGAAAGCTCCTATAGGAGCTTTCTGTATTACGTTTGCCCTGCATTAAACACATTATCCCCTAGTGACGCGTTTTTGTGCATCTATAAAATTCACTTTATGAAACCATTATGGTAAATAGAGCATTTGCTCCTTTAAGAGCAAATGCTCTATTTATCACAATGGTTTAAAACTATAAAATTCTATTTTTCCCTTTCCTCTAGTTAATGCTCCTTTTCGGTAGATACATTCAAAGAGGTTGGGTCTAAAAATAGCCTAGGTGAGAATGAGTTAAGCAATCTGTGTTGAGTATATGAATGGCCGCTTAGGACGTATTCTACTGTACTATATACTGTATATTTACTCTGTTGTTAGATTCTCTGTTAGGTTGTTTTTCTTAGATCACATATTACCTAGGAATATAACGTTTAGTCTTTACTTCATGAATATTCATATAACAAATAATGATATGATGAATATCAATTAGACTAACTTTTATCATAACAAATGAACACAGGATTTTTTTTGTCATAGTCACAGCTGAAGCACTATAATCCTATCCATATTATTCCATGAGCACACAGACATTGCCCTGATCAGACAGCTACTACAGAAACTGTCCCATCTGGGTCTACTCTGTTTGCAAATGTTAAAAAAGGGATATATATGAAGTAAAGAGTTAATGGACAAAGCTGGTGTAAATAATACTCAAATGTGTTATACAGCAAACCCTCTCTAAACCGGACGTCAAAGTTTCTATAGATATCAGCATTGGAGACAGGTGTCAGCTTAACCCTTCGCTTGCTGAATTTTAAAACACATTTCTCCTTCTTTACCCATGCCCTGTTGTATAATTGCATATATCTCCACTGTGTACAAGTATATCGATGTGGAGTGCATTGGTTGCACAATCAACTTGTAAATAGTGCAGACCCTGATGAGACAGCTCCTGCAGGAGCTGTCTCATCTGGGTCTTCACTATTTACAGGTAGGTATATTGACGTGAATAGCAAGCGAAGGGTTAATGCAGGGTAAAAGTCATACAGAAAGCTCCTCTAAAATTCTCGTTCAGAGGGGTTTTACTGTATCGTGTATCATCATAAAAGTTATTGACCGACCATTTACATGTAGGTGAAATACAATATATATAATATTTATTAATGTTGTGATTTATTCACCAGTTCACGGCCCCTTCGGATACAATATTCATTGACTCAAAATACCCCCAAACTATATACATGTAAATGTACTATTAACCTTTAGCCTGTTTGCTGGTAAAATATCATCCACTTCAGTTGTCACAGCTGACTTGTTTTGCATTTGTTTTCAAAATCATTATCAGAGTGTCAAACAGTTTGGATCCTGATGAGTTGCCGAGTTACTCGGCGTTTCAACTCGGTACAAACTGGTTGCAGAGGTAATCACGGTTCCGCCCACATCAGGCTAAAGATCAAATGATAGTTACAAATTATGTCTATTCCCTTTATAATCTTAAGAAACAAAGAGATTGGGTCTAAAATAGTCTATGAGGGAATGGGTTAATACAGGACGAACGTAATGCAGAAAACTCCTATAGATAGGAACAGTGTGCATAAATTTCGCCCTGCATTAAGCTACCACATTACCTTAAGGCCTAGAATTATGTTTCTTTTAGATGTTGGCTTTAGGAAAGTTTTACAGTTTGTGTTATAGGCATTGTTCATTTCAAACGTCTTTTTGAAGCAATGTTAAGCCTTGAGTCCATTAAAAAGGCCTTTCTACGCATGCCTCTGTAAAAGTCACTTTTTGAAACCATTGTGATAAATAGAGCATTTCCTCCTCAGGAGTAAATGCTCTATTTATCTTAATGGTTTCAGAACTACACAACTCTAAAATTGTCCTTTTCTCTAGTTAATGCTCCTTTTTGGTAGATTTATTCAAATAGGATGGATCTAAAAATAGCCTATAAGGGAATGGGTTAAGTCTTTAAATATACAGAAAACGAATGTGCATGTATTTGCATATCTCGTGAATCGATCCATCATTTTGAGGGTTCCTATAGAACATTCAGCTTTCAAAGGGTTTAAGTCGGCCAATGCACTGTATATGTCATATTTGTGATCTGTATAGATTTGTATAAATAATTTTTACAAAAGACTTTGTGTTTATCTGAACCCTTTCCAAGTTGCATATTCATGTAAAAAATAATGACGCAATGAATATTTTTAAGCTGCGTTTTTATAACGGCATATGTACGAAGGATATTTTGGTACTGGGAGAAACTGTCGAGTCATATCTCTTATAATCTCATAAGCAAGTAGAGCAGACTTTTAACCAGACGATTCCTATAGGAGTCGTCTGACCTGGGTCTACTCTCTTTGCAATGCCATGAAAATCGTTTATATGAAGGGAAGGGTTAAAATATTTTCAATACTCTCATATTTATTAATTGATTTTTTGTTTCCGCCGTAAAATGACCGGGGCATATAACATTGCCATTGGCTGTCATTTCATTCTTCTGTCCTTCCGTCTTTTTGTCATTCCGTCCTTTTATCATAGTCTAATTGCCAGGACCATTTCCCGCAGTGCTTTCAAATTTCTAGGTGAACATTTGAGAATTATTGTTAAACGATACGAGCCACTAATGTCCTTTGCAAACAGTGTAGACCCAGATGAGGCGACTCCTAGAGGAGCCGTCTTACCATGGTCTGCACTGTGTCATGTTATACTTTTCTTTAGAAAACTCCCTTATATTCACCATAAGCTTGACCTGTTTGAACTTTTATATTATAGTCCATTTGAAAAGTCAGCGTTGTAAGGGTTGAACAATGATTTACATAGGAATTTTTTTTGTTTCGCTTTAATCATACTCAAGATATACTTAACAAAAAAAAAGAAACTTTACATACTTTATAACCTGTTTAAGATGGTTAACGGGGTCTTTATGTGAACGTTAGCGTTATTTACTTATTGGCCTGAGTATAGAGAGTACACCGACTCAAGATTTTGTGCAACTGTACCCCTGCACGGGCTAGCACGCTTTTCACTTCCGGTTTACACCACTTATACGTCGTATTAACATATCCCGGGCTTATTTCAATTGCTTTTTCTTACACAGTCAGTCAGTCAGTCAGTCAGTCACGCACACTCTTATTCCATTAAAAGAAAACACAAAATTGCTTACAATTTTGACTGAAAATAGGAATGCCTCGGCTAGCAGAACATCAGCGAAATCAGACTGTCGGTATGCTAAAGCTGGCTCGTCTGTATATGACATTGGTCTTAATTGTGGGTGTTCCAGGAAAACCATTCACAACCTGACAACTCGGTATGCAACTACTGGGTCTGTTACGGATAGGCCGAGATGAGGTAGGTCCCGAGCGACGTCACTTAGAGACGACCTCTACATTTTGTTTAACGCAGACATTGCTTCAAAGTTTCATACATGTATATAACATTTACATACGTACACTACATGGGTATACAGCAAAACCTCTCTATAACGGCCACTAAATACATCAAGTATTTTGTGTTAAAGGCAGGTGGTTGCTTAAAGCAAGGTGTAAGTAAAACAGAATGCTCATATACGAGCATTCTGTTTTACTTTCACCTTGCTTTAAGCAGCCACCTGCCCTAAATACCAAGTAATTAACACAATTTGGTGGCCGTTATAGAGAGGTTTTACTGTATTGGTCCAGAGTGGCGTTATAACCATCAGTACCCAATCATTCCAATGTAAAGTTTCTGTTTTCGCATAGTATAGTTATTGCCCTTGGACTTTTAACATTTTGTAATGTTAGAATAATTTAGTTTTGGAAAGTTTTGTTCCTTAGTGCTTGCATATATTCGACTGACATATTGCGTATGGTTTTATAATAATGACTTACAGATACAATTTTACCTTCGTTCCTGTTGGCTTATATTCAGAAGAATTATTACTCTGAACTTGAAATTTAAGATCATTTATTATAACTGAAACATCTAGACTTTCTTCTGCAGTGATTGCATGTAATGGACTGCAATTTTGTGTGTGAGTGAATACTAATCAATCTCAAATCAAATGTCATTCATCTCGTTCCAGAGTTTGAAACTTTTTCGAACGTCACAATAACATTTGTTTCCAATAAGTGTTAGGCCTATATAATTGCAAACTTTATGTTCAATAAAACACCATAGTCAGCGGTGATATTTTTTGGCGTTTCAACACATCTAGAATTTCTTATATCCGGAACACAACTGTAAAACCTTAACGCTTTCAAACGTCTATTTCACTACTCCAAGACGCCTTTTATTAACCTTTTCCCTCATATAAACGTGTTTTCACGCATCTGCAAACAGAGTAGACCCAGATCAGATGGCTCCTATATAAATCTGTTTCTTTACTTTCTAAAATGGCTACACTGCCCCACCTTCCATATTTCGTTAAAGCGATTTTGTCTATGAATATTCAGTAGGTATTGAAATTTGGAATAAACATAGAACAGGGAAAGGGTTAACCCTTTACTCCATGAACATCCATGTAAGAAATAATGACAGGGTTGTTTGGTCATGTCAGTAAAGGGTTGTTTGGTCATGTCAGTAACTAGAATAATATCTGTATTATATCATAAGCAAACAATGCAAACCCTGATCCAGGCGGCTCCTACAGCAACCGTCTGATCTGGGTCTACTCTTTTTGAAAATATGTAGAAATGCGTATTTATGGAGTAAAGGATTAAATTCGTGAATTGGTCACTTCATGGATAGTGACTGACAGAATTTTTACAATGTACAATATTTAAGGGGAACTTTGGCTTAGATTGTAGTATATATACTACTTAAAGTATATATGTATACTAGTTAAATATGTACTAATAATAAATAATGTATACTTAAATATACTACTAAAGCAGAAGTAGTATACATTTTGGAAGGACCGAACTATCCGAAATTTTAGTCAATAAGTACCGCGAGAAGTCTGGTTCCCTGCCGCACTTCAAGACACGTAGTGTCAGGACAGATAATCCATACCTGACAACGCGAGAATATCCAACGCTTAGCTACACTTTTGATATTCTCCGTAAATGATCTAGATCGAGGGTTTCTACAAAATACGAGATCTCTAATTGAATTTCTGATTTGTAGGTTGTCTATCAAGATATCTGGTGAGATCAAATGTAAATGAGATGTTTGACCAAGTAGGCATAGAGTATACAAAATATGTACACTGTATAATTATACAGGTATATAGACTCTTTCTTAACCCATTCTCTCCTAGGCTATATTTAGACCTAATCCCTTTGAATAAATCTACCGAAAAGGAGCATTAACTATAGAAAAGGAAAATTTTAGAATTCTGTAGTTTTGAAACCATTGCGATACATAGAGCATTTGCTCCTATGGAGCAAATGCTCTATGTATCACAATGGTTTCTAAAAGCGACTTTTACAGATACGCCAACATGTGTTTTAAGCGATCACTCATTAATTGAACAAGAGTCTTAAAAAGCAAGTGTTTGCTTAATGCAGGGCGAACGTAATGTAGAAAGCTCATAAAGCAGTTTTCTACATTACTTTTGACCTGCATTAAGCTACCACCTGCCTTACACACCCATAATTAGAACTCATTTTTATGGCCGCTTATAACATGTTCTACTGTACATGGTCAGCACTTACAGGGTGCTTATTTGAAATGCGCTTTTTTATGCGTTACTCAATGAACATCAATGTCAGAGAAAATGACTATGCATATTAAATAACTGAACACATGGCAGCATAAACAAAGCATTGTTACCATGGCAAAAACTGAAGAATTACATGCTTGTCGTATACGGATCGGTTAAGAGGTAGATGACGCAATATGGCCGCACCTACTTTTCTGAGAACGACCTGGTGGGTATGCATTTAGACTGATCTAAGAGGTCATGTGTGTAGTGTTTAGGAAAAAGCCCGTGTTCGGGAGCAGGGTCTGTACGGCACCGATACAGAGCTAACGTGTGTACTTTTTAGCAGTACTTTAGACCTAAATTAAGCTGTGAGAAATTGGTCACACATTACAAATCTGTTGACTCGAGCCTCTGTTATCTGGAACTAATTTGTTTTGTCCATGGAAGTTGAGCATATCGAAGTTCAACTGTACATTGTTTATCAAAATAACACCTTAAAAAGGTGCTACAAGAAAAGAAAACGATAGCATGACACCTCTGAATAACATATACATATTCGGCCAAAACGAACACATTATGTGTTCTCTTGTACCATTATGAAAATCAAACTGAAAAAATATTCATGATGACATTATTTCTTACATGAATATTGACGTGGAAAGGGTTAACATTACTACAATGCGTCATAAATAACACGTGATATTATACAAATCGGTATCAGTAGCCTATATAAGCAGGTGCATAGTATTAGCTTTAGCGCGACTTATTGAAATTTGCACTCCGTTTCATTCTCGTCTAGATTGCAAAGCAAATAGCTGGCTGTAAGTTGTCTTATCATTGGAAAACTGAATTGAGAAAACATGAGCACTGAGAACGAAACACAAGGGATGCAAGGATGCAAGACTGGTTTAACGGCGATTCCCAGGAGCGAAGATTACTTCAACGAATCATGTTCATTAAACAGCTCGTCTACCGTAACTGAGATACCAGGGGTGTTTCTTGCCGTTTTTATGGGGAGTCTTGGCATTGTGGAATTTCTTGTCAATGTGACTGTTCTGTATTGTCTTTGTAAAGTCAAAAGACAGTTCACCGGTAAGGCCTTTATATACGAGCTCATTGCAGTCGCCGCGAATGACAGTTTAACAGGGATTTCAATGACTAGTTTCGCTCTGATGCCGATACCTCAGGTTCATAACCATTTCCACCCCATGTCGGGTATTATACTGACCTACTTCACAACCCAGCTGGCGACAATTTTAACGCTAACCACAATAGGAATTATGCGGTTCATCACCATTTTGAACATTAAGAAAACACGGATTCAGGCAGCGAAAGGCCGTTCGGTTCTCATTTCGGTTTTATGCGTCTGGATCGGGTCAAGTGTGTTCCATAGCATACCAGTTTTTGATTACAGTGCAGGGCATGAACGTATACCTACATCACGTGCGAGCCTTTTAGATATATCTGATTCGTTCTACACAGTTACTTTTTTCACGAGTGTGCCAATATTAATGTTCGTCGATTGTATATATATATATATATCAATGATCGTCCTACTACGGTCGACGACATCAGATGGAAAATTGTCAAGCCGTCTGTGTTGTGGTCCATGCAAACGAGAAGACGATAAGCAGCCGTCAGGGAGCATAGAATCAATGGGACCGACAAAGATAAAGATAAATCCAAGACCGTGGAAAACAATAGTATTGATACCAGTACTAGCTACGTATCAACAAATGCGACATCAGCTAAATTTGATCATGATACGCCAGTCACAAAAGCCAAGTACGCCACGGAGAATATCAGCGACAGGCGAACTGCTCGGAGCATTGCCAAACTACGTCAGCAGAAGAGCGTACATGCCATTATCACATTTTGTCTGATGCTACTCGCAATTAACCTTACAATGGCTCCTTTGATTGTTCTTCCGATGATCGGATGGCTGGTGCATATACATACTTCGAACAGCATTGCCTTGATTTTAATATCCATCACGTCAATGAACTCATTAATTAACCCAATCTTGTACTGCTGGCGTATTTCTGAGTTGAGACAGGGTATTATAAGTACACTTCGGACGTTCTTCAAATGCCCTTCGATGAGGAAATAACCGTTTACTTCATATAAACGCATTTTCACGCGTTTGCCAACAGTAAACACAGACCAAATGGCATAGGTAGGAACTGTGTGATCAGGCTCTGCTATGTTTGCTGATGAAACTTCGATAACTCGAACTTCAAGGGACCATACAAATAAGTTCGAGATCACAGAAGTTCGAGTTATCCGATTTCTAATCTGAACAATGTCTCGAGTTCACATCTTAAAACACTAATCCTCCAGTAGGAGCTTTCAGCCTTACTTTAGACCTGTATTAAGCTGCAACATGTGTTTCTGAATATCTGTAGTGATACAGTTTAGAGCAATTCTGTATTGTAAGTTTTGGAAGGGCTGGACTTTTTTTGTTCGAGTTATCCCAAAGTTCGAGTTATCCGTTTTCGAGATATCGAAGTTCAATGTAGATATGTTTCTACAATTTCCGTCATATAAGAATAGTCTTATGAAATTATAGATCTGATTTTATATCTTCTACTTATACCAAAACATCTGCAAACAGAGTAGACCCATTATAGGAGTTGTCTGATCAGGGGTCTGCTCTGTTTGCTGATGGAATTTGATAGATATATTTCTTTAGTTTCTAAAATGGCTACAAAAATTTTCCATGAAATTTTCCATGAATATTCAGTAGGTATTGAAATTTGGAATAAATATAGAACAAGGAAAGGGTTAACTTAAAATTAATTTTCGTTTCATTATCCCCCACCCCCAACAATAGTCGGGAGGAGTGGCATTGATTTGTACTTTCTACCTGCATGTCTGTCACACATTTTTTGGGCATCTTCTTATAAAAAGTGGCTCAGATTTCATTCAAACTTCACAGCAGTGATCATTATGAAGTGTAGTTCACAGAGTTCCACTGAATGATTAAAACCTTTTCTTAAAATGCAATTCCTCATAAATGGTTGGTCATGTATGGAAAACAGTCACATCTGTGATCACTATGATGTGTAGTTGTACATATCCAAGGTATGGTCTGGTTCGATTATTTCATTGAGTTATGCGCTCTTCAATCAAACATTTGCGTAAAATCCAATTTCTCATAAATTACTGGTCAAGTTTGGGAAACACTTCACAGTTGTGATCACCACGATGTGTAGTTGTGCTTAACCCAGTTGTATCATCTGGTTCGATTGTTTATTTTTCCTTTTTCATAAGGTTATGCTCCCACTTTAACTTTACTTTTTAGCTCACCAGAGCACAAAGTGCTCAGGGTGAGCTTTTGTGATCGCCAGATGTCTGTCGTCCGCCGGCGTGCGTCGTGCGTCGTGCGTCGTGCGTCGTCCGTCGTCAACAATTTGAACCTTTAAAAATCTTCTCCTCTGAATCTACAGGGTTCTCAGCTTTCATCTTTGGTACATAGCATCACCTATAGGTCCTCTACAAAAGTTATATAAATAATGCCCCTGGGGTCAAAATTGGCCCCGCCCCAGGGGTTGGAAGTTTTCAATAGAAACATATAGTAAAACTTTGAAAATCTTCTCCTCTGAAACCAGAAGGTTCTCAGCTTTCATATTTGGCACATAGCATCATGTTCAGGTCCTCTACAAAAGTTATATAAATTATGACCCTGGGGTTAAAATTGGCCCCGCCCCAGGGGTGGGAAGTTTTCAATAGAAACAAATAGTGAAATCTTTGACAATCTTCTCCTCTGAAACTGAAAGGCTCTCAGCTTTCATATTTGGCACAGATCATCATGTTCAGGTCCTCTACAAAAGTTATATAAATTATGCCCCTGGGGTCAAAATTGGGCCCGCCCCAGGGGTGGGAAGTTTTCAATAGAAACAAATAGTGAAATCTTTGAAAATCTTCTCCTCTGAAACTGGAAGGCTCTCAGCTTTCATATTTGGCACAGAACATCATGTTCAGGTCCTCTACAAAAGTTATATAAATTATGCCCCTGGGGTCAAAATTGGCCTGCCCCAGGGGTGGGAAGTGTGCAATAGAAACATATAGTGAAAACTTTGAAAATCTTCTCCTCTGAAACTGGAAGGTTCTCAGCTTTCATATTTGGCACATAGCATCATGTTTAGGTCCTCTACAAAAGTTATATAAATTATGGCCCTGGGGTTAAAATTGGCCCCGCCCCAGGGTTGGGCAGTTTTCAATAGAAACAAATAGTGAAATCTTTGAAAATCTTCTCGTCTGAAACTGGAAGGCGCTCAGCTTTCATATTTGGCACAGAGCATCATGTTCAGGTCCTCTACAAAAGTTATATTAATTATTGCCCTGGGGTCAAAATTGTCCCCGCCCCAGGGGTGGGCAGTTTTCAATGTAAACAAATAGTGAAAACTTTGAAAATCTTCTTCTCTGAATATGGAAAGTTCTCAGCTTTCATATTTGGCACATAGCATCATGTATAGGTCCTCTACAAAAGTTATATGAATTATGGCCCTGGGGTCAAAATTGGCCCCGCCCCAGGGGTGGGTAGTTTTCAGCAGAAACATATAGAGAAAACTTTGAAAATCTTCTCCTCTGAAACTGAAAGGTTCTCAGCTTTAATATTTGGCTCATAGCATCACGTTCAAGTCCTCTACAAAAGTTATATAAATTACGCCCCTGGGGTCAAAATTGGCCTGCCCCAGGGCCGGCTAGTTTTCTATAGAAACATATAGTGAAAACTTTGAAAATCTTCTCCTCTGGTTGTCTGGTGAGCGCTTCAGGGCCATTCTGGCCCTCTTGTTTCGTATTGCATCTAGGCAAGTTTTTGTGAAACATTTTGCCAAATTTGTAACCGTCTACTTGACGGCAATGATAATGTAAAATGTAAAATGCAGTGGCGCATGTCATCATGCTTGTTTGCTTCTAGGAACATGTCCCTTTTACAGCCCAGATTCCCAAATGAGATGCCTAAATTTTCAAGAATAACTTCTTTATTTCTCCACCAAGCCCTATGTTGTGACCACACTTTAGAATCGTCTCTTCCTCAAAACATAGGTTTTGGTAGGGAAATGACCATTTTAGTACTGGAATAGCCATTTTTATATTTTCCCTGAACCCCCTTCCAACGTCAACCGTTACAGTATATACTATTAGTTATACAGATCATTGGCGGGATATCTGACTTAATTCCCTGCTGAGGAAAATCATACTGCTCGATGAGGATGTAAAACGGAATATGGGTGAGTTTGAAACTTTCGTTTGTAGAAACTTTTTCTAGAACATGACAAAGTGCCTTGCTCGTACATGGTGCATTTGTGGTGCACAAAATGTGTCTTGCAGTATATTTTTTAATTAACCCTTACAGTGCCCTCTCAACAGGCCCTGCGCTGTTTGTCACGTTACACTTTCTTTTGAAGAATCCCTAAATATTCTCCATACGCTTGACCTGTTTGAATTTTGGAAGTTCGGCGTTGTACAGGTTAAAACATCCCTAAATATTTACCATAATCTTTATATGTGTGGAATTTGGAATAGTCCATTTGAAAATTCAGCATTTTAAGGGTTAAAACATCCCTAAATATTCCCCATAAGCTTAACTTGTTTGAATTTGCGAATAGTCCGCATGAAAATTAAGCTTTGTAAGGGTTAATATTAGTGAAAAAATTATGGAAATCAAAGAATACTAGTGCAGTTTGGTTGGTGTGGTAGAAAATCTGTATTTTGATGGAGGGTGTGTTTTTTATTATGTGAAACCCAATGGCGTCCAAAACATGTTGAGCAGGTTTCATCCGATTGCCACCAAACTTAGGGGAACATTTAGTGGTGATACTATCTCAGCCACATAGTTTTTATTGGATCTTCACCAAACTTCATAAAATTGGGTGTTGCTATAACATCTCGGTTAACCAGCCAGGCGGCACGAGACGGGTGTATTTTGTGCCAGTTAGGCACTCTTGTTTTGGTTTGGGAGGTAGGGAGACATCGTTTTTAAATAAGACAAGTTCTAGTTATTACTTAAATAAATACTCAACAGGGAAAGTGTAAATCCTTACATAAATACTTTATAAGATTAATTAGCTGAATTGTAATATTGTCGACATAAACAAGGGAAATTTGTCATGGAAGAAACTACAGCATATCTATGTTATTTCAGAAGCAAATGTCTTGGTTAACTCGGCTTCAGAATGCTTAAAATGATGATTTTATTATTCATCGCATATCACTTTGAATACTAGCTCTGAGATTATATAACTTATAAGGTTGAATCTGACTTCAGTACCAAATATCTGAATTTGTTTAACCCTTTACACCATGAATATTTATTGACCAAAATAATAACATCGTGAATATTAAATAAATTATCTTTTATAATAGAACACGAACTCATGAATTTCTGGCCCTGGCAGACACCGTAGAATCATATCTGTTTTATATCATAAGTAAACAGAGCAGACTCTGATCAGACGGCTCTTACATGCGCTGTCTGATCTGGATCTACTCTGTAAATGCATAGAAATGCATATCTATGGACTAAAGGGTTAACACATCACCATTCAGATGCTAGAAAATGAACTCGGGCTAAAGCACTGGTACATGAGTGTTTGATGCGAAGTCCATTAACCCTTTCCCTCATATAAACGTGTTTTCAAGCATCTTAAAACAGAGTAGACCCAGATCAGACGGCTCCTATAGGAGTTGGTCTGCTCTGTTTGCTAATGGAAATTGAAAGATGTGTTTCTTTTCTTTCTAAAATTGCTACAATGTTCTACCTTACGTTTTCGTTGTAACTATTTTTCCATTAATATTCAGTAGGTATTGAAATTTGAGATTAATGTTGACAGAGAAAGGGTTAAGTATGGAGGAATTACCTTTGAGGATATTGAATGGCAAGAAGTGTATAAAGCTGATCAACCCTTCGCTTGCTATTTGCGTCAATATACCTACCAGTAAATAGTGCACTATTTACACATTGATTGTGCAACAAGTGCACTCCACATCAGTGATTGCACAGCGAAATACTTGTACACAGTGACGATATATGTAATTGTACAACAGGGAATGGGTAAAGAAGAAGAAATGTGTTTTTAAAATTCAGCAAGAGAAGGGTTAATATATTGTACAATGTTGTTTGTTAAGAATAGAATGTTGAAACAGTTGTAGAATAAGACGTTGAAGAATGTTGTATAATTGTAGAACAATGTTTGTATATTGTGAAGTTTGTAGATGGAAAACTGCTCTAATAATATCTTTATGAATTTATTATATATCCTGGAATTCCAGTTCGTAATGAATAACAGTGGTAATCCGCAAACAGTGAAATAACTAGTCCAAATGTAAAACGTAACTGTATGAAAGTGAAATTGTTTGGTCAGGATATCCTGAGTAGTAGAAATCTAGCACACTAAACACGTGTTTCCTTTTCTAAGACTGAATTGTAACTCTCTGCAGAAGGGGGCTTAGTTGAATCTGACCCCAGTACCAAATATCCGATCTTGTTTAACCCTTTACTCCATGAATATTAATTGAAGGAATAATGACATCATGAATATTAAATAAATTATCTTATATAACGGCACATGGACACATGAACTTTTGGCCATGTCAGAAACTGTAGAATCATATCTGTATTATATCATAAGTAAACAGAGAAGACCTTGATCAGACGGCTTCTACAGGAGCTGTCTGATATGGATCTACTCTGTAAATGCATATAAATGAGTATCCATGGAGTAAATGGTTAACACATCACCAATCAGATGCTAGAAAATGAATTCGGGCTATAGCAAGAGTGTTTGATGCAAAGTCCATTAAATATGAAGGAAATTACCTTTGAGAATGTTGAGTGGCAAAAAGTGTATACTGTACTAACGCTGATTGATATAATGTAGAATGTTGTTTGTTAAGAATATAATGTTGACACCGTTGTAGAATAAAACATTAAAGAATGTTGTAGAATTGTAGAACAATGTTTGTATATTGTGGAGTTTGTAGATGGAAAACTGTTCCAATAGTATTTTGTATGAATTTATTATATATCCTGGAATTCCAGTTCGTAATGAATAACAGTTGTAATCCGCACCACTCCGTGAAATAACTAGTCCAAATGTGAAACGTAATTGAATGAAAATGAAATAGTTTGGTCTGGATATCCTATCCTGAGTAATTGAAATCTAGCACCCTAAACACGTAATTCCTTTTCTAAGACTAAATTGTAACTCTCTGCAGAAGGTGCTTAGTATATCGTGTGACGTTTTTGACAGGTCAATTGTACACAAAAGATCTGATGTCAGCACACTTATTTGATTCTTATGGCGTCTTATCGGGTGAAATATTACGTAATAGCTATCGCCCGCCGGTATATGATTGTATTTGACGCTCTTATTGAACTTTATCACGCGAAAATGATCTAGAGAACATCTGTAAATAAGGAAAGATTTCTCCCTTGCTCCCAATCAAAACAAGAGTGATCATTCTCCAGTATATGATTGGTCCGATTGTGAGCAAGCTCAGAATCTGACCAATCAGATGCTTTAGAATGATCTCAGACTTTAGGGTGAAGAAAGACTTAAAACGTTACAACATGAAGAATTGTTGTGAGATATTTGCTTATGCAAATAAAATCGCATGCCCCTCGCATGCAACTGGTTCATCTTTTATCTGGCCTACGTCACTTCCCGTACTTTGGCATAGATTATGCAGTATGCCTGCGAATGGTTGGTTTATTCTGTTATAATATTTTGAATTATATCAACAAAGGATATTAGCATGGTATGACCATAGTAAGTCGATCGCCATATCAATGTATTATTAAAATATATCATGGTCAGATAGTACAATATTCAGCTATTGTTGGTGCTGGTGGGTTGTTGGTTTTTTTTTTTTTTTTTTTTTTTTTTTTTTTTTTTTTGGGGGGGGGGGGGTGCACAGAAAGACATGGTAAATGCGTCGACATACCAACTGTCTATCGATTTGTATATACATGTACATGTATGTATGTATTTATATATTCATACGCTGGACTCGGCTAGAAATGGTTAAGGATTACATAGCTGAGACCTCGGGTATATAGGTTTCTATTATGTACAATATGTTGCGTAGTTACAATGTCAATGAGCTCTGTACAGCTCAGGCACGTCAATTATTTCTCTGTGTTTCGTTTCGACAGAGACATAATAAAAGGCGTCCAAATTGGACAATTTTCTTCACTTTAGTTTTCGGCTTTTTGCCACAATCTTCGCTGTTATCGTCGATGTTGTCGTCGTCGTGATCATGGTCATGTATGTGATCGACATGATCGACATGATGACGACTATCATCGATGTCGTCATCGAAATTGTGATCTGAATCATTTCTTACCGTGAATAGTCAGTGTTTATAATTCTGTGTGTTTAATGTTCAATGTTTGTTTGTCTAATTGTAACTGTTTGCCATTGTGTACATGTCTATTTATGTATGTATGTTGATATGCTCTCCTACATTGGAGGAAATAAAGATTATTATTATTATTACCTTGCTTTAAGCAGCCACCTGTCCTAAAACCAACTAATTTACACAATTAACTGGCCGTTATAGAGAGGTTTTACTGTACTTGTCATGTTCAATAATCTTTATGAACTGGGTTTATAGATATTGGATAATGCCCATGTGATGCAAAATAAAACGTGTTCGGTGATGCTTATAAATATGTTTTGTTGGACAACAAAACAGTATAGGGGCCTTGCAACCTGAATTGTAATAACAACCGGAATTGTAATAAAATTTATTACAAAACTGGTTATGATGCGAAAACGTTATTACAATTGGTGGTCAACCTGAATTGTAATAACAACATGAAGTGTAATAAAATAATTTTGTGTCTGTATTTGTGTGTCTATGTGAGTATGAATGTGCGCACGTGCTAGTATGTTGATAGTATGTGTATGCGTGTAGTTTGTATGCGAGGGGCGCATGCGTGTGCGCGCATGTGTACATGTATGAAGTAATACATCAGATATTCTAGATGACAGGACAACGACTTAGAAATTTTTATTACAAAACTGGTTATGATGCGTGCGTGCGTGCGTGCGTGTGTGTGTGTGTGTGCGGGGTATTTGGTCCGGAAACATAGTAGAGTGGAATTTTGCTACTTTTAGGCAAGTGGCTGTTTAATGCAATGTGAAAGTCATACAGGAAGCTCCTAGAGGACTGTCACCCTGCATTAAGCTGCCACCTGTCTCCAAGACCGATATTTATACTAAATTCAAATTCCGGTTTATAGAGGTTTTACTGTATAGTATGTATAGCATGTATCGACAAACGATAATAAATATTTCTATAGTTCTACTTTTGTGCTAAATCCTGGTACAGTAAACCCCCGATAATGCGACCACCTAAACAGGTTTAATTCTGGGTGATAGATGCAGGTGGTAGCTTAATGTCCTGCATTAAGCAACCACCTGCTTATACAGACACTCATGTTTATTCATTAAGTGGTCGCATTAGAGGGGTTCTACTGTATATTATTCTTACGCGTACAGGGATGCTTAGAACTGAAAACAGAGATGACCCAGACCATAAGTCCCCTGTTTGTCATTTAGAGCTAAGAGATAGAAATGGATTTGTATACAAACGAAAAACCCTTTTGATTTCCCGACCCTGATTCGCGTATCATAGCTTGTTCTTTACCATTCATTTGAATGTTGAATTTTCAAATTGAAACGGTCCATTATTGTGTAATGAGAGACAGTAAATTCCCTCTAAACCAGACATTAATCGGTCTTAGAGACAGATTACAGCTTAAGGTAGGATGAAAGTAAATGCAGAAAGATCCTCTAGGAGTTTTCTACATGACTTTCACTCTGCAAGTGTACACATATCTAAATTCTTCTCTACTAGATATTAATATGTGGTGTACAATATATACAGTAAACCCCCTCTTTACGGGGCGTTACATTTACTACAAATATATGTCTTTGAAACACGTGACAGTTGAATGCAGGGCTTTAGAAGCTTTCTTATACATTTACTCTGCATTAAGCATCCACCTGCCTGAAAGCATCAAATATCTTCTCAACTAGGCATATACTGTACACTACCGGTATATACAGTAAAACTTCTCTAAACAGGGTGTTATTGTTTAGTACAAATATCGGTCTTTGTGACAGATGGTAGCTTAATGCAGGGTGAAAGAGTCATGCAGAAATCTCCTAGGAGACATTTACCCTGCAGCCACCTACCTAAAAGCATCTAAATTCGTCTGTGTTATGTGTGTAATATAAACAATTAAATCCCTTTAAACGCACGTGACGTTTAATGCAGGGTGAAGTCAATGCAGAAAGATCCTCTAGGAGTTTTCTGCAAGACTTTCGACCTGTATTAAGCAGCTTCCTATCTTAATGTATCTACATTCTTCCCGGCTAAGCATGTAGTGTAGAATATACATGTATACAGTAGATCCCCTCTGAACCGGGCGTTAAATTCAGTACAAATACCATTATTTTGGAGCTTTCTGCATTAAGCAGCCACCTACCTAAAAGTATCTCAATTTTCTCTACATTAAACAATGTACACTAAAAACAGTAAAATCTCTCTAAAACGGGCGTGAAATTTAGCAAAACTATCGGTCTTATCGAAAGATTGCAGCTCAATGCAGGGCTTTAGGAACAATCTGCATAAAGTTTACCCTGTATTAAGCAACCACCTGCCCCAAAATATCTTTGTTTCGCTGCTATGCATGTGGTGTACAATATATACAGTGAAACCCCTCTAAACCTGACATTAAGTTTAGTACAAATATCAGTTTTTGGGACAGGTTGCAGCTTAATGCAGAGTGAAAGACATCCGATTAAAGCTCCTAGAGGAGCTTTCTGCATGATATTCATCCAGCATTAAGTATCCACTTATCAAAATTATACGGTTTAGAGGGAGTTTAATGCACATACAGCCCATTCAGTATGAAAGGGTAGAATTCGAGAGTTTTTTTTATTGACAGACAGTACGGACTCTGGTCAGAGGGCTCCTCTCGGATCACTCTGATCTGGGTTTACAGTTGTTTGCAAATGCCAGTAGACTCATGTAACACATTCAAAGATGTGATTCGCAGAATGTGGTGCATTATTAAAATTTTATACGGTATTTAGCAAGATAAATTTTATTATTATTGTTTTTCACACATATTGTTTATCTTTCCACGAGATTATATCGAATCAGTTAATATGGTGATATGACAGAAGGAAATAATGGTTCATTTCAGGTACATTTCTGAATAAACACATGATGTTACTTTTTGCAAATATGCGGTACAGCGTATATTGTGGAATGAAATATAGAATATGATGTATATTCTTTTAACCATTTGCTCTAATAATATCCATGTAAGAAACATGAGACACTGTAGAATCGCATCTATATCATAAACAAACAGCAGACCCTGGTCAGATCGCACATACAGGAGACGGCTGAACCGGGGTAGGCGTAGAAATGCGTATTTATGCAGTAAAGGCTGATGATATGGTACATACATGCACGCGATAGAGAGAGAATAGAGGAAGAGAGAGAGAAAGAGAGAGAGACAGAGACATAGAGAGACAGAGACAGAGACAGAGACAGAGACAGAGAGACAGAGAGACAGAGACAGACAGAGAGAGACAGAGAGACAGAGAGACAGAGACAGATAGAGACAGAGACAGAGACAGAGACGGAGACAGACGGAGACAGACAGACAGAGACAGACAGACAGACAGAGACAGAGACAGACGGAGACAGCCAGAAACAGACAGGGAGAGAGAGAGACAGAGACAGAGATAGAGAGACAGACAGAGACAAAGAGACAGAGAGGCAGACAGACAGAGAGACAGACAGACAGATAGACAAACAGACAGACAGAGAGTGAGACAGAGAGACACAGAAAGAGAGACAGACATACAGAGAGGAGAGACAGAGAGAGAGACAGAGAGACAGAGAGACAGAGAGTCACAGAGTCACAGAGAGCGGAGAGCGAGCGCCATGGATTTTGCTTGTTTGCTTGTATCGGTTTAACATCGCTTTACAGTATTTCAGTCATATTGCGACGTCCAGGTATTTACATCACCATGGTAATTACCATTACTTATGAACATTAATCATTTACTTTATAGTATTACACGAAACAAGCGATTCGATAAGTATGCCAAATAGTATAGATATTCTATAAGCACTTAGAGCAGACTCTGACCAGACGGATCCTATATCAGTCATCCGATCTGGGTCCTATCGGTTTGAAAATGTGTCAAAAGCTATATCTTTGGAGTACAGGGTTAATGATAGTACTGTATCATTTCATTCATTCATTCGTTTCATTATCATCACAATTATTTCACATCTTTAACATGGACACTTTCATGGACTGTGAATTGATTTTGGTTTTATTATTGTACCATGCATCTCAACAGACGGATCCTATAGGAGCCATCTGAGCTGGGTCTTATCTGTTTGAAAATGTGTAACATTTGAAAAATGTGTAAAAAATTGAAAATGTGTAAAACTCCATGGTCCATGCTTATAAATTATTTAGTTGAGTCTGAGTTCGTTCTCAAAGGCTCAAATCTGACCAATCAAAAGCTTGAGAACACAAATCTGACCAATCAGAAGCTTGAGAACGAACTATCAACTAAAAAGCTTTATAAGCATGGACCCTTATTTATGGAGTAAATGGTCAATGATAGTAAGGTATCATTTCATTCATTCATCGTTTCAATATCATCACAATTATATGGACATTACATGAACTTTGGTTTGATTTTTAAAAAAAGAAAACTAATCTGATACACTTTTTGGTGATTTGGTGTAATTCTGAGAAGCCTGCAGTTATGCTGAGCAAATGCCAGGGCATTGGTTTCCTGCATTTAAATGATTATTATTATATACAGTAGAACCCCCTCTAATGCGTCCACTTAAAGAATAATCATAGCTGTCTTTATAAGCAGGCGGTTGCTTAATACAGGACGAAAGTTAAGCAAAAAGCTCCTATAGGAGCCTTTGTATTAACATTCTCACTGCATTTAGCTACCACCTGCATATACCACCCAGAAGTGTGTCGATTTTAGTGATCATATTAGAGAGGTTTTACTGTATCACTGATTCCATTCAACCCAATTTATTTCTTATTTACCCTTTACTTGATGAACAGCAATGTAGCTATGGATATTTTATCATGGCATAATTTCTAATTACATGTATTCAGATAGACAAACGTGGGCAAGTGATGGAGACCCAGAACAAACTGGTCCGGAATACCTATTATCAAGGTCCACATAATTTGATAGTACAACAGCACACCTTTAAACGGGACGTTCAATTTAGTATAAATATCTGTATTGAATATTCAGTAAACCCCTCTAAACCGGACGCTCAATTTAGTATAAATATCGGTCTTGGTGACAGGTGGCAGCTTAATGCAGGGTGAAAGTCATGCAGAAAGTACCCCTATGAGCTTTATGCATGACTTTCACCCTGCTTTAAGCAACCACCTACCTAAAAGTATCTAAATTATTTTCTTTCAGAATTCCGCTTTAGAGAGGTTTTACTGGATATGAATACATGGATAGTGACTATGGCAGAAACTGTAGAATGACTAAGTCTATTTATTCCGCAAGCAATCAGAGCAGAACCTGATCAGACACCTCATACAGAAGCTCTATTATCTGGATAGACTCAGCGTGTTTGCAGTTGTTTTACAACTCGTGTAAGAGAATGGTTGGTGTAGCACTAAATATGACTAAAGACAAATTGTTGTTGAACATACAGCAAAACTCTCGATTATTCGAACACTAAAATACATACTATTATCGATCTTTAAGACAAGTGACAGCTTAATGCATAGTGAAAGTCATGCAGAAAGCTACTCTAGGAGCTTTCTGAATGACTTTCAACATGCATTAAGCCGCCACCTGCCTAAGAGGGTCTAAATTCGTCTATACAGAAAATTCGAATAATCGAGATTTTACTGTACTTGCTTTAGTTTGAAGGCTGAAAATAGAGGACAAACGTGTTATGCTGAATCTATTGTTCTTTATTTTGCTTAATACAAATATGTTAACAACATCAAATCAAAATATATTTAAACACATCCACATGAGTAAATACCCATGCAAACAGTTTGGATCCACATGAGACTCCGAGCTACTAACGAGGATCCAAACTGTTTGACACCCTGGCTGCATTTTTGGCAGACAAATTGATTATAGCATGAATTTTGAAAATTTGGGTGAACAATTCTGTAAAAATAATATAATTTTCTCAGCAGGCTAAAGGTTAAAGAAATCATAAATCTCTGTAAATGAGTATTACATGTATCTTGACACTAGTCTTCATTATACTAGATGAGTCGATAAAAATTTGACTTCAACTGAACTCATGCTCATAGGGATGACTCAAAGGAGTGAGGTTAATATATGAACTCATTATAGATCTGATTGTAGTTTCTACAAATACAAACTGTACTATGTGTATATGCCGTTATATAGCGTCATTATTTTTTACATGAATATTCAAATCAGAAAGGTTTAAACATAACGCCCATATGCTTTAATGGTATCTTTAACTATTACAATGGTTAAACTGAATATAATAATCATAATTATAATAATTCATCAATGCTTAGCAGTAAACAGTGATCCCTCTGATACGACCATTTAACCCTTCTTTTGCTGAATTTTAAAATACATTTCTCCTTCTTTACCCATGCCCCTTGTATAATTACATATATCTTCACTGTGTACAAGTATTTCGCAGTGCAACCACTGCTGTGGAGTGCACTGGTTGCACAATCAATTTGTAAATAGTGCAGACCCTGATGAGACAGCTCCTGTAGGAGCTTTCTCATCTGGGTCTTCACTATTTACAGGTAGGTATATTGACGAGAATAGCAAGCGAAGGGTTAAAATGATATATTAATGAGGGCCAAAACAGAAAGTTCCATCAATTTATGTTATTCCTACACGCATTAAGCAACGACCTGCTTTTAAAGACTGAGTAAATACAGTATAACATGTCTTAAACGGCCAACATATAGATATAATTATGGGTATTTGGTAGTTTAATGCAATTCTAAAGCAATGCAGAAAGCTCATATAGGAGCTTTCTGCAATACTTTTGCCTGTATTTAGCAACTACTTGCTTTTTATGTTCAATAGATGAATGACCAGTTAAGATAGGTTATATTGTAATTCATCCAAAAAGCAGGATCTTCCTCGAAGTTTGATATCACGATTTACCATTTTCCTGATAAACGTATTATCATAACAGATTAAACCCCGATAAAACGGGTCCTGTATAGAAGTCGTCTGATTAGGGCCTTTTCTGCTTATTGGATTATATAGATTTGAATAGTCTCTGCCTTGGACAAATATACTATGTTCATATGCCACTATAAAAATACTAACCAATATTCATGATGTCATTATTTCTTACATGAGTATTCATCAGATAATGACAATGATAACAATGATATTATCTACACATTTCTTGGAAACCTATTCCGGAAGTTATTTTCGTTCTGAATTAACCCATTTGCGCCCAGTGGATTCTTCCATGTTTATATACATGTATTGGATTAGTTCATTTTTTATCTATGGGATACCTGGCCTAAATTTTCCATTTCGTTTTTTATATTGAAATTCCTATCAGCAAACAGTGCAGACTGATCAGACGCCGAATTATGCGGCGTATGATCAGAGTCTACACTGTTTGCATATGTCCCATATATGGGATCGTATGCACAAGTGGGTTAAGCTACCACATATCAGGAATTAACCATTTACTACATACAATTATACGTCTCTGTAAGCAGAAAATACCTATATCTGACATCTATTGTAGGAGCTGTTGATCAGGGTATGCCTCATTTACTTATGGAATAAGGTATATCAATCCTATTCTATTTTGTCACGGCCAAAACATTTAACACAATAATCATTCACATTCAGTTAATATTAAGAAAGTATTTCTTAAATGAATACTCGTCAAATTAAGATTGAATGGTCATTTAAGACAGTGTTATCTTGTCGAACATCCATGTATCGACCCATATATCAATTGGCCATTTCCCTGCAGAATATCCATGTACGGAGTGAGTAAGTGAGTTGGTATGGAATAATCACACCGTTGGTGTTAATTAGCTGAGTTTTTATGGGTGGCATATGCACACAGGATGTTTTGGTATTGGAAGAAGCTGTAGTGTCAGATCTAAAAATTATTTCACAAACAGACAGAGCAGATGTTGATCAGACGGCTTCTGTATACAGAAACCGTCAGACATAGGTCTACTCTGTTTGCAAATGCTTGAAGTATTACATGGAGGAAATGGTTAAACAAAATCTTTATCAATTTAAACCTTTCATTGAGGACTATTTATGTAACAAATAATACCCGTATGAAACTTCATTCATACTACAATTATTAGAGAGTGTGGTTATAAGAGATTACGTATGCACAATGGTTTGGCATAACATGAATTTGATTCAACTCGAAAATTCTGCTTTCAAATGTAAACGCATTTGTTGAACCTGCCCATATACCTTCCTTTTAGTTCTTGCCAAAGGGAATACTTCTTGCTGAATAAACAAAAATATCCCCAATTGCAATTAAGCCCCATAACCGCGTCAAGGTAGGAGGTAAATATGGGGTGGCCACTTTTCCTTTTTCTAAAAAAAGAACACAAACAGAAAATTTACAGAAAAAAAGTGTTGCCCGAAGGGAAAAGATATAAAGAACCCATTAAATGGGTGACTTGTAAAAACGCTTGATCCTCTCTGAAACTACATGTACATGTCTAAATGCCAAAACGTCTATCTACAGCTGAGAGATCAAGCAATAGCCTTATGCATCTGTCCATTAAAGAAGTTTTAAATACAGTCAAATAAAAATGCAAGCGCCCTGTGAGCTTGCCAGATCAGTCAATTGCCCTTAATATAAGCCCTCTGAGCATTTGGCGGTTCAGAAAAGTATCCCCTGACAGAGATCAAATAATGAAGTTTGCTTTCTACTAAAAGAGGACTCAGTTCCAGGACAGGCTGTGGTAGTTGAAATTCCGGATTGCAGTTTGCTTCTTGCTCACAGACGGTTAAATCATGACAGACTAAGGTGTTTATAGTTCAGTTTGCTACTCAAGTAACGTAAGAGAAGTAAAATGAGGCAAAACGTACACCAGCAATATCGAGGTAAAAAAATTGATTCCTAGTAGTCCCTAATGTCCTATATGAAATCCCAACGCTGAGCAAGCAACCTCAAAAGTGCTGGTACACGACTGCCTAGAATACAGATAAGCTGTATTTATTTTATGTCAAAGATGCAGTTTCATTTGTACTGTAGACCCACCAAGACACCTGAAGAAATCTACCAAAATACTAAACTATCAAGTCTACACAACAATACATGAAAGTCCGAACCAAAAATGTAACATCACTGACTTGTCTATGATGTCACATTGGACCGAGAAACGACCAAAGCACCTATAAGGTGCTTGGTGGGATATAAATATATACATGTATATATGAAAACAACGTTAAACTTTAAACCAGAACAAAACTACTGCACTATAATAACTATAGACTGCTGAAATTAAAACCACCTATAAGCAAAAAGCAGACTGCATCCCAGGACACCAAACACTGTAGTATGTCCGGAAACCGAACCCTCTGCCAGTAGATGTAAAACACGGACGGTAGGCTAAGAAATACTCATTGAGCTTTAACCTTAACCCAATCTAAACGTGTGTGCAAGTAGGACGATATTAGAAACAGACATTTTTATGATATCGGTCCCACATTAGACCATGATACACACTGTACCAATAAAACATAAATCCCATTGACTGATCATGATGAGAATAAATATGGACAGATGCTTTCAATATCTCAAACCTTAGGGCAACAAAACTAGCGAAGTAGTTATAAACGTAAAATTGTACGCAGAAAAAGGAAAATTGGCCATTAGAATGAACGTATCGTGCATTTCTAACTATTTGGTGACAGTATAGACCCAGAACAAATTCCTTACTGTTCTAAGTGAGGCATTTGGATTGGATCGCCACTGCCTGAACAAAACGTCACAACATCATCGAGTCCTTGCAGCTTTCTCGTCCCATTATCTTCCTTTTCGCCCCTTCGTCACCAATGTTATTCCGCTAAGTCGCGGTTGGTTCCTCCGTCGTCTTGTGGTTGCTGGCCTCTTCATTCGTCCTTGATGTTCCAATGCAGCTACCCTACTTCTTCGGACCCACCCACTCGGCCCAATGGGAACTATCCGTGAAGATAGTCGTCGTGGAAGACTCTATAACGCCTTGCAGCCAGTCAGGGTTTGGGGACTTCGACGTCATAGAGCTGAATAGTCTGCCTTGGTCCGCCGTCGTCTCGTCATCTGGTCTCTCTGGTGTCATCGTGGTCCTGTCATCTTGGGTTCCATCTGTTCTGCAAAAAACTAAATACAAAAGAAGGTTAAGGCTGAAAAGAATTTATGGATTAGAACATATATAACAACACTAACAACAATACATATATAAGAAACACTCAAAATACAATTGCAAAACAAAACTAGCTATACAAATACTAATAACTACCATACATGTAATTAGAAAAAACCGAGTTGACGATCAACTTCTAACGCGCGCGATGTGGTACCACAAACAAAAAATAAACATATCAAACACTCTAAACCCATATATATCAGTAAACTAAATACAAAAGAAGGTCAAGGCTGAAAAGAATTTATGGATTAGAACATATATAACAACAATACATATACAAGAACACTCAAAATACGAATATTAATAATATCACACTAAAACTAAACTAGCAATACAAATATTAACTCAATATATACTCAAATGAAAACAATGATAACAATATTAACAATATCACAACAAAACTAAACTAGCAATACAAATATTAACAATCACGACGAGAAAAAAAACCCGAGCTGGTCGATCAGCGTCTAAACGCGCGCGATTCGGTGTAACATACAAACATATCAAACAATCTTAATATATCACCAAGCAAACTATAAACAAACCTAATTAACCTGAACCCTGTGTGCACACTTCAAACCTAAACCCTGTTGTTCTCCTGTGTAGTTGTGGCCTCGTGTCGTCGCAGCTCCCGGTGTTGGTCCTTGTCGTAGTTCCTCTTCGTCACCCGCCATGGCGACCCATAAGGGTCCCATACAACACTAGTACCACGCCGTAGATGCTAAATTTGAATAAAAACAATAAAATGAAAATATATATCTCTATACCAATGTATATTGGGCGAAAACCACAGAAAAAAATTCAGTGAAGCAACATAGTTCGTCTGGCTAATTTATGCCAAGTGTTTAGATACAGATTACAGGCATCTTTTCCCTTTATTGGATCGTTGTTAGCTTTAAATTAATCGAACGTGTTTTATCCTGATAACCGGGAAATGGAACTAACAAACAGTTTGATCTAGATCAGATGCTCGGTGTGTAGTCAATGGCCAAGTTGTTTGTCACAAGGTCAATAAAGTAAATCCTCGCTTCAGCGACACCATAATATTATGAATAAATATAAGAATCTATAAGACTGTTTAATGCGGAGCGAAAGTAGTGAAGACAGTGGCTGAGGGAGATTTCTGCATGTCTTTCATCCTGCGCTAAACTAAATCCAGATTTAAACATATTTTGAACCATTTTGAAGAGGTTTTGCTGTTGTTTAACCAATTACATCATAGGTTGAAAATATAACGGCTTACCCAGATCCCTAATACATAATGCCATGGACTCCAATCTCCAGCATGCTGTCATTCAACCCGGAGGAGTCAGACTGTTCATACCTAAAACAAAGAAAAAGATGGATATTACATCTGGAATCCAACTCTGCAATATGTAATATAAATCACAAAATTTGAGTCTTAAAATTGGCGAACAATTGTTTAAAACTGTAACGGTTAGGCTACTGTTAACATTTTCACTGTTCTATGTTTATTCAAAATTGTGATACCTACTGATTATTCATGGCCAAAACTTCATTCATAGTACAATCATTAGAGAGAGTGGTTATAAGAGATAACGTATGCACAATGGTTTGGCATAACATGAATTTGATTCAACTCGAAAATTCTGCTTTCAAATGTAAACGCATTTGTTGAACCTGCCAATATACCTTCCTTTTAGTTCTTGCAAAAGGGAATACTTCTTGCTGAATAAACAACAAATATCCCCAATTGCAATTAAGCCCCATAACCGCGTCAAGGTAGGAGGTAAATATGGGGTGGCCACTTTTCCTTTTTCTAAAAAAAGAACACGAACAGAAAATTTACAGAAAAAAAGTGTTGCCCGAAGGGAAAAGATATAAAGAACCCATTAAATGGGTGACTTGTCAAAACGCTTGATCCTCTCTGAAACTACATGTACATGTCTAAATGCCAAAATGTCTATCTACAGCTGAGAGATCAAGCAATAGCCTTATGCATCTGTCCATTAAAGAAGTTTTAAATACAGTCAAATAAAAATGCAAGCGCCCTGTGAGCTTGCCAGATCAGTCAATTGCCCTTAATATAAGCCCTCTGAGCATTTGACGGTTCAGAAAAGTATCCCCTGACAGAGATCAACTAATGAAGTTTGCTATCTACCAAACGAGGACTCCGTTCCAGGACAGGCTGTGGTAGTTGAAATTCCGGATTGCAGTTTGCTTCTTGCTCACAGACGGTTAAATCATGACAGACTAAGGTGTTTATAGTTCAGTTTGCTGCTCAAGTAACGTAAGAGAAGTTAAATGAGGCAAAACGTACACCAGCAATATCGAGGTAAAAGAAAATTGATTCCTAGTAGTCCCTAATGTCCTGTATGAAATCCCAACGCTGAGCAAGCAACCTCAAAAGTGCTGGTACACGACTGCCTAGAATACAGATAAGCTGTATTTATTTTATGTCAAAGATGCAGTTTCATTTGTACTGTAGACCCACCAAGACACCTGAAGAAATCTACCAAAATACTAAACTATCAAGACTACACAACGATACATGAAAGTCCGAACCAAAAATGTAACATCACTGACTTGTCTATGATGTCACATTGGACCGAGAAACGACCAAAGCACCTATAAGGTGCTTGGTGGGATATAAATATATACATGTATATATGAAAACAACGTTAAACTTTAAACCAGAACAAAACTACTGCACTATAATAACTATAGACTGCTGAAATTAAAACCACCTATAAGCAAAAAGCAGACTGCATCCCAGGACATCAAACACTGTAGTATGTCCGGAAACCGAACCCTCTGCCAGTAGATGTAAAACACGGACGGTAGGCTAAGAAATACTCATTGAGCTTTAACCTTAACCCAATCTAAACGTGTGTGCAAATAGGACGATATTAGAAACAGACATTTTTATGATATCGGTCCCACATTAGACCATGAGACACACTGTACCAATAAAACATAAATCCCATTGACTGATCATGATGAGAATAAATATGGACAGATGCTTTCAATATCTCAAACCTTAGGGCAACAAAACTAGCGAAGTAGTTATAAACGTAAAATTGTACGCAGAAAAAGGAAAATTGGCCATTAGAATGAACGTATCGTGCATTTCTAACTATTTGGTGACAGTATAGACCCAGAACAAATTCCTTACTGTTCTAAGTGAGGCATTTGGATTGGATCGCCACTGCCTGAACAAAACGTCACAACATCATCGAGTCCTTGCAGCTTTCTCGTCCCATTATCTTCCTTTTCGCCCCTTCGTCACCAATGTTATTCCGCTAAGTCGCGGTTGGTTCCTCCGTCGTCTTGTGGTTGCTGGCCTCTTCATTCGTCCTTGATGTTCCAATGCAGCTACCCTACTTCTTCGGACCCGCCCACTCGGCCCAATGGGAACTATCCGTGAAGATAGTCGTCGTGGAAGACTCTATAACGCCTTGCAGCCAGTCAGGGTTTGGGGACTTCGACGTCATAGAGCTGAATAGTCTGCCTTGGTCCGCCGTCGTCTCGTCATCTGGTCTCTCTGGTGTCATCGTGGTCCTGTCATCTTGGGTTCCATGTGTTCTGCAAAAAACTAAATACAAAAGAAGGTTAAGGCTGAAAAGAATTTATGGATTAGAACATATATAACAACACTAACAACAATACATATATAAGAACACTCAAAATACAATTGCAAAACAAAACTAGCTATACAAATACTAATAACTACCATACATGTAATTAGAAAAAAACCGAGTTGACGATCAACTTCTAACGCGCGCGATGTGGTACCACAAACAAAAAATAAACATATCAAACACTCTAAACCCATATATATCAGTAAACTAAATACAAAAGAAGGTCAAGGCTGAAAAGAATTTATGGATTAGAACATATATAACAACAATACATATACAAGAACACTCAAAATACGAATATTAATAATATCACACTAAAACTAAACTAGCAATACAAATATTAACTCAATATATACTCAAATGAAAACAATGATAACAATATTAATAATATCACAACAAAACTAAACTAGCAATACAAATATTAACAATCACGACGAGAAAAAAACCCCGAGCTGGTCGATCAGCGTCTAAACGCGCGCGATTCGGTGTAACATACAAACATATCAAACAATCTTAATATATCACCAAGCAAACTATAAACAAACCTAATTAACCTGAACCCTGTGTGCACACTTCAAACCTAAACCCTGTTGTTCTCCTGTGTAGTTGTGGCCTCGTGTCGTCGCAGCTCCCGGTGTTGGTCCTTGTCGTAGTTCCTCTTCGTCACCCGCCATGGCGACCCATAAGGGTCCCATACAACACAAGTACCACGCCGTAGATGCTAAATTTGAATAAAAACAATAAAATGAAAATATATATCTCTATACCAATGTATATTGGGCGAAAACCACAGAAAAAAATTCAGTGAAGCAACATAGTTCGTCTGGCTAATTTATGCCAAGTGTTTAGATACAGATTACAGGCATCTTTTCCCTTTATTGGATCGTTGTTAGCTTTAAATTAATCGAACGTGTTTTATCCTGATAACCGGGAAATGGAACTAACAAACAGTTTGATCTAGATCAGATGCTCGGTGTGTAGTCAATGGCCAAGTTGTTTGTCACAAGGTCAATAAAGTAAATCCTCGCTTCAGCGACACCATAATATTATGAATAAATATAAGAATCTATAAGACTGTTTAATGCGGAGCGAAAGTAGTGAAGACAGTGGCTGAGGGAGATTTCTGCATGTCTTTCATCCTGCGCTAAACTAAATCCAGATTTAAACATATTTTGAACCATTTTGAAGAGGTTTTGCTGTTGTTTAACCAATTACATCATAGGTTGAAAATATAACGGCTTACCCAGATCCCTAATACATAATGCCATGGACTCCAATCTCCAGCATTCTGTCATTCAACCCGGAGGAGTCAGACTGTTCATACCTAAAACAAAGAAAAAGATGGATATTACATCTGGAATCCAACTCTGCAATATGTAATATAAATCACAAAATTTGAGTCTTAAAATTGGCGAACAATTGTTTAAAACTGTAACGGTTAGGCTACTGTTAACATTTTCACTGTTCTATGTTTATTCAAAATTGTGATAATCATTAGAGAGAGTGGTTATAAGAGATAACGTATGCACAATGGTTTGGCATAACATGAATTTGATCCAATTCGAAAATTCTGCTTTCAAATGTAAACGCATTTGTTGAACCTGCCAATATACCTTCCTTTTAGTTCTTGCAAAAGGGAATACTTCTTGCTGAATAAACAACAAATATCCCCAATTGCAATTAAGCCCCATAACCGCGTCAAGGTAGGAGGTAAATATGGGGTGGCCACTTTTCCTTTTTCTAAAAAAAGAACACGAACAGAAAATTTACAGAAAAAAAGTGTTGCCCGAAGGGAAAAGATATAAAGAACCCATTAAATGGGTGACTTGTCAAAACGCTTGATCCTCTCTGAAACTACATGTACATGTCTAAATGCCAAAATGTCTATCTACAGCTGAGAGATCAAGCAATAGCCTTATGCATCTGTCCATTAAAGAAGTTTTAAATACAGTCAAATAAAAATGCAAGCGCCCTGTGAGCTTGCCAGATCAGTCAATTGCCCTTAATATAAGCCCTCTGAGCATTTGACGGTTCAGAAAAGTATCCCCTGACAGAGATCAACTAATGAAGTTTGCTATCTACCAAACGAGGACTCAGTTCCAGGACAGGCTGTGGTAGTTGAAATTCCGGATTGCAGTTTGCTTCTTGCTCACAGACGGTTAAATCATGACAGACTAAGGTGTTTATAGTTCAGTTTGCTGCTCAAGTAACGTAAGAGAAGTTAAATGAGGCAAAACGTACACCAGCAATATCGAGGTAAAAGAAAATTGATTCCTAGTAGTCCCTAATGTCCTGTATGAAATCCCAACGCTGAGCAAGCAACCTCAAAAGTGCTGGTACACGACTGCCTAGAATACAGATAAGCTGTATTTATTTTATGTCAAAGATGCAGTTTCATTTGTACTGTAGACCCACCAAGACACCTGAAGAAATCTACCAAAATACTAAACTATCAAGACTACACAACGATACATGAAAGTCCGAACCAAAAATGTAACATCACTGACTTGTCTATGATGTCACATTGGACCGAGAAACGACCAAAGCACCTATAAGGTGCTTGGTGGGATATAAATATATACATGTATATATGAAAACAACGTTAAACTTTAAACCAGAACAAAACTACTGCACTATAATAACTATAGACTGCTGAAATTAAAACCACCTATAAGCAAAAAGCAGACTGCATCCCAGGACATCAAACACTGTAGTATGTCCGGAAACCGAACCCTCTGCCAGTAGATGTAAAACACGGACGGTAGGCTAAGAAATACTCATTGAGCTTTAACCTTAACCCAATCTAAACGTGTGTGCAAATAGGACGATATTAGAAACAGACATTTTTATGATATCGGTCCCACATTAGACCATGAGACACACTGTACCAATAAAACATAAATCCCATTGACTGATCATGATGAGAATAAATATGGACAGATGCTTTCAATATCTCAAACCTTAGGGCAACAAAACTAGCGAAGTAGTTATAAACGTAAAATTGTACGCAGACAAAGGAAAATTGGCCATTAGAATGAACGTATCGTGCATTTCTAACTATTTGGTGACAGTATAGACCCAGAACAAATTCCTTACTGTTCTAAGTGAGGCATTTGGATTGGATCGCCACTGCCTGAACAAAACGTCACAACATCATCGAGTCCTTGCAGCTTTCTCGTCCCATTATCTTCCTTTTCGCCCCTTCGTCACCAATGTTATTCCGCTAAGTCGCGGTTGGTTCCTCCGTCGTCTTGTGGTTGCTGGCCTCTTCATTCGTCCTTGATGTTCCAATGCAGCTACCCTACTTCTTCGGACCCGCCCACTCGGCCCAATGGGAACTATCCGTGAAGATAGTCGTCGTGGAAGACTCTATAACGCCTTGCAGCCAGTCAGGGTTTGGGGACTTCGACGTCATAGAGCTGAATAGTCTGCCTTGGTCCGCCGTCGTCTCGTCATCTGGTCTCTCTGGTGTCATCGTGGTCCTGTCATCTTGGGTTCCATCTGTTCTGCAAAAAACTAAATACAAAAGAAGGTTAAGGCTGAAAAGAATTTATGGATTAGAACATATATAACAACACTAACAACAATACATATATAAGAACACTCAAAATACAATTGCAAAACAAAACTAGCTATACAAATACTAATAACTACCATACATGTAATTAGAAAAAAACCGAGTTGACGATCAACTTCTAACGCGCGCGATGTGGTACCACAAACAAAAAATAAACATATCAAACACTCTAAACCCATATATATCAGTAAACTAAATACAAAAGAAGGTCAAGGCTGAAAAGAATTTATGGATTAGAACATATATAACAACAATACATATACAAGAACACTCAAAATACGAATATTAATAATATCACACTAAAACTAAACTAGCAATACAAATATTAACTCAATATATACTCAAATGAAAACAATGATAACAATATTAATAATATCACAACAAAACTAAACTAGCAATACAAATATTAACAATCACGACGAGAAAAAACCCCCGAGCTGGTCGATCAGCGTCTAAACGCGCGCGATTCGGTGTAACATACAAACATATCAAACAATCTTAATATATCACCAAGCAAACTATAAACAAACCTAATTAACCTGAACCCTGTGTGCACACTTCAAACCTAAACCCTGTTGTTCTCCTGTGTAGTTGTGGCCTCGTGTCGTCGCAGCTCCCGGTGTTGGTCCTTGTCGTAGTTCCTCTTCGTCACCCGCCATGGCGACCCATAAGGGTCCCATACAACACAAGTACCACGCCGTAGATGCTAAATTTGAATAAAAACAATAAAATGAAAATATATATCTCTATACCAATGTATATTGGGCGAAAACCACAGAAAAAAATTCAGTGAAGCAACATAGTTCGTCTGGCTAATTTATGCCAAGTGTTTAGATACAGATTACAGGCATCTTTTCCCTTTATTGGATCGTTGTTAGCTTTAAATTAATCGAACGTGTTTTATCCTGATAACCGGGAAATGGAACTAACAAACAGTTTGATGTAGATCAGATGCTCGGTGTGTAGTCAATGGCCAAGTTGTTTGTCACAAGGTCAATAAAGTAAATCCTCGCTTCAGCGACACCATAATATTATGAATAAATATAAGAATCTATAAGACTGTTTAATGCGGAGCGAAAGTAGTGAAGACAGTGGCTGAGGGAGATTTCTGCACGTCTTTCATCCTGCGCTAAACTAAATCCAGATTTAAACATATTTTGAACCATTTTGAAGAGGTTTTGCTGTTGTTTAACCAATTACATCATAGGTTGAAAATATAACGGCTTACCCAGATCCCTAATACATAATGCCATGGACTCCAATCTCCAGCATTCTGTCATTCAACCCGGAGGAGTCAGACTGTTCATACCTAAAACAAAGAAAAAGATGGATATTACATCTGGAATCCAACTCTGCAATATGTAATATAAATCACAAAATTTGAGTCTTAAAATTGGCGAACAATTGTTTAAAACTGTAACGGTTAGGCTACTGTTAACATTTTCACTATTCTATGTTTATTCAAAATTGTGATACCTACTGATTATTCATGGCCAAAACTTCATTCATAGTACAATCATTAGAGAGATGGGTTATAAGAGATAACGTATGCACAATGGTTTGGCATAACATGAATTTGATTCAACTCGAAAATTCTGCTTTCAAATGTAAACGCATTTGTTGAACCTGCCAATATACCTTCCTTTTAGTTCTTGCAAAAGGGAATACTTCTTGCTGAATAAACAACAAATATCCCCAATTGCAATTAAGCCCCATAACCGCGTCAAGGTAGGAGGTAAATATGGGGTGGCCACTTTTCCTTTTTCTAAAAAAAGAACACGAACAGAAAATTTACAGAAAAAAAGTGTTGCCCGAAGGGAAAAGATATAAAGAACCCATTAAATGGGTGACTTGTCAAAACGCTTGATCCTCTCTGAAACTACATGTACATGTCTAAATGCCAAAATGTCTATCTACAGCTGAGAGATCAAGCAATAGCCTTATGCATCTGTCCATTAAAGAAGTTTTAAATACAGTCAAATAAAAATGCAAGCGCCCTGTGAGCTTGCCAGATCAGTCAATTGCCCTTAATATAAGCCCTCTGAGCATTTGACGGTTCAGAAAAGTATCCCCTGACAGAGATCAACTAATGAAGTTTGCTATCTACCAAACGAGGACTCAGTTCCAGGACAGGCTGTGGTAGTTGAAATTCCGGATTGCAGTTTGCTTCTTGCTCACAGACGGTTAAATCATGACAGACTAAGGTGTTTATAGTTCAGTTTGCTGCTCAAGTAACGTAAGAGAAGTTAAATGAGGCAAAACGTACACCAGCAATATCGAGGTAAAAGAAAATTGATTCCTAGTAGTCCCTAATGTCCTGTATGAAATCCCAACGCTTAGCAAGCAACCTCAAAAGTGCTGGTACACGACTGCCTAGAATACAGATAAGCTGTATTTATTTTATGTCAAAGATGCAGTTTCATTTGTACTGTAGACCCACCAAGACACCTGAAGAAATCTACCAAAATACTAAACTATCAAGACTACACAACGATACATGAAAGTCCGAACCAAAAATGTAACATCACTGACTTGTCTATGATGTCACATTGGACCGAGAAACGACCAAAGCACCTATAAGGTGCTTGGTGGGATATAAATATATACATGTATATATGAAAACAGCGTTAAACTTTAAACCAGAACAAAACTACTGCACTATAATAACTATAGACTGCTGAAATTAAAACCACCTATAAGCAAAAAGCAGACTGCATCCCAGGACATCAAACACTGTAGTATGTCCGGAAACCGAACTCTCTGCCAGTAGATGTAAAACACGGACGGTAGGCTAAGAAATACTCATTGAGCTTTAACCTTAACCCAATCTAAACGTGTGTGCAAATAGGACGATATTAGAAACAGACATTTTTATGATATCGGTCCCACATTAGACCATGATACACACTGTACCAATAAAACATAAATCCCATTGACTGATCATGATGAGAATAAATATGGACAGATGCTTTCAATATCTCAAACCTTAGGGCAACAAAACTAGCGAAGTAGTTATAAACGTAAAATTGTACGCAGAAAAAGGAAAATTGGCCATTAGAATGAACGTATCGTGCATTTCTAACTATTTGGTGACAGTATAGACCCAGAACAAATTCCTTACTGTTCTAAGTGAGGCATTTGGATTGGATCGCCACTGCCTGAACAAAACGTCACAACATCATCGAGTCCTTGCAGCTTTCTCGTCCCATTATCTTCCTTTTCGCCCCTTCGTCACCAATGTTATTCCGCTAAGTCGCAGTTGGTTCCTCCGTCGTCTTGTGGTTGCTGGCCTCTTCATTCGTCCTTGATGTTCCAATGCAGCTACCCTACTTCTTCGGACCCGCCCACTCGGCCCAATGGGAACTATCCGTGAAGATAGTCGTCGTGGAAGACTCTATAACGCCTTGCAGCCAGTCAGGGTTTGGGGACTTCGACGTCATAGAGCTGAATAGTCTGCCTTGGTCCGCCGTCGTCTCGTCATCTGGTCTCTCTGGTGTCATCGTGGTCCTGTCATCTTGGGTTCCATCTGTTCTGCAAAAAACTAAATACAAAAGAAGGTTAAGGCTGAAAAGAATTTATGGATTAGAACATATATAACAACACTAACAACAATACATATATAAGAACACTCAAAATACAATTGCAAAACAAAACTAGCTATACAAATACTAATAACTACCATACATGTAATTAGAAAAAAACCGAGTTGACGATCAACTTCTAACGCGCGCGATGTGGTACCACAAACAAAAAATAAACATATCAAACACTCTAAACCCATATATATCAGTAAACTAAATACAAAAGAAGGTCAAGGCTGAAAAGAATTTATGGATTAGAACATATATAACAACAATACATATACAAGAACACTCAAAATACGAATATTAATAATATCACACTAAAACTAAACTAGCAATACAAATATTAACTCAATATATACTCAAATGAAAACAATGATAACAATACTAATAATATCACAACAAAACTAAACTAGCAATACAAATATTAACAATCACGACGAGAAAAAAACCCCGAGCTGGTCGATCAGCATCTAAACGCGTGCGATTCGGTGTAACATACAAACATATCAAACAATCTTAATATATCACCAAGCAAACTATAAACAAACCTAATTAACCTGAACCCTGTGTGCACACTTCAAACCTAAACCCTGTTGTTTTCCTGTGTAGTTGTGGCCTCGTGTCGTCGCAGCTCCCGGTGTTGGTCCTTGTCGTAGTTCCTCTTCGTCACCCGCCATGGCGACCCATAAGGGTCCCATACAACACTAGTACCACGCCGTAGATGCTAAATTTGAATAAAAACAATAAAATGAAAATATATATCTCTATACCAATGTATATTGGGCGAAAACCACAGAAAAACATTCAGTGAAGCAACATAGTTCGTCTGGCTAATTTATGCCAAGTGTTTAGATACAGATTACAGGCATCTTTTCCCTTTATTGGATCGTTGTTAGCTTTAAATTAATCGAACGTGTTTTATCCTGATAACCGGGAAATGGAACTAACAAACAGTTTGATGTAGATCAGATGCTCGGTGTGTAGTCAATGGCCAAGTTGTTTGTCACAAGGTCAATAAAGTAAATCCTCGCTTCAGCGACACCATAATATTATGAATAAATATAAGAATCTATAAGACTGTTTAATGCGGAGCGAAAGTAGTGAAGACAGTGGCTGAGGGAGATTTCTGCATGTCTTTCATCCTGCGCTAAACTAAATCCAGATTTAAACATATTTTGAACCATTTTGAAGAGGTTTTGCTGTTCTTTAACCAATTACATCATAGGTTTTTTTTAAGATATAGCATCTTTGAATAAATCTACCGTAAAGGAAAATTAAATAGAATGAATGAAAATTTCAGAAGTTTGAAACCATTGTGATAAATAGAACATTTGCTCCTATGGGTACAAATGCTATATTTATCACAATGGTTTCACAAAGTGACTTTTACAGAGTCGCCAAAATCGTCAATATGAGGGAGTGGGTTAAAAATAGCGGATCAGCAATTTTTTACAATATAATGATGCTAGCATTTAAAACATGGCGGCTTACCCAGATCCCCAATACATAATGCCATGGACTCCAATCTCCAGCATTCTGTCATTCAACCCGGAGGAGTCAGACTGTTCATACCTAAAACAAAGAAAAAGATGGATATTACAACTGGAATCCAACTCTGCAATATGTAATATAAATCACAAAATTTGGGTCTTAAAATTGGCGAACAATTGTTTAAAACTGTAACGGTTAGGCTACTGTTAACATTTTCACTGTTCTATGTTTATTCCAAATTGTGATACCTACTGATTATTCATGGCCAAAATAATATGGGAGGTGGAAGGTTGTGGCCATTTTAGTAAGTAAATGGACAGGCATTTCAAATTCCATTAGTAAACGGAGCAGACGCTGATCAGACGGCTCCTCTAGGATCCGTCTGATCTGGGTCTACTTTGCTTGCATATGCGTGAAAACGCGTTTATATGAAGGAAATGGTTAACTGAACAGTTTGAGTGCTAAACGGTATGGATCCTGACCAGTCGCAAAATAATTCGGTCTCCCATCGGAATTTGCATATGTATATACATGTACATCATTTGATATCAAATTTTATTTTGTTACATGTAAACGCTACTTTATGCTATCAATTTTGTTTTCTTTTCACTCTCATACTTTAACCCTTCTCTTGCTGAATTTTAAAATACATTTCCCCTTCTTTACCCATGCACTGTTGTATAATTACATATACAGTAAAACCCCGCTAATGCGACCACCTAAAAGAGGTATAAATCTGGGTGCTAGATGCAGGTGGTAGCTTAATGCAGGACAAAAATAATGCAGAAAGCTCCTAGAGGAGCTTTCTGCATTACATTTGCCCTGCATTAAGCAACCACCTGCTTATAAAGACAGATATGTTTATTCATTAAGTGGTCGCATTAGCGGGGTTTTACTGTATATATTCACTGTGTACAAGTATTTCGCTGTACAATTACTGCTGTGGAGTGCACTGGTTTGCACAATCAACTAGTAAATAGTGCAGACCCCTGACGGGACAGCTCCTGCAGGAGCTGTCTCATCTGGGTCTTCACAATTTACAGGTAGGTATATTAACGTGAATAGCAAGCGAAGGGTTAACTACTTACCAAGTCACGACTATGCACTGACTTGCCGAGGACTTTGCACACGACGATGTATGAACAATTTGTCTTTGACTCCTGTTCTACCAGGAGGGGCCAGGTTGTGCCCATACCTAGAATAAAAACGTGAAAGTTGTAAAATATCCGTAATAGTAGTTTAATTATACATGCACTTCGCGGTTACATCATCGGTGTCAAACAGTTTGTGTCGTATTGAGAATATGCGTCTCTATCTAGATTCAAATGCCTTTCAAAAGTTATTATGAATGTCCGGACATTGTGCTCAGTATTGATCAGTAGCCAGTTTTAGCATTTAGATATTTTCACTGTAGACAGTATATCCGGTTAACTTAATTAAATAAACATGAAAAAATGGTATGTATGGATAAACTTATCACGTACGACACATTTTTCATTCAATGGCGAGACTATTATTTTATGTATTTATAATACATATGCATTTTCAATTTATCGATTAAAAGTTTCCATAGGTAGCGACATCGAACCGGTTGTGTGATACACATGTGTATACAAATGCTGAAAAGCACGCAGGACCCAGCCGAGTTGAAAACATTAGTATTGAGCACTTTATAAAATAAATCTACAGCATTTCATATTCGGAAATAAATATTCATGTGCCTGATATGATAACAGTAAAACCATTTAAATAAGTGAAAACTAAACACATCAGATATTCTCCTTAAACAATTTTCAAAACTTTTTTTTGTTTCAGTTCAGCAGATTCCACGTGTATATACAGTGAAACCTCTCTAAACCGGACGTTAAATTTTGTATAAATATCAGTCTTGGTGGTATCTTTATGCAGGGTGAAAGCAATGCAGAAAGCTTCTGTTGGAGCTTTCTGCATGACTTTCACACTGCATTAAGCAGCCACCTGCTTAAAAGTATCTAAATTCTGCTTTACTAGAATTCCGGTTTTGAGGGGTTTTACTGTACTTCGCAAAGTAAGTTCGATACCGCTACCTGTGTATTAATAGTTCGATACCGATTCCTGTGTATTTATCTGCAAAGTTTTACGTCCATCACAATGAAGCTCTTTATTTCAACGACTATGTTATCACGTTTTAACCCTTTCCTTCATGAATATGCATGTAAGATGTAAGAAATAATGGTACTATGGATATGAATCCGAAGAATTTCTATACGTGTATAGTGGCATACAAACGTAGGACAATTTGGTCATGACAGAAACTGTAGCATGTGAGATCTATATAATTCCATAAGTAAACGGAACAGACACTGGTCAGACGGTCCCTAGAGCTTGACTTCTTGTACTATGTATAATCTACCTTTGACCGGAGGTCTATAATTTTTACTCGTTTATACACATGTAAATTGTAAAGGTTCAATCTAGTTACAGAAATCATGGGTAAACCGAACAACAGAGGACGTATTTATCCTTTACTCAATAATGACGCGTGTTGACGTATATTCCACCAGGAAGCTGTCTATCAGGGTCTGTTCAAGTTGCTAATGGAATATGAATGAGAAGAATGTCTATACCTCTAACGGCATACAATTGCAGGCAATTTTGATCATGACAGAAACTAGTAATTCCACAAGCAAACAGAGCAGGCCCTGATAAGAAAGCTCCTACAGGGACCGTCTGATCCGTGTATACTTTGTTTCCAAAGATGCCAAATGCATGATCTCTATGATGTAAAGGTTGATACGAATCATCTAACATCTAACACGTATTCAAATCTTAACCCTTCGCTTGCTTTTCACGTCAATATACCTACCTGTAAATAGTGAAGACCTAGATGAGACAGCTCCTACAGGAGCTGTCTCATCAGGGTTTGCACTATTTACAAATTGATTGTGCAACCAGTGCACTCCACAGCAGTAATTGCACAGCGGAATATGTGTACACAGTGAAGATATATGTAATTACACAACAGGGCAGGGGTAAAGAAGGAGAAATGTATTTTTTAAATTCAGCAAGAGAAGGGTTCATATTAAATATACATTCCTGGAATATTTATGTAAGAAATAATGGCATCAATAATATTAATTAAGATACATTTGTAACAGGTGTTCTTATACAGAAACATACACGCTCAGACTCGGGATCGAACCCGGGTCGCCAGATTCTTAGTCATACACTCTACCACGTCGCCATAAAAACGTGCTTGCACAGCACGGCCGTGCAAGTTATGATAAACCTACACACCGTGACACATTTTTATACCGGCATGTGCACACAGAAAGTTTTGGCAAAGGCAGAAACTGTAGAATCAGATCAATATTACATAATCAAACAGAGTAGAACCTAATAACTCCTACTGGAATCATCTGGTCACGGTCTACTCTGTTTACAAAGGCGTTAAAGACGTAACTAATGGATTGAAGCCATAATACTCAAATTGGACACATGCAAACAAATTATAAATCTGAAGTGATTGCCTATGGAGCAAATGCTCTAACTATCGCAAGGGTTTCTAAATGCGACTTTTACAGAGACGCCAAAATGCGTCACTAGGTGTAATGTCTTAACTGGATGAAGATTAATCCTTTACCTCAAAGAGACAAACATTTGACACCTTCATACACAGGGTAGACACTCCAGCAGGAGCCACCTGTTCGTGTCAGCTTATCCAGTAGTATAGTTTTTACAGTTTTTTTTAAAAACAATGTGATGACAATATCCTGGAATACCCCCCCCCCCCCACACACACACACACACACACACGAGCGCGCGCGCGCGCGTGTGTGTTATTTCACTGTTATTTCAATATTCCGGAATTAATATATATAAATACAAAATTTTATGGAGGAAGAAGCAAAGGTAATCCGATTCATTCCATAAAAGACGAATGGAGAGAGTGGGTCACTATTCCTTGATATTGCCGTCTTGAGCTCATATGCCATTAATATTTAGGACGACATTATTTCTTAACCCTTTACTCCATAAATACGCCTTTTTACGCATTGGCAAGAAGAGAAGACCTCATTCAGACGGTTCCTATAGGAACCGTCTGATTAGGGTCTGCTCTGTTTGCTTGTGATATAAATAAAATATTCTACAGTTTCTGTCATGGCCAAATTTTCACGTACTATTACAGTGCTCCCTCCCTACAACGGCCCTCTCAATAACGATTCCCTCCTTACAACAACGCATGTCACTGTTTCCGAAACAACAAGGCTCCAGAAACAACCTTTTTCCATCGTATTTTCTTAATGCCTCCATCAAACCCTATGTTCTGACTACTCTTTAGAATCGTAACTTTGTGACGATTCTAAAGAGTGGTCACAGCATAGGGTTTGTTTGAGGCATAACGGTTTTAGTTCTCGAAATACACCTTATCTGGGGATCTGCAAACAAGCTAATTATGTTTGATTTTCCCTCCCAATAACAACTCCCTCTGAACAACACATACACTATTCGTATCCCAAAGGGTGTCGTTGTAGAGAGGGAGCACTGTTTAACAATTAATCTAATGAATATTCATGCTGTCAACTTATTACATTAATAGGCATGGGTAAATAAATATTCAAGGAGTAAAGGACCAGTAAATCACAAAAACCAAAACCTAAAAACACTGCAAACTCCACCACGGAGCAAACTCCTAGACCATAGTTAGTTGTCAAACAATGTGAAAAGAAACAGGTAACAAATGATAATACTCACTGGCCTGTGTACTCTAGCCAGACTCCTCAATTTCACAAATAAAGCCAGACCTCTCAATTTCACAAACACAGAAACACTTGCAGCAGTCATCTACGAAGTTTGGTGAACGAATGATTTCGTTGTAGTTTTCTTTTGTCATTATCTACACCTGTGCGATTTTTGCTGGAAAGCGTGCAAATACGAGTTGAATAGCCAACAACTCGCGATATTTTCGATTCAGCCAATGATTGAAGTTCAATTGGACCATGTATAAATCTAATCTTAGAAAATTGCTCCCCATATGATAGATCTCAAATAAGACAATCACTGAAACGTTTGTATCCAGATCGTAAGTGTACTTCA